>JAOXNO010000013.1:106743456-106762930 GCA_028565335.1 Limnodromus scolopaceus | reverse complement strand
TTCCTATTTCGGGGGGGGGGGAAGGAAGGGGGGTGGTAGAGGGAGAAATAACCAATATATAGCGAACTTTTCTAAAAGTTCTTTTCTATATTGCCATCAATGCTCAATAACTCAGCCAGCTGCATGGAATTTTAATCAAGTATCCTGAAAGTATTTTGCCTTTGGCCTGAAAACAAGAATGATGCATTTCAGCCCAAAGGGCAATTTTTTAAAGAAAATTCTAACAGCTTGAACCAGGACTGAGCGTTCAAGTCACTTAATTTAAAATTCAGCAATGCTACAGTGACACTAAAAAATTGCAAAGCAGATTTTGGATCCTGTCTTGAAACACCCCAAGTCTTTTTTGCTGATTGCTGTAGGAAATGTAGCGATCATACAGATAGAGCTGCAGAGTGGGCAGCATGTATTTCTTGTCCTTAAGAACAGAAGAGATGATGAGGGCTGCTCAAGTTTCAGAGAGCCTGTATCATCAGTTGATACTATGTGGTATACAGAAGGGTTTTTCTTCTTTGGAGCAAACATCTGAACTTTTTCTACCACTGCCTCACTGAGAAGCCCCTTCTTACACTCTTTCCCTGTACATTACAGCAGATTTTCAGTCTACGGGATATATCCAGACTTGGATTTGTACATTACCACTATTAGCTGTGGCAGCAGCAGCAAGCAATAGCAAATCCTTAAACCGACTGTAAGTATCACACAATAAAAAGTTTCTGAGCAACTTTACATATCACTGCAGCTAAAAAAATCAGTGTGGCAACCTCTGATCCATGCCAAGATACACACTGAATACAGCCATCTACCAGCAGATGTAATTTGTACCTCAAACCAGGACACTACTGCTTCACTGCTGCCTTCAGATCATAGACTATCACTCATCACTATGGAAAGATCTATTCCCCTTTATTCATCACCCAATTCAGCTTGCAGTTCCCTTCCCAGCCACATAATGCTCTCTCTCACTGCTTGCAAAGAGCAGCCTCCTCCACCTCACTGGAAACCTGCCCTTTACTTGGAAGAATCCTTTCTCCCATTAGAAGTGTTCCCATGACAATATTATCAAATGTGCAAGGAGCTAGGCTGTTCCGTGTGTGACCATCCAGTAAAGAGTGCTCATCCATTTGACTATAGCGTTTCCATTTCCTGCATGCATTTAGCAATGATAAACTTCTGGAGGAAGTTGGCAAACACACTGTAAACCTACTTCAAGGAAGATAAACTGTGATAGGGCTTGGAAAGACTTGATTCCTGTAAGTTTTAGCTTAAAATCCATCTCTACTTCTAAACGTCCATTTCAGTAGCCAGCTCACATTTTTGAATTACCAAAAAGCCCATACGGTTTCTAAAGTGCTGACCATTTTTTACCGAGGTTTGTTGTTAATATCCAAAACCCCTTTAAAAGGTGTTTCATTCACAAATCATGGAGTTCTAGATACATGACAGATTTGCTTTCTATTTGTAAAAATGTGTTATTTAATCCTGTGAGATATATTGCCCCATAAAAGCAAACTGGACTACTTGTACAATTAAGAAAGAGCCTTGCTGAAACAACGCATTAGTTAGCATCTACTGAATACATGAATTTTCTGTAAATGTAAATTCACAGCAATTCTCCCAAATTTGGAGGAGTTCATTTGATAAAAAAAAAAAAGTATCAAAATGTTGATATATTTAGCATGTTTTAAAGGGTGTTTTCTGCTAGGAGTCATTGAGTATACATTTTAGAGACTACAGGATAAAGCAAATGAAAGGAATCCTAGAAGTTTCAACAGCATATATTTCACAACCCTAATTTAAACCAGGGTTTCCACAGATCTTGACAATTCAAAGAACCTTCACTTCAAACTTCTGTTATCTAGCCGTTCTCAGCCAATAAAGTAGAAAGAAATGAATCATCAGAGGCATTAGCACACAGTTACAAGCATTACAAGTTTTTTTTTACCCTCCCCTCTTCCAACAGAGGACGATACACACAAAAGGCAGCAAAGGCAAGTAAAATATATGGATGGTGTGGAAACACACATTAGCTATTCGTGCATTTGAACGAGAAACGTTTGTAAGGGAGAACCTAGACAAGAAAAGCCGATGGACTCTCTGCCAGTTTTACAGTAGTGAAGCCCCTTCAAGAGCTGGTTTTCCCACTTCGGTAAAGCAACAGCCACAAACACGGAAGGTATAATTTGATTAATTGGTTTCTCAAGCACAGGCCTATTGCTGGCGCTGGAGTCTCGTTGATTCACTCACTGTAGATATTCCTGGATGGATCCGGAACCACCCTGATAAGGCAGTGAACACTGGCCAGGCTCCATCCAGCCTGGCAGCAGCTCTGCCCGGGCAGGGGGTGGCAGAGGAGCAGCGTGGTGCAGCCAGGCTCCCCAGCTCACCACCTTCTGCCGTGGCTGCAAAGCTCATTCTGCCAGCCCCCATGCCAACGCAATGCGGGGACAGCTCAGACCCCTGCTCCAGTCCTCCCTGGAAATGCCAGTTGCTACTGGGTTTTTTTCCTCTCCCTCCCACACAAACGTTTCTTTACCCAGTCCTTTGATCAGATGAGTTTTGTGACAGAAGGCAACATGCTAGTTGTGCTTTCAGAAAGCTGAATAAAAAACTATCAGTACTAATCTAAGCAAGCAACAGTGCTACCTCCAGTATGCATTTACACTCAATGGTTGAAATCCAAGGTTTATTATAATCAGCATGACCTATGCCACCAATTTTGCTATTAAAACCCTCTTGCTTAATCAGGCTCACAAGAAAAAAAGACACAAATCAAATCAAGACACTAGAAGTTGTTTCAAATTACCTGTACAGGTTCAGCACTGTCCCCTCAGCCTTTCAGCAAATAAAAGCCTATACAAACATGATAAAGGCGGCCGTGGACACAAGCCTACCTTCAAGGCCATTTTGGAGCAAAATAGCAGTAAAAATGCAGGCAGAGCCAAGGGGAAAATAGAGTTTCCACTTCAGGAAGACCATTTCTTAAACAGCTTTTTAACCTTTATTCTCATGCGGGAATCAAGAGGAGGGTTGGATCTCACAGCACAATAAATGAGCTCATGGAAAGGAATTACATTATGCTTGCAAAACAACTTTCAAATCTGAAACTTCAATCTAAAAGTATAGGTTAGGGAATATCTCTGATGGAGTTGTTACTGGATTAAATGACAGTTTAAAACACAAATAAAAGCTAATAAGTTAAAGCTGCTAAAACAGAAGGAATTGCAAAAGGCTCTATCCGCGCAAAGCAGAATGGGATCCTCATGACATTGGCTGGTAGGAAAAGCCCAGAAAAGACAAGACAAACCAACTCAGTCCATCAACCCACATTAGCTGCTACTTTACATAGCCTGTGGGAAGGGCAGTGGGTGAGGGTGCCTGCCATGCATGCCCCCTCCCTTCCTACAGCCCTCTGAGCTCCCCTGGCCATTAGAGCAGCAGTGATTTTCCAGGGGACTTTTAATAAAATCAGCTTCTCAAGTAAAAACAAAGCACCCTAGAAGTCTATTTTGCTCTGCCAGGAATGCTAGGGATACTTCTCAGGAATCGGAGCTGCTGATTAACATCAGGAGGGGAAGGCTAAATTATGTGCATTTCTGTATCTTTGTAATAAGGATATCAAAGGGTTAGACTTCAACAGTACATAGTCTTACACGTCTGTGTTATTTATATCTACTGTAACTGCAAAATAAATCTCCTAGTTGTCCTGCAAAATTGTGATGTACAGAGCTTTTAGTTCCCAAAAATGTGTATTAAATAATTATCTCAGGGCAAAAGCAATATTTTCCCCAATAAAAACCACAGATTGTAATGATTGAGAAAAATCATTAAAGTCCTTAAAATAGCAGAAGTAACTACAAAAGAACAAACACAGATATACCTAACCTTTTTTGTTTTGACCTACAACCAGATGAAGCACTCACCTCAAAGCCAGTGTGTTGTACCCACATCCTAGTGCCCAGAGGCACTCTATACAGCCTGAGATACCACTGAAGTACTCAAAACCATACATAAAAAAACATACACATGATTGCTGTGCACCTAAGGTTTATGCCAACCAACAATTCACAGTTCCTGCAGGCTGAGCTAACTGATCTCCTCTTGCAAAACTTCTCCAACACGTTCTCGTTTGGTCAGGAAGGGATGCCTGCAGGACAGAAAAAGTACACGTAGGAGAAGGCAAACCCCACCTGAGGATCCTGTGTGAGAATGCTGTAAATACCAGCAACTGATAGTCCTGGATTTCCAGAGATGCATTTTTTAAGGCCTCAGGGAATGGAGAAAATATTTATGACAGACAAATGTATTTTTTTTTTATCTTAATCTTCAGTCTATTTAGAATGCTTTCATGGGATTTTTCCCTGTCACATACCTTTGTATTCTGAGAAAAGAGGAAATAGTCTGTGGCTTGTTAGTTCTGACTTCCTTTTAAAATGAGAGAGAAAAAAAACAAAGCAGATTTTAAGTTTAGGACTTTCTAATCCAGGACAAGCACAGTGTTTCCCCCATAAAATGTCTGAGATGTTCTTTGCAGACCACCAGAAAACATGAAACTCTCATGGTTCTTTCTTCCTTTCTCACACCCTCAAAAGTCAGACCTCAATCATGACAATTTGCAACTAGCTGAGATCTATTACATGTTCATTACCCTTTCTACTCCACCAATTCCTTTGAGTATGATCAATTCCTATTTCTATTTAATAAAGATTTCAAAATATTTGTGTGGCTTAATATGAATTTAGGGAACCTTATCGTTTTAATGCAACAGTACCCACAAAGCCAGCATTCCTGGGAATATGCAATGTGGCTTCTGTTTGAGGTGACTTGGGAGAGAGGTCATCTAAAATTGACTTTTGTAGAGTACTATATAGAACAAAGTCCATTACACTAAGGTGTCAGCAGCCAAACTGTAGAAAGGACAGTGGGTGAGGCTGCCTGCCATGCATCCCCCCTCCCTTCCAACAGCACTGTGAGCTCCCCTGGCCATTAGAGCAGCAGTGATTTTCCAGGGAGACTTTTAAAAAAAAAAAAAAATCAGCTTCTCAACTGTGTCAGAGAAAACAAAAGCCCAGAGCTCCAGACTTACACCTGCTCTTCTACAGAGTTTTGCTGGGGTGTGCCAATCCTGTAGCCCAACCGAAGCACCTACCACAGCTCCATGTTCCCACGCCCAGTCAGCAGGAAAGGTAAGCATGTATTGCCAACAGGCACATACGTAGCCACATACACAATATAACACATACATGCATATGTATATATGGCCAGCCATACAGATCAGCAAAGACAGAAACACAAACGCAAGCACCACAGTCTCATCCTGTTCACCGCTCCAGCTGATCAGAATGAAATACCTTAAGTAGAAAATACATATTCATATACTGATACATATGTGACCTGGATTCCTTCGGTAGCTGGTCTTCAGACACTTAGTCTATCCGGTAACTGCCCCCCCCGGATCCCAGGTCTCCTCTGTTCTCATCAGCCTCCTGTCTTAGAGGCAAGTTGCTGTTTGCAATGTGCCTCTACGTTTTCCACAAGTCTCAAGGGACCTCAGGTTCCTTTCAGTGTTCTCTTATCAGGAAACAATATCCACACCACTGGAAGCACAGCAGAGATGTTAGAGAAAAATATTTTTAAAAAAAGACAAACTTTGCAGTGGAGAGAAACCTTCCCACCTCCTGTATCACTTAATTCTTTGTTGCAGGTTTCTTACCCCTCTCTTTCAAAAATCTGGTATTTAAGACTGATGGAAACAAGCTCTAGTTTTGTACAGAGCGAAACAGCATCCTTGTGAACCCGTATTAATAAAACTGCCTGGCACGGGATGCTGGCCAGAAAGTTCTGCCCCATCCAATCCCCACCCTAGGTCTCCTCCTCCCTCTTTCTCCAAGGGACTGGTGGATGAGTGCTTTACCTTCAAATGTCATTTGTTCCTGGACATGTTTAAGAGTCATTTAGATGTGGTGTTGGGGGAGATGGTGTAGGGGGGAACTTTGTAGAGTAGGGTAGATGGTTGGACTCGATGATCCCAAGGGTCTTTTCCAACCAAAATGATTCTATGATTCTATATACAAACCCACAGTGCATTGTGGCAGTTGAAAAAATATGTCATAGGGACTTTACATTTCATACAGAAAGTATAGTATTTGGGAATGCAAAGTCCAGCCAATCTTGGAGGTATAAGAAGACTTTCTTCAAAGTTTCATGGTCACCTAAGTACATTCAGCAAGTTTGGTTCTCAGTTTCAAGTGTTGGAGGAAACCACATCAACCCACAAAATACCTCTGAATGAGGCTGTAGTGAGGCAACCAAGAGCATAAGATCTACCTATCTTGGCTTCTAGCCTAAAGGCCAGATCTAAAAAACACAAAAAGACTCAAGAATCTTGCTGCCACACCTACAGTTAAAGCACATCACATCTGAGATGGTAGTCACTATCCTGAATTAGGCACCAAAAAGGCCATCTACAATAAGTGGGACACACAGTAATCACTGAGTGGTGCCAGGCTTGAGTGACCCAGTGAAAAAACAGACACAGGTACAGTAAAAAACTTTTTTCTCCTGAATTTAGATGCCTGACTGCTGAGGAAAAGGAAGGTCTGCAATTTGATTCTCCTTCCACCTTTGAGTGCCCTAATGATCCATCATTAGCATCAGCTTTTTCTCTTGCCCATTCTCTTTCTGCACCAGTTAAACTGGCATTCTTGGCTGCACAGTTGCTCACTTTCAGAGGTTTGGAGAGGTTTCATACACACCTCCCCCTCCTCTGCATTACCTGTCACAGCAACTTGGTAATAAGGCACTCTATTCAGAAATTGGAGATGTGGGTTCAGATCACCTCAAACTAAGGAGATTAACTTAAACCTCCCACTTCCTGGGCAAGTGCTCTAACAATCTGATTTATAAAAGTTAACCATACCACTTATGTTTCAGTAAAAATATGTGGTTGTTGGCCATAATGTTCTGAATTGCACCTAATCATAGCCTAAGTATACTTACTAAAGCAGATTCTTGACACTAGGAAGGTTTGAAACCCAAATGATGGTAAGCGTCAGAAATACCTGTGTTCAGCTCTGCCTAGACTGAGCATATGGGGGCACTCAATCCCCTGAGCTCCAAAACCCTCCAAAAAGGGTCCAAAAAAGTCCAAAAAAGACTCCAAAATCCCAGGCAGGAACAACAGAGCAGGCTACTACAGCATACCAGCTTAAAAAAAAACTGAGGTGAGATGCAGCTGAGGAAACATTTAGCCTACAGCTACACTCTTGAAAGTTACCATTACCATACATTTCAGAGTAGTAGGATGTTTTTTTCATTATAGAAGAATCACTTGGCATTGGCCAAATCAAATTTATGAGATAAAAGCAATACTGTGCAAAACCATTACCTTATTCCCTTTCTGCTTTGCAGACCTGTATCACTGTTACCACCAGTATAATTAAGAACGCATTCCCGCGGAGCAAAGCCTCTGAAATTGCTATTTGCTTCTGAGGTTGTAAAATAACTCCCATGTGGATCCGGACACTAGTGGTATGTTCTTCATGAAGAGTAACTGCATTATTGGATACAAAAGACTCAATTGAAAATACAAACCCCACTTTTCAATATGGTGGGGACATTTGAACAAAACACCCGCAATTAAAATACCAACTAAATTTTATAGGTAAATCGATATTAATCTTTAGGCTGAAAGAACTAATCATTAACCTTCAAAGTTGTTCAGTGCAGTGACTTTACTGTTCTATGCGGCTCTTTCTTATGTCTGAATTTAGCACTTTCTGACAGACCCTTGCAACCCTCATACGCTCCACGTTCCTCATCTGCTGACAGGACAAAAGCAGAACAAACAGAAAAACAAGAAATGCTGAGAGTTCTACCAAGGTAGTCTCCATGAGCATGTCAAGATACCTTTCCCCTAAACTTCTCCCATCCTCTTACAACAGCTCTGAGAAGTCTTTCCAGCCTCACCACAAACAGTATTTTTACACGATCACAATGCTTACAATCTTGAGCTTCAGCTGTTTACTTTCTGCAAAAGCAACATGGCTATTCTAATCTGCATCGCATTCTTCACATTGTTTTAGGATCAGTTATCTTGAATTCTGGTTTTTGTAAGGCAGTTATCCACCAGGGGGGTTTGATACCTACTGCTTCCTCAGATGATCTGTACTCTCATGCTGAGAAAAAAAAAATCTATCAAATTAATCTAATATGAAGAATGGTCTCTTGACCTGATCTTTCAACTAGAAAAATACAATTATTAATTTAAATAGCCCCAGGAGGGGTGACTTAGGTGCAATCAAATATACTGGTATCTTTAATCACTGATAGAAAAATGTGTGTTTTATCAAGATGCCTCTAACAATGTGAGCCGCTGTTTAAAAGTTGGAGTATCAGCACTAAACTATTTGCAAAAGCTGCAACAGATCACTGCAAATTCCTACCAAAAAAAGTGAACTCACCTCATAGTTGGCCAGATTTAGGAAAATTGCTACCTTTTTAAACTGTGCGCTAACATACATATTGAAACAGGAATTAATAGTGAAGTAAGGTTATTTGGTGTACATAATATGTACCTTACAAAAACAACTGTGAAAAGTTTTGCATCATTTCGCGTAGCTTTTCTATTTTTTCTAAGACTGGATTTTCATAACCTAGGTGAAGTGCATTTATTTACAAGCTGAAGTATATGGACTCTGCAATTTGCTTGAGCCTGACTTTGTCCTCCTTAACCAAAGGACAAAGTTTTGTACACATAATGATATTAATTAACACACTCACTTTTACAACAGCATGTAAGTGTCCAGATGCCTATCTCCCATATTGCATGCATCTTGAACACCTCGCTTCACCATAAAGAAAACTAACTCATGCATCTGCACAACATATGCCTTCCCACCATTTTCCATTCTCAAGTTTTGTTTTTTAATAGAGACCTAATGCAGCCGAGGACTAATGTACAGGGAGTAGGGATCTGCCTGGACAAGTTCCTGTGCAAAGTGCTCTAGGTAGACCCACTCGGGCAGGGGGGTTGGACTAGATGATCTCTAGACGTCCTTTCCAACCCCATATGATTCTATGATTAGTAGAAATCCTGCTGTTGACGCCACCAGGAGCTGAACCAAGCCAAAGGTGGGAGCATCTGGTACCTACCAGGGCTCTCCCTCATGACCCAGAATCAATTCCTGTTGGCCCAGCAAGAGGGAAGGAACTGCTAGCTGCTCACTAACTTCAGGCTCACGAGGAAAACACAAGTTACTGCTTTTCCAACAAAGAGGATGAGTGTGATGAAGTTATTCGCAAAGCAAGACCTCGCCGCGGAGCGCTCCGGTATCCCGGCGGCAGTGCACCCACCGGCCCCACGTGCGGGGGGGAAAGAAAACTTTTGTGAATTATCTCCATTACATCCTCACGCTACCTCTGTCTCATGCCTGAAAAGTGGGTTTGATCCCCTTTCGCCCCGTATAACAGAGCTGGTTTACATCAGCGACAGCGTGAGGCATCCTTCGGGTCTCCGGCTCCCCTCCCTTCCCCGGGGCGGGACCCCCGGGGCTGCGGCCCCTGCCCGGGCCGGTCCCGGCTCTCGCCCTGGGGGCTCCGAAGCGAGTAGCGCTGGGGGCTCGGGCCGCCGGCCAGCCCTCCCCCCTGTCCCGGGGAAGGGGGGGGGAAACACGGCCGGCCGTGCCGCCCCTTCCCCCGGGTTTCTGCCGCTCCACAGCGTCTCTCGGCTCCCACAAAGGGAGTGGGCGGCCCCGGAGGCGGCCGGGCAGAGTGGCCCCCGCCGCCGAGGGAGAAGAAAGGGCTCCAGGAAAGGGAGGGGGGGAAGGGGGGCTGCACAGCGCGGAGATGGGGAGAGAAGGGATAAAGGAGGGGGGAGCCGCAGAGGACAACGCGGCAGCGAGGCGGGCAGCACTGCCGGACCCCAGCCCATCTTCCCCCCCACCCCCGGCGGGGCTCCACTTGCCAGCCCAGCACGGCTTCCCCCGCACCGGCTCTGCCCGGCTGGGACCGGGGGGGAACGCCGCCAAGCCTCCCCCAGCCCCGCTGGGGGCGAAATCCTGCCCCGGGACGCGGCGGGCGGCTGCAAACAAACTCTGCAGCCATCGCACCGCAAAGCGGTGCGCACCCCCCGCACCCCGAGAGCCCCGCACCCCCGCCGTCCTCACCTCGGGGCTGGCCCTGCCCCGGCGACCAGAGCAAGGAAGCCACCGCCAGCAGCAGCCACCACCCGCCGGTGCCCATCGCTGCCGCCGCGGGGAGGGACGCTGCCCGCCCCGCCGAGAGAGCCCGGTTTATATGCTCCCCCGCCGCCCCCGGCCCGCCCCGCCCCGCCCCGCCGGGGTCTGGCTCACACGAAGGCCCTCACACCCTGACACACACACACACACACACACTGGGCTCGGGGAGCCCACTCACACGCTCGGGGACGCGGCGCCACACACCACACCACGCGTGTCCGTCCACGCAAAACCACCCCACCGAAGCACTTGCAGCCCCGGCCGCGCGTTGCGGGTGATGCGCGGGGTGCGAGGAGCCCGAGCCCGGTGCCGAAAAAGTTTGGGAAAGCTGTAATTAGTGATCTGGGACTTTTTTGCAAGGAGGGGGAGAAGGCAAAGGTGACTGTGCGAAATAACAAGGTAAAAATGCGGGGGGGGGAGGGGGGAGAGGAGACAGTATCACTAAGCTAATTCGATTTACAGCTTTCCTATACAGCAGATATTTTCAAAACAAATAAAAAAAAAAGTCAGCTGTTGAGCTTTTCCTTGTAAATTTGTCACCTCCAGCTCTGCAACTTCATGCCCTTGCTGATATTTATCAAGCCTGTGCTCCACATCAACACAGCAAATCAGCCAATGTTTGTAAATGAAACCAGTTCAGTTGGTAAACTAAGAGATGACTGGTTTTGTCCCGTGGGAAGTCTTTGCAACTTTTTAATGATCAACTACCTCTTGAAACTAGCATAAACCACAACAAACTGGTTGTAGAAATTCCTCATGATAGAAACATTTCCTTACTACTTCAGGAAAGTTCATTCCCATTAAGCTTTCCTATTTAAAGGTTTATCAGGTCGCAGAGCTCCTATGTGCAGTACTCCTTAAAGAATATTTCAAGTTGTAGCAAGGAACGACATTTTCCTGCGAAAAGAACTGTATGCCCAAAATAAGTTGGTTGAGGTGAGGGAATTTTAGTTAAAAGATACTGTCAAATGTAAATCCCCACTGACAATGCATGCTGCTTATTTTTTAGGAAAATCTTGTGCGGCTCTGTATGGGATTGCATTTAAACCCTATTTCAAAATACAGTGATGTACATGAGTTGCATGAGCAGAGTTAGGCTACAAGTGTGTTCTTCAAATTGGGGGCAGCTGCTCATGGAGTTCAGACTTTTTTATTGATCAGGGAGAAGTAGTTCAGAAAAAGTATAGTAATTTACATATTTTATATAAAATAAAGCTATTTCTTATCATATAACTCAGTTATGAGTTATATATGAGAAGGCATAGTGATGTTTATATTCAAAACCTAGACAAACGGGAAAAATCTATGGGTCAAAATTAAAAACTTCTGCCGTAGAACCTTATCAAAGGCCTTCAAGCCTGCAAATAAATAACACTCCACATCTGTCCCTTCCAACAGATCCGTCCTTTGCTCACACCAGGAACTTCTTAAATTTCAGGACAGGCAAGGAGGAGGAAAGCAAAACATCTGTGGAGAGAAAAGTCAACAAATTTCAAGAGCCAAAGTGTCATTTGTTGTAAAATCATAGAGGTCAGGTTAAGGAATCCTCTGTGCCGGATTGCAAGTACCAGTTGGGAGCCAAGTACAAAGGAAAGGGAAAGAGGGAGCATCTGTGCAACATAAAATCCTGCCAGTTTACAGCTTTATAATCAGTTTAACCATTTCTTCAGATTACAGCAAGCTGATGAGTACTATCTCACACCCATGCGATGCCAGCTTATTGTTACATGCATTTATCCTCATCAGAATATTCCACAAGAAGTAGAGAATGTATATTGAGATCCAGCTCTGGACTTTATCATCTGACTCAATTATTATCGTTTAAATAAACATCTCTGTACGACCTGTAACTGAAATATATACATTTGAATTAGTCTGCAGGACTACATCACCGTTGTTCAGTGTCCATTATAATCATTCCCTATAGAAAACCAACTCTTCTCAGATTTCATTTGAGTACGTACGTGCCTTCTTGGAGAAGAGGATTACTGTGTTTTCTGTCATTCCCTTTTCCACAGTTCACTGCTGGTGTTACAAAGTACCAGGCAATCAGAACGGTCCCTGATTCAAGACATAGCACTAGTAATATAGTTCTTTCCTAACCCAGGTTTCTAATGAGCTTTGAATGATTATGCTGTTAGATGAGAATCTCAGCTTCTTAAGCCAATGTGACTCTGCTGCGCGTTTACACCGAGCGAGCGCATCAGGCGTTATAAGATTAGAAATTTCTTGGTCTTTGACAAAGTAATCTGATGAGAAAATGGAATGCCATGGTACAGGTAAGATCTTGAATGAGTCAAGAAATATGCTCAAGAATAAAACATTTTAGGACACTGCACTTTCGTGCATGTTTATACAGTCCCCAAAAACCATCTGCACAACCTGAAACTCTGAGTGCTACTATATCATATATGCTTAACATAGTAACATTGCAAATTAAAATAGCACAGGAGACTTTTATATTGTAAGATAATTAACTTGTTACTGCTCCAACTTCACTTGAAAGAAAGACAGAGATGGCAAAACCGTTAAGAAGGATAATTTCTAAATGTCTAACACTAATTCCTTCTGCCAATAAAAATTTACTCCAAAATTAAGCCAAAAAAAGTTTGCTGTGTAAGACAAGAAAAAAGTTATCTGTAGATACTCAGAAAATACTCAGCTGCATGGTTACAGGGAGCTTCTTAAAAATCTCACCAACTTTCATTAATTAGAATTGCCTTAAGGAATAAGTGTTTCAGTTGCAAAGGAATGGAAAATCCTAATATTTAGGATGATGTCGCACAAAATGAACATGTTCATTTAGCCATCTGTGAATAACAACCTATGGATAAAAACATTGCCTTTGGCAAAAACAGAGGTTTGGGAGAATTCAAACTGGAGAAAGCCCAAATATACAAAGTCTGAATGGAAACCCTTTGCTATCCTGCACCTAAGTAAACTCCAAGTGAACACCAAATATGTTTTTTCAGCTTTTGTCTGTGCTGCTGTGCTTAAGGCAGAGCTATTGTGTTAATGGCAGGTTCCCTTCAGGCCCCTCAGGAGCATGAAGTCACCTCCTGACCCCAGAGGGCAGCGGGGGCACTCATAGCTGTCAGCAGTGCCGTGATTTTCCTCATCTATAGCATTTAATAACTTGCACATCCCACCATCCCACCTTACCACCGATCCCACTCTTCGTGATCCTTTCTTCTTGCCGCTTATTGGGGCGTTTCTACACTATGAACACCGTTGACACGATATCTGCTAGAAATGGTGTAGTGAATTTGGAATAGTAACCAGAAGGAGGTACACTGATATAAGCAGTCAATAATCCCACCCAGAACTGCATTTAATGGATAAATAAGATTTTTATCAGTAGCTGTACTGTACACTAAAGGGTCTCTAATTATTAGCTGTTTTTTATTGGGCTTTTTTGCACACACTTGTTATCCATTCTGCATCTCTGCCTCATTATCTCATAAGCACCACCCAAGTGTTCTGAAAAAGCATTCTGGAAATAATTATCACTTGTAGTCAGAGAAAAAAATACAATAGAGTAAACTGCCTGTCTGCCTCTAATAAACATTCAGCCACTACTAAAAGCTGGTTTAGATAACTCTTCACTTCTTCCCCAGAACCCTTCAAGTGCTTTTCTCCCTCCCCCAGTGAAGTACATCCAGAGGTTAATAAATCTGAGCTGTGACAGACCAAAGAGAGGAGTGAATTCAAAGCAAAAGGCCCTCACAACACACACTGCCCACAACTTCCTCTCAACAGAGACACCACCTCCACAGCTTGACAGGCTGGAAGTGCAGCCCAAGGAAAGAGGTGTAGACCAGGGCAGCTCCCAGGTCCCTCCTGGTGTTCCTCAGCTGGTAGCCTGATGCTCCACATTAGCAGCAAAAGTTTTTGCCCTTTCTATTCCTGAAAGTGATTTCAAGCTGCAACTTCAAATTTATATTACAATAATTTGGCTCTGAGCTGACAAAGGCTTCCATGAGGATTAAAGAAATCTCCTGTTTTGCAGAAACCTGGGAAACAGCTGCTCCAGGAGACTGCCAGAGCTGTCACAGGGCAGGGGAAAGGCATAAGTGGATTGAATCTCTCTAGCCTGGCCAGAGAAAGCACAACATGGGCTTTCCCCAGGCGCAAGATCCCTCAAGGGCTTGTCTGCTTTGTGGTATGGGTGTCACTGGCCTCAGGAGTTGCCCAGACTTAAGTGCTGGCTTTGGAGAGAAGCAGGCACTCCAGGACAGTCTGGATGGGAAAAGTGGGGAGTGAGAAAAAGAAAACAGAAACCTGTAAATTCCTACCCTGCTCTCAAAACAATAATTCCCATAACAGGGTTTTTAATGCACATGCCTCGCACATGCCCACATCTTCATGCACCTCCACATCCCTCATGCTGACAGCACCTAGGTTTAGTGATACCCTTCCCTCCAGGATTTCAAGGGACTGTGAACACCCAGTCATCCCCAACGATTACCAGCCATAATCCAGTCTGGTGCTGAAGGCAGTGAGTCCAGATGCCTCCTGCCTGGCTGCTGGGGGGAAGGCACCAGGGGCTGCAGCAAAGAGGCTGAAAGCTCTGCCAAGGAGATGTAGGCAGGAGTTAGGAGAGCACAGAAGCACCATCACTGACTGTTCTTGCACAGGGGGTGCGCAGGATCCTTCCCCAATCTCAGTAAAAAAGGCACAACACCAAACAGTGAAATAAAAGTGTTTCAATAATAAGATACTAATAAGAAAAAAAATACAGGTAGATTCTTAGATGGCTTCATCCTGGGAACCCTGCTTTCATATGGCATTGGATAGACCTGATGCAACCAGCATAATTGCCCCAGACCCCATGTTTTGAAATTAAATATGGAACTATCTTGTTATATTGTGGTAAATACATCACATGCCTGGACCGTGCCTGGACACCTGAATATGAAGACACTTCTTGTAACTCTTGTCTTCTCATAGCTACTGAGCAGGAAATCATGCCTGCAAAGATGGCATGGTTTGGAAACAGGTTAATAGAGCTGCATTGGTTCCAAATAGCAAAATAAGAGGTGAAGCTTTTCTGTTGATTGATTTCTGCTGTTTTCCTACTAGAACTGACTCATCGGCATCAATGGTGTCGAAGGCAAGACTCAGCATGTTTTCTGTGAACAGCTCACAGGCTGGAAATTGTGATTACTGTCCAACAGGAACGATTGGATGGTACACTGTATTATGGCAAATATATTCCTCCCCAAAAATCACAGTGAATTCACATTAATTTTTCTTTTGTTGAAAAAAAATGGAACCCATAGGCAATAGAGAATACAATACCATCACTCTGGTAATCAGCAACAACCCTTCCATAATGGTTCCCACTCTGGGCATGGGGCTTTTCCTTACATTTTGATAAAACTGTTCACAAGAGCTTGAAGTCCCCAGTAACCCCTGCAGGCAAAGGAACAGCCACAGTTAAGTTCTTCAGAGGCATCTATAACATGAAGAACAAGCGTTAACAGCAGCAAAAATTTCACTGATCATCTCCAAAACTGATCTTGGAGTTGTGGGAAGGACCTGTGGGACTTGAAGGATCCCGACCCACCACTATTAGGAAGGGGAGAGAATATTACTTGGCCCTCACAGAGGCACACAAGCTGAATGGCATTTAACTTGTGCTCCTAACATCTCAGATAGCTCTGAATGGATAGAGAATTTGTAAAATATTTTAGCTCATACTTTTAAACCACAATTAATTTGTGAGAGTTGAATAAATTTGTGACTAATTTTTGCTTCCATATTATTTTGCAAAAAATATTAAATAGGAGTTAATCAGTTAATCATACCTTCTGATCTTTTCTTCAGTGAATTTGCATTTCTTCTCAAGTGTGGTCGAGTGTGCAGTTGGGAAAAGATCTGTAGGACGTCAGCATTGTTCCAGTGGTTGAGCTTTTAACAGCAAGAGCTGAGATTTTGCTTCCCAGAGACATTCACCTGCCTATGCAAAATCTATGTTAAGAGAAAACATCTTGATGTGAGATTAGCAAGGTTTCATCACTTTTTTTTTGGTAGAATGTCTAGAGATAAAGCAAGAAACAGAACTTCAAGAAAGCAGAAGATGAAAGCCTTAAATATGTGACCTCGGTCCAACTTGTGGAACAATGAACATCTCCAATTGTCTTCTGTAGCTTTTAAAATGAAGTCATTTACTTCTACACCTAAGCACGAATTTGATGTCAGCTTTAAGCTTCTGTTACAGAAATTTGCCATAGAATCTAATTCAAGAGGCAATTTAACTTTATTAATGTGGGAGGAAATATGCACATAATGCAAGCTATTTTTTAATCCTAACTGCCATTCCTGATATTGCAAGAAAGTGCACCTATCTGGAAAGCCATCATTAGCAAACTGAATAATTTATAACTTCCAATTTTCAACAAATTAGCCCTGCCTAAGATGGCAACCATAAGCCATTTAAAAAAATAATAATCCGGATACTATGTCATGTTCCTAATTTGAGGAAGAGTAGGAGTGTCCTAATGTGAGGTTCAGGGAGCATAATTTCAAAACCAGCACTAACTACCTCTTCCAGCCTATAAAAGCAGGTGAGTATCCTTACATGTATTTCAACTGAATTTTCACAATTGGATAAAAAACCGATAATGTAGTCTGGAAATCTCTGTGTTTCACCTTTCTAATGCTATTTAGAGACATCCTCTGCTACTCAAACATTACCATTAATAGATAAAATGGAAGCAGAGTTAATGCTTACGTTTTATCTTTAAAATCAACTCTGCATTATGTGAAGTGTATGATTTTTTTATTAAATATGCTTACATTGAATTAACTACAGGTAGTTATGGAATTAGTCTTTAAGTTATGTTGAAAGAACAGCCTGACTTGAAAACCAGAGGAAATAAGATGCCCTATTAATTCATAAATAAATAAATATGGGCTAAAGGAAAAGTTTATGGGGCTATCTTATTTTAATTACTGCCAAGTTAAATTTCACTGACTAGAACTTATTTTCTGATTCCCTTTCTACTTACATAGCTATCTAGAGTGCAAAGTCAGTGTTAAATGCTACCAAGTCCGACAGTAGCATTTGCTGTCTCTTTTGTGCTGTATAAACAAATGCTCATCAGTGAAGATGCAGTCTAGCATTTTTTAATATCTAGCGAGGTATCAGCTCCACTTTAAAAAGAATTATAATTAAAAATTCATGAGATAGTAGAAATATTTAGAATCCAAATTGCATAGCAAGAAGAGACAACTATGTCTATGTAAATATTCTATGCGTGATGGATGGATTGTCAGGCTGTATTTACTAAGGTAGTGTTTCTGTGTAAACTCTGATGCTAATTAGAGGTTTGTTTTGGAGAAGGAGAGGCAAAGCCAATCAGTTTGAGGAGGGGAGAGCTTAGGAGGTGAGCTCTCTAGCTCGTGTTTGACTTCAATCAAGAAATGCCTGTGTTTAAATAAATGAAAACATTATCAAGCTTTAGTCAATGGTTATCTGCAGAGACACTGCAGCGCTGTATTTACCATTCCTGGATTCCTCCCTGCACATTTCTGATCATCTGCAGGGAGCAGATAGAGACTCCTTCCTGCTAGTGGCAATTAAAATTCTTCCCCAGCTTCAAAAACTCTCTTCTTCTTCCCCTTTCCCTTCCATTATCGTGCAGCCCGAGATGACCCTGCTGCAGGTACTCCCAGGAATGCACACACCCCCTGGTAAGAGGCACCATCAACCTGAAGATAACATTTGTATCTCATCTTCAGCTGCCCATGAAACCAGCGCTTTCTCGCTTTTTCAGGCTTTCTCAGGGGAAAAAAACCCCACCCTGACGGGTATCTTGTGCACAATACAACCAAGCAAACATTATTATTTTTTTTTACTTCATGGGTTCTTTTAAAAATACGAGCAAAGAACAGGAAAAATAGCTATTATTGGTGTAGGATTTTTGATAAAATCTCAGGAACTACAGAAGACTGAAAGTTGCTGTTGAAGAGTGACTGAAAACAAGCCAATTATAAAATAAGCAAGTCAGCACATACGGTTTACACAGTGATTTTTGGTGAATACTTTATATTATAACATTTCCAAAGTACTCTATAAACTCTGTAAGCTGATGACACAAACAATACAAGATTCAATTAATTGACATGACAATGGAGCCACAAACACAAGACACTACAGGAAAAAAAAAAACAAACAAACAAAACCCCAACCCGCCAAACTTTAAATCCCAAACCAAATCACTGACATGTAAGTTAAGGATTTCCTAATAAGATATTTTTTTTTAGCACCAGTTCAGTTTTCAGACGCTGCTAAGTTATTTGGGATGAGACTGTACCTTGGTGGATTGTGTTCTTATGGGATACTTTATTTGGTTTTTATTCAAATTTTTAATACCAATACAAGTATTGTGTCTGTTTTAAAAGTAGAGAAGTACTTAAAGCATATTGAAGAAAAAATGCTTCCGTTAAGAAGTTAATTGTTAAAAACAACAAATATGAACTACACTTAACTAATTTAATGGAATTTCACTCTCAAGACCTATGCTATGTCTCATTTAAATCTGAAAAGCTCACTACGGACAGAAATGTTCAGTAAGCTCCAAGTTTTACTGATTTCATCCTGCAGTCATTTAAAACAGCCACGGGATGGCACTGTGAAACTGCAAGTCAAAGCCTTTAACTCCTTTCCTCTTAACACCCAGTTCGGCTGCACTAATGAAATCAGGGCCACCTGTATTCGCAAAGCAAAGCCCACCAGCTGCCTCTTTGCTGGTAACTTTTTGCGCTTTTCACACCTTCCACGAGGCGAATCCGAACCCCCAGGTTCGGTTTTCCTGAGACCCTACAGCTGCAGACTGGAGCTTCATGCTGACTGTCCCCAGCGGGAGGCTGCCCGGTGCTGGGTGCTTCAGGCAGACAAAACGGTCACTCTGATGGAAAAAATGATGAGGCAGGCTGTCTGCAGGGGAGTTTTTCCTGCTCCTGAACAGTTTAGCATTAGCTTATTTCATAAAGTGTGAGTTTTACCCATTTATTTTTCACCTGCCTTATGTCACTTATTGGCTGCGTCAACGTCCTCATCACGCATGTAGTGCCTGAAAATTGACAGCATCGGGCTTATTTCACACACTGTTCCCCTGACGGCATTTCTGTCAGAAGCGGAGTCCAGAGAAGGCTGCAGAAGGGTGGGTGGGAAAAAAGTAAAGTAATAAAATAGGTATCAGTTATTTATTTGAATAACAAAATGCAGCAGG
>JAOXNO010000013.1:106719433-106743446 GCA_028565335.1 Limnodromus scolopaceus | reverse complement strand
GAGGGATGCAGGTGGGTGCAGAAACTCATGGGCAAGGTTGAATGCGAGTGCAGTGGATCCTTCTTGGCTATAGCATTTCACTACATTTAAGGACACAGTATCTATCTTTCACTTCATCTAAATGCCACATTAGCCTCATCTCTTTGAAAAAACAAAGAAAAACAACTTTAATGGGGCTTTTTAGTCCCTCAAAATTTCTGATATTGAATTCCTCCTGGTGCCATACTGAACTATAGCTTATTAGCATTTAACAAGCAGGACGCCTTCAAAGTTCATGGGTTTAATTGCTTTGCCAAGGTAACGGGTTTTACTTCTATATATTTTGTGTAATGTTGTGTAATGCTGACAAAATAATAAATTCCACATCCCTTCCTGAAGCAAATCTCTCATTAAAGACAGTTTGAACTTTACCACAGAGAAAAAAAAAGAAAAAAAAGTGAATGACTAAGCCTGGAATTTGGAATGACCACATGCCAGACTTTGCAACAGTGACTGCAGCGAAGCCAACAAAAGCCAAGGAATTTTGCTTGAGATCGAATCTTTTGCTGGCAGTAAATAATTAATAGGCAATTGCTACTAAAAAAGACTATCTAGGGAAGCTAATAGCTGTTCAGTTTAAATTCAAATGCCTTTTTTTTCTCTAATACATATTTTAAAACACCTGTCTTTAAAATAAAGTTCATTTTCATGCCCATGTGAATTGGCTATGCGTTATGAAAGAGATTTTCCAAGAATGCCTGAAACATAACAGCTATCATGACAATTTTCAATAAATCTTTCTTGGCTGGGATTCTCAAAGGAAGAGAAAGTAAATGATGATTGAATTATCCTTTTATCTCTAAAAGTGGTCTTTCTGAATCAGGACGGAGGCACTGCGAGGAAATGGGTTTGGAGCGTTTACATTTCTGCTGTCATGATTCCCCCTGTTCTCTGAAAAGCCAACGCCCCAAATTTCTACTTTATGGATGAGATTTCAGAGGGGAGAGGTAGAAAATGGCCAGTGACTCGATGAGGGGGCTAGCATACAGGGTAGTGGTAGCCATACACCAGCTATACTCCTCTTGCAGAAATGCTGGAGACGCAGAAATGCACCTGCTTTAAAACCAAAGTGGAATCGACCAGTGTGACACGGATACAGGGCAGGTAAACTGGGAGTTGCACGGCTAAAGGAGTAACGCCTCCCAAATGAAGGCTCCAGGTCACAAGAAGGATCCAACGGCTCTGCTTCCAGCTACCAGGTTCCCACAATGTCTATGCCACCGGGCAGAGCGTGTCTGGGCTACCTGCTCTCTCTCTGCTTTGCCTTCTTCACCTGCAGAGGCAGAGGAGGAAGAGGCAGCTGTCATCAGGACATGATCTGAAGGCAGGCCAGGTGCTGCTTGTGAAGCTGAATGCCCCTCTCTGGCCAGGGGGCACCCACTCAACACCTTTCATTTGCAGAGAACTGAACGTGTTATTTCTATGTTTCAAAATGGCATCACCTGTTTTACAAACAGAAAAGTACATACATGCTATGGCTTTTTAGTTTCTCCAAAAAAAAGGCTGTGCTTCTCAGGCAGTCCCAGTCCCTCTGGAAGAGCAATGAACACAGTCAGAGCCAGTGGTGGGCACCGCTCTAAGCCACTAAGTGATGCTAAAGATCCCAGTTTTAACACCTCTCTGAATAAAAGATATTCTCACAAAATGTCACAGCATTATAACTGGCTTCAAGTGTTATTTTTTTTCAATCTGAATGCAAGCAGAATGTGAATATTTCCTGAAGACACACATCATTGACATATTTTAATCACATAAGCATTTGAGGCAATCAATAAAATCACAACTACCGAACTGTACATGTGTTTTGGTATATTTAAATGCCTATTCTTATATAAATGATGAAGTATTTCAATGGCCCCTTTATGCTCTACTGGGATGCTCAGTAGTTTAGGGAGGAGAAATCTCACAAACAAATCTCACAGCGGCAAACTCTCCGCAAAGCCTGGTTCCTGCACACCAGTGCCATCTGCATGTTCCTTAAAAGTCTTTGAATTAATATGTTAAATATTTATACTGTGACTCATTTTTCTAGCTTTTGTCAGGAACTAATGGGCTTTCAGTTAATAAATTATATCACGTACATTTAATAACTTCAGCAGAGTGTGCAAATCTCTGTTCAATGAAGCTGTAGAGACTCACACATTTTTGTCTTAACTGCCACAACAATGGAACAAATTCAGTGGATGTAGTACAGTTATTTGCCATTAAAATGTCAACAGAGAGTTTAAATGAAATGAAATTAGCTGTTCAGGTATAGTTTTCAATTAATCAGTAGACAGAGCTCTTTCTAAATGTCGGAAGTATGGAAGGGATGCAACGGGGTGATTGTGAGAGTCTTTAAGAAGGCTCCCCCATTTTTGGCTTTGAGATACGTGTGAATGTTTAAGATGCAAAGCCAGAGGGTCACATTCCAGCTGAGAATTAACAGGTGTGACTTCCAAAATAAACAACGTTGACTGATATTGATTCTGAATTTGGCCTGTTGTTTAGAAAATGGTTTTGGCTGATTAAGGCCCCAGAATACAAAATACCTTCACACAGTCACAGATGTTCTCAAATTATCTGAATGTAATGGATTGCATAAAAATGTTATTTAATTATAGAACATAAGACTTTTCATAACTGTGCTGGAAATACACAATGTGACTCTATAACTTGTGAAAACAGTGGCCACCTACAAAGAGATATAACCAGCAGCCACCTACAAAGAGATGTAACCAGAGGTTGTAGTAATACTTAGCACTATGTTGATTTTTTTAAAAAAAATTTTATCACTGTATCACATGTATTCTTCATGTCTGAAACAAAGCTCATCTGTCAGCACTTGTGTTGGAAGCCCCCAAATTGCCTGAATGCCTCAGGAAGTCTTTGTCAGGGGCCACCCTTGCCTTAAGTGAACTCAGAGCAGGAGCTGGAGCTCTGCCATGGCAAACGTGGTGCTGCCAATGCTTATGCCTCACCTGAGCTGTGCACCGGAAATTATGGTCATGGGTGGCTTGAGAAGGACTCCCCATGGAGCACATCAGGAGTAGGTCGGGGATTATTGTCTTGCCTAATTCTATTTCCCCCTTTTTTTTTTTTTAAAGAGCTGTAATAGCAAAAATTTATGCTTCCTGCAAGCTGTACACATAGTAGTGGAAGAAATATAGACCTGCTCACATCAGAGAGTAAGAGAATACAACTTTCCTTCAGAAGCTACTTAGGAAGAAACTGCCTCTTCTGAGTTGCACTGTCAAATGCCATTGGGTCTTTCCTGTGGTAAAAGCACGGAGGGAATCCACGAGATTTTCCTAATGAGAGCAAAGTGGGAAAAAAGTTTGCCTGGCTGTGAAAAGAGAGAGAAGCTGTTAGTCTGTCACAGCTGATACTCTCACAAATCAGTGGTGCAGAGCTGTGCCTATTACGCAGCAACAGAATCTCATACAAAATTAGTTACCGTTTTTTGCAGCAGATGTTATATGCTCCACATAGGCAACTCAAATGACAGTCCCTCTTCCAATGCTTTTCAGTGATTGCCTGGATAGTTCAATAAGTTATTCGGATACTGCTTCTGCAAGGACATGTTATGGTTGTATACCGCTGCTAATGGAGAATTCTCCTTAATTTATGACTTCTACGTTTACAACATTTTTTTTTTTATTCAAAGCATTTATTTGAAAATTAATAAAGCATGTAAGCATTATAGTAATAGATAAGATTTGTTTATGAGATTTACTGAGGAGAGTTTGGGCTGACACAAATAACATCTCTAACTAGTCGATTATTGTCCTTCCCAGAAGATTGATCCAGGAGAACATCAAAAATTATCAATATTAAAAGACAACATGCCATGTCCAGTGCTTTCCATTTTACCCATGTCCATACTTGTACACATCGTTTTACCAATTAGAAAAAACAAAAAAAAATCCATTTGGCATCTGGGTCTTTCTTTATGAGACCTGTCTGGTGCTCAGTCCCTTCAGTCCTGTCTTCAGCACCAAGGTAGCAGCAGGTGCCTCGGAGGAAAGCAAACTTACATCAGATTGGCAGGTCCTTAGACTGTCCTCCAGTTTAGTTTCCTAGTCCTCAGCAGCTACAGCCTGGCTTGGACCCTGGGGTCTGAAATGTTTTCTACAGCCTTTGATAACGCTAGCAGGTGAAATCCTCCCCAAAAATCTACATAATTCCTAAGTCTGGGTGTTGCTCTATCTAAATTTGTGGCCCCCTTTTTGCTGTGCCTACCTATGTGCTTCTTTCTTCCTGTGCTTCTTACAGGGTTAGAAATTTACAACAGCTTTGAGCAGCACAGAACAACTCCCTCACTGTTTAAATGCTGATTCAGAGTAATTATTGCTCTTGGGTGAGTGCAATTTGCGGGCTAATCATGCAGCTTTCTGCTGCTTACATTCAACTTTTCCTTCTTGTTTAGGAGGCAGCCTTGTTCAGCACAAACATTCGTATAACTCATATATGAGAGGGCATATCCTTGACTTATCATCATCTGTGATTTTTTTCACTTGACAGGTTGAAAAATGCGTACACCTATTTTCTCTGATGGTTCCCTTATCACCGTGGGCCTTCCTGAGGCTAAGTCTGCTCAACCATTCAATTTTGATTCTGGAAGCAATGTTAAGGCCATTAGCTGTGTCCACATAAGGATGCTGTTATAAAACTTGACATGCTTATTAATCATAAATTCAGTAGACATTCTGCTTCAACCTTTCTAGGGTCTGCTTATGCTTCATTTATGATGTAAAGTGAGGGTTTGGGGGGAAGGTGGTGTATTTTTAGATCAGTATTTATGTCAGGTAGCAGACAGTGTTCGGTATTTCCATATCAGTTTCCACCCAAGGAAGAACATTTAGCTCTTTTCCGCTTGTACTGCGCGTCGTTTGCTCCAGAGTGTGACAGTGAAAAAGTGCAGTCAGAGAAGTTCAAGAACGGGTGGCTGCAGACAAATGTTCACTCTGCCTTATCAGTGGGGGAATATCACTGTTCCTTTGTCATCATATATTACCTAATATTACTCCAGCATCATGACACCATCATTTGAGGGGTAGGTAAAAACAGCGTATTAAGAAATATTTTTCTTGCTGCTCCGTTCCACCAGTGACTTTTAAAGTGAAGCCGCCAAAATGTATATTCCTGAAATGTTACCTGTCTAAACCCATAGAGCACTGGTGGTTTCCAGGCTGCTAGTTAAATACACCTCAGGAAGATTGTGCATATATATTCATTTTTGGATTGCCAGACTGACTCAAGATACTTGTAACACATTGTGTGTTCGGCCCGGATTCATGAAATGGCTTAGCAAAGTTCATTAGCCTTGGAAAACTTGAATTCATTTTCATGGATGAGGGAGAGAAACAGACTGCAACCCTCTGCTAGCATCTGCCGGCACATTGCTCTGAGCCCACCAGCCCAGGTTATGTCTGCATCCAGCCCTGGCTACAGATAAGATTTCTTATCATGTGGAAAACAACTGGCTGCAACTCCGTTATAATTGTATTTTCCTCTGATTGCCTACATTTGTTCAAATCCAATAAATTAAATGTGAAATGCAGTGAGGCAGAAAACGTGTAGATCAGCACCAAAGATAATGTGAATGCAGTGGCCTGTGAACTGAGGCTCCTGAATTTTGCACGTGTAGGGGAGTTGGAGACAGCAGGAGAGGAGGTCAGATTTAAGACCGCAGCATGGGAAGAGACAGTATGGGTCACCAGGTCTAGTCTCCAGATCTCACAGGCAACCATATCATAGAATGCCTTTCATCAGTTTATTGAGCTCTGTGCGTAGTAAATTTTCATGACAAACGCACAGGCTGCCACTGTTGTTTCAAATCCTCTGCAAATATTGCTTGTCATCTTCCCCAGTCCAGAAAGATAACATTAAAAATAAAATACTTCAATCCTTTGCCCTGCTAACTCCAAACACAACCTCCTGTTTTAATATCAGTCTAAAATTTCGGTATTGCCATTTACATTCCTTTTGAGCTATGCTGCATTTTTCACCTTTTTGAAAAAAACTAGCCTTGTTGTTAGCTGACCTGGCCACACATCAGAGCATCAGTGCTCACCTTCCACCTACCTCCACGGCTGCCGAATTTGCTGTCCTTCCACGTCAGGTGGAATCATTAATTGCATTATCCTGTCTTCCCACTGTCCAATAAGTGCTGAAACCCCACGGCTGAACACCACAATTAATCTCTTGTGATGTTCAGGTACAGAACAGATTCATGTTTGATTCTGTCTATTGGGAATTTTCTCATTAGAGGTTGTAAAATAAGAAAGATGACCATTATGGGTGGGCCTTTCTTCTCCTTTCTTTTTTCTTTTGCCTGTACTTGAGCTTGAAGATCTTATTTTCCCTTTGATTTGCTCTATTTTATTACTTTTAAGGTAACTTTTTATGCAAGTTACTTTTCATGTGCTTTTTTCACCTACTGGGCTATATCTTCTGGCTCCAGGCTGTGCTCTGTGCGATGCCCATAGCTCCCCTTAACTGCAACTTGACTCAGATCTCACCAGCCTTTGTTTCACCACACAGTGACTCATATTGTTTCATAGGATTTCAAATAATGCTGTCATACTAATAATACCTAGATGCATTGCTTTAACGATTGCTTGAGAAGTTTTATTTGTTCATTTAAGCCCTTTGAAGCTAAGCATGCGATGTGTTTCCTTAAGTCAGAGCTTGGAAATTTAAAAGTCAAGCTATTAATTGTCAGTATTGAGTCTTCAAATGTCTAGAGGGATGTCTGCCCTTTCGTTTGATAATGTCTCTGATAAATCCCAAACTGAGACACTGCTATGTGTTTTAGGGAGTTTTAATTAGGTTCTGTTTTATCATTTATCAGGCATATGAAGGTAAATGCAGAGTTTCTTCT
The DNA here is from genome assembly GCA_028565335.1 of Limnodromus scolopaceus. Taxonomy (NCBI): domain Eukaryota; kingdom Metazoa; phylum Chordata; class Aves; order Charadriiformes; family Scolopacidae; genus Limnodromus; species Limnodromus scolopaceus. The sequence goes on along the minus strand of JAOXNO010000013.1, from coordinate 106,736,542 downwards.
TATATCAGTAAAAATTGTGTAAGAGTCATGGATCTGGGATTAAGGCTCCACAGCAGTTTTGATTGAATTATTTCCTAAGTTCTTTTCTGCAATCATTATTGTAATGGACTCTGGATGGAAATACCTAAACCCCTTCACACTGGGTCACATTGATTTGCAGTGCTGATTTACCAAATTTCATGAGGACTAAGAGAAAAAGGGCTTGTGCTTTCAATTGGAGAGGCATGCATTTCTTTTAAACACAAAATTAGGCATGAAAAACTGGATCATTTGGTGTTTGATTTTATTTCTAAAATAAGTCTACAACTTCCTTCTGGCTTTGTCCCTCAAGACTTCATGATATAACAGCATTTTCAACACACTTAAGTGATTAGAATAAAAAAGAGGGTTATTGGCACAGCAGCAATGAACTTTGCAATGCATAAGGTTCAGTCGCCTGGTCTTTACTGTGGCATGCAGAACCCCATGGAGCCAGGGCACAGACACATTCACACTAGCAATGCCTGAAGAGAATTACTTATTTTAAAAACAGTCTATCAAAATCAGCATATTGGCAGATTGAGCAGGGAGAGTCTGTAAGATTCTTACTAGATAATGCTGAATTAATGGTCTAGCTGAAATCCCATCTGTCTCTAAACTACAGGTACTGCACTTAGGACCCCATGGAAATGCTCCTCTCTGGTTAGGACCCTCAGGGTCATCTCTGCCTTTTGTATCCAGATTTCAGAAAAGTAGGTAACTACAGTGACCCATTAAATGTAAAATACTTAAACAGTCTTTGGAGGAGAGACTGGGCGTTCTGCCAGCAGACTATAAAGTCATGCTTATTTTTGGACTCACTGCATCCATAGATGTTTAAGAAAACTCTGCTAATTTGAGCAACAGCTTTAGGAGAGGTGGGGATATCCCCCACCAGAGTGACATGTAGCCCCTGGTCACAGGATGCTTGAGAGAGCTGGGGGCTGTACACCCCAGGCAGCTGAGCTGAACCTGCTCCAGGTACTGAAATAAGTTTGGAGGAGTTGTCATCTGAAAGAAAGACAGAAAGAGACAAAAGAAAGTATTGATGCCTTCTGTATGAAGGCCAGCTGAGTAGGCATGTGATGGACACTTAGGTGATCTGACTCCTTCTGTAAGACATGCCAAAAGACACCTCCTTTTAGATCAGACTAGATTTAGGCAAGGAGATTTTAGGCTCTCCTATTTTCCATGAACTGCTATTTTCTTTCTTATGATGCATTAAATGTAACAAAATGACCTTCAAGAGCTCTGTGAAAAAAAGGACCTGTGGCAGAGGTGATGTGACAGCAGTTATACTAAAAGCTACTTCATCCAGTTTGGAGAATCTGATCCAGCTTTTTTTTCAGTTTGATTCAGAAAGCCACAGATCATTTAGCAAACATTGCTAACAGGCTTGTACAGGCTATTTTATGAGTGTTTATGAATGTAGATGTGACTGTTCATAAATGCAGTGATGAATAATAGAACAGTGAATGCTTTCTATACTGTAGTGGTATGTTCCATATAATGACTTCAAATATGGTTATAAATGGTGTCAAATCTGTCACCACACGGGCCATAAGAGGAGGAGAAGGCTGAGATAGAGAGGCTGTGCACAGGAGAGGGTCCTCAGTGTACTCCTACCCTAGGGCATATCCATGTGCTGAGCTCTCCTTTCCCTGAAGAGGTGATGGGCAAACACATAAGGCAGGTGGTTTCTGGCCATGCCCAGGAAAATGATCCCGGGCAAGGGGACAAACCAGTGCCCCAGAGGACACAGGGGATATCGCAGTGCAGGACTATGGATCACCTCTGTTTAAGATGCCCTGGCAGACCAGCTGTTTGGCTTGTGTACACACAGGGAAATTATGGCAGAAGTAGGAGCTGACTAACCAGTCATTTATGCATTTTCTGGAATTTCAAAGATTTCTGCAAGTTTTCAGAAAAGAAATAAAACTTCCTGTAATTCCATGTAACATGAGAGTCCCTGACTACTGGGAGGAATGGAGCCTGTCGTTTCTAGTCTACATACACACACAAACCCAAATCTTTCTCTTTTTATTCCGCACTATGGATAGTTTGAGCTTGTCTCCTGTCAAGATGTCTGCAGAAAAACTTTGCCAAAGCTCTTGTTAAATAAGCCACCGCACAAGCAGTCATTCACCTCCAGATCCAATTCTTCATGGGTCAGACAATCCAGCAGCTCCACATGGGACCTTAATAAAACATTCCAGGAAAGCTCCAGGGACATACAGGCATTAAAGGCTGTTAACAGCACCATAATTAAAAACAAATTAACAGGAAATCTGAAATTGCCTTAAGAATTGTTCCTGTCTTGTGTCACATCTCATAAATCTCAAATTACCTTTGAAATTTGACTTCGTATTTCAGAATAGCTGCAAGATCAACAAACCACTACAAAGTAGTTAAAAATGTACAAAATTTACTTCCTTAGCACTAAGACCGGAGGATATCTTTGACAGTCTGTGTGGCACTGACACTTTTAAAACCCTTTATTTACTTCAGAGGAAGGGAACAGCAAAAGAGAAGATGGTTCAGTCGCTGCAATTGTATTTGTAGTGAATATATTTCTGGCATGACTGTTGCTTTCTGCTGAACTTGAAACAATTTAACCCTTTTTAGCCAAAGCATCCTTCCTGTCACAGGAAGGGTTAGGTAGTTTCTGCATCCTCATTTAGCCAGGTGTTTATTATAATACCTAGATAATAAATGAAAATTTCTTCCAAAAGAGTATGGGCTGAACTTCCCAGTATTTTCCAAAAGGCTATGATCAAAGATTTAAACTATTCCTCATTATAGCAACACATTTTGTTAATAAAGGTGAGCCAGAGGAACCATATCAAATTTTGACTCAATAGAGAATACGAAATTTGCCACAAAACCAATTATGAACCTATGGGTATATGCTTATGAAACTGCAGGTATCTATTATATGTTTACCAATTTAAAAGATTGGTGAGGATACAATAGATCAGGTTTTGCAGGAAACCAAATTTAAATTCCATGTGTCAAGATGACTATGGCTTCATTAAAAGCCTGATTCTATTGGATATTTCATTAAAAGCTCAAATCCTGTGGAAAAATAATTATGTGATGATCTCAACTTTTATTTAAAAACAAAACAATTGTCCAGCCTCCCCGCCTGGCTGCAGAGAAACGCTTGAAAGTATTTCCCAAGTGCACTCTAGAGACACCAAACCTGCAGGCAAATAAAAGAGCCCTAGATAAAATATGTTAAAATTCCAGGTCTTTGTGTACTCATCTTACAGTTTTTTTCAGGACTGACAATCCTGCTTCCTTCAAAAAAAAAGAAAAAAATCTAATCATTTTCATTGTCAAAGAACATCATAAAATATAGCTTGTCATTTTTGTCAGTGTACCAATTTTTTATTATTGCTAATAGTGCAGTTTCTCGTATTATATTAGTTAGACTACAAAGTTCTTCAGCAAGTTTTGGGTCATTTTGTTCCTCCCCACACTAACATTTTTGTTTAATCTACGAAGCAACGATCAACCGCACTGTACCATGTAAATCCCACCAAATTGTTTTGGGCTTTTTTTTTCCCCCTGCCAAACAAATTTTTGCATGCACAAAATTAATTTCTGCTTTCTGCCAGGCTGTGCTGACACAGGTCAGTGTTTCGCTGGCCCGGCTACCTAGAGAGGAGCCCAAAGAAATCAATCCGTGCCCCCAGAGCAGCGCGGGGCAGGGCAGGGCACCAGGCAACTCAGAGAAAAGGGGACTGGAAAGCGTTGGAGCAAAACCAGCCCAGGACGCCAACAGAAAAGTGACTGGTTTTGTTCAGAAATTTAGTTCCCGAGATGTCCAGATGAGGCCACTGTGGGTTTATTATACCCACTTCAAGAATTTGGTTACCTCAGAGTTTCCCATCCCCACAACTGCAAGCGTGCTCAATAGCCTGTTTTTCTGTTGGAGAACAAAGAAAAGGAAATGGTTATTTATTTTTTTTTTCTTCACGCAGCAGTTACGGTACTTGCGGAGGCAGGAAGGGAACTGGACAATGGAAGCTGCAGATGTGGAATTTCTTTTTTAAATCCCCACTGCTGCTGCTGCTGCTGCCCGACAGGCAGTGGAGATAGAGCACTGCAAGAGCAGGAGATGCTGCCAGACAGGAGCAGAGCAAGCGTTTTCGTTTGATGGAGAGCCCCGGGTGAAGCTTTCCAACAGCAGCTGGACCCAGACCGTACTGGGCTCTTATCAGAGGCTTCAGTTTCGAATCGGCATCGTGATGCAAAGCCAGGGAAGGGTACAGAGCCCTTTGGCTGAGTCATGCTGTTAGGAAATGGGGATTTCTGTGGTAAGAGGCCGGACCTGGCCCTGCCAAGTCCCCGGGCAGTCAACTCTAATGCATTTTGGAGATGGGGACGACATCCTCATCCAAAAATATCTGGCCAGCCAGGCGGAGGGGAGACTGTGGCTACAGGGAGACTGTGCTTCCTTTGTGTTTTGTTTTCAGTCCTTACTAAAAGTGACCTCCTGAAGGAGGAGCCCTGAAGGGACGGTGGGAACGTGGGTGCGCACAAGCCCGGCCGTAGGGAGAGCTGTGGCAGGTTCCTCCTTCCAGTGGTGCCATTAAAAGAAAGGAAATGCACAACTTTGTAAATGTTCTCTAAAAGGCTTTTTTTTTCTTTCCTTCATGTTTGCTGCTGCAGAAGGGAATGACTTGTTCAAATCCATTTAAGCTGCCTGATAATAAGTGTTTTTTTAAACACAGCTGGGCAGAGCTAGGGCTTTGGAGAGGCTCTTTTTTTTTTTTTTTGCTTCTCTGCCTGCTTGGGCTGAAGGGACACATTTTAGCCTCGGATCCTGCTGTCATGAAACGCTGAATCTGGCCCGAGCTTGGCCTGCTGTTGGGTTTCCTCTCCTCTCACAGAGCAGCTCCTCTGCCGACAGCAGCAGGGTTATCTCCCCACGCTGGGCAGCACGTCTGGATGGTGGCTAACAAGAACAAGAGTCAGGGCTTACGGCTGCGATGGGATTTAACATAATGTTTGTTTGCAAGCGGACAAATATTGGCGGAAAGTGCTTGCGAGGGAGGGATCTGTGGCTCTCAGTCAGGCTGCCAACCCGCTCTAACCAAACAGCTACGTCTAGCCTCAGCCCTTTCCAGGCTCATCCAGGCACTCCAGGGAATGCAACATTTCAGCCTCGGGACCAGTTGTTTTCATGCCATGTGACCCCGTGAAGGCGCATGTTTTAATTATGTGGCTCGCTCCTCTTGCCACCATCTTGCACTTATTGCTGTGGTCCTGGCTCCTCTCCTGCCATAGGACTTGGCTCAATGGACACAGCCGCAGGGATGCTCCCTCTATCCCCTCTCCTCCCAGACAAGGGCAGCTCTGGGAGGAACCCGAGGCTGAAAAGAGACTGAGTGGTGCTCGGCAGTAAGAAGGGACTGTGGGGACTCAATCCACAGAGGTTGCTGGAGTGCCCCAACTCCCAGCTGCAGCTCCATGCATAGTCCTTTAGCATCTGAGCTAATAATGTAGGGTTTTAAGGTGAGGCTCACTGAAATGAGGTGGTGGGGAGGGAGGGTACACCCATCATCATGTCTCTCAGGTAGCAGCAAAGCATCTCCATCACCATGGATCCACTAGAAAGGAAAAACGCTGAAGGCCTTGTACTATTTGCTGCAATTTTCACCTGGTGCCCAAAGTTTTTGGGTATCCTTTCTAGGGTCCCTTTGATTTTAAACTCACTGTATATTCCTGTAGCAATACAATTTCCTTTCATCAGCAGAGCTTGCTTCAGCTGTTCTCGGGTATTATTATACCTCACTGCTTCCTTCCTCTCCCATCAGTCCCTCTATCCCGGAGTTAAATGTCATTTATAGTTCGAGCTATTTGACTGTTAGTCCCCCCTGTACCCCAGAATAACCCAGAAAGACAGGAAAGATCACAGGAAAAGGGACATTGAGTGGCTACATTTTCTGCAGCACAAAAGAACCAGGCCCCAAAAATCTCACTGATAAATGTGAAAGTAGCACAGGACATTTAAGACAGAGTAATTTTTGCAGAACTGCGTGGTATGACCGCTCACACTTGGCGACGTGGGTAGCAAGCAATCATCCAAGTGGGCGCAGATACCGCTGGAAAATGTCACTGCTGCAGTGAAGATGGTACCCTTTCTGAAAAGAAAGAGGCCTATCCTTACTACAAAGGGAATATAAAAGCTAACATTTTTTACAAGCATTATCTTCTTCTTTTTTTTTTCTCTTAACTAAAGAGAAAACAGGACTCACATAGAAGTCTTTACAAGCATTTTTCATAGCGTGCAAAGTTTTCTGGTGGACTGGTAAATATTTCAGTGAAATCAGGAAGAATAAAGTAAAAATGACTGTGAAAAGGTGCTTTACATCTGAATTGAAATGATGGCTTCTTCGTTTGCTTGTTTTCTTCTGTAGCTTGTTTGCTTGTTTTTTTGAAGTCACTCTTGTTAATTGTCCTGCAGCCATGGTATGTACCAGATAGCCAAGAAAGCTGACATGGTGAAGTTATATACAGCATCCTTGTGACCTTTTTGCAGTGAAGACACATATCTGTCCAATAAAGCCCAGGCCAAATGACAGTGACAGCTGCCTTGTGGCATTCAGTTTGAATTGAACAGGTTTGCTCACAAGTCAGGAGCAAGTATTTCATTACAGACTGTGCACCAAGACCGTCATAAGCCCCCAAAAGTGAAACTTTCCCTCAGCAGCCATGGAAACTGCCTCGGTGGACTGAGATGCACTTCACAGGCTCCTCCTCGTCTCCTTGCTTTGACTTTCCCGCCTCCTGCAAGCTGTCATCCCCTGTTGGCATTTGCGTGTTGGTGTAGCACTTGCACAGGAAGAAAACCTCACTTCATCTCCCAGGAGGGATCCGGGGTGTTATGGGAACTGAGCACTCAAAGAACGAGCGGCGAAGCAGCATGGGTTTTCTGAGGAAAGGTCCGAAGTTGCCTGCGTGGGAAGACGCTCTTCTCTCAGGGAAAGAGCCTAAATCACTGCTGAAACGGGGATTGCGTTATGTCAGCTTGAGCCTCATAATGAAAGGGATGACCAGCACGCCTGACTTCTTGTGGGGACTGCCTGAGGTGCAGAAACTGAACCTTTCACGCAACCGGCTGGTGGTGATTCCTCCTTCGCTGGGGAAACTGGACAGGCTGGTAGTGCTGAACTTGGGTGGCAACTGCCTGAAGTGTCTGCCTAAAGAGATTGGGCTGCTGAGGAACCTGAAGGTCTTGTTCGTCAATATGAATTGCCTGACAGAAGTGCCAGCAGAGCTCAGCTTATGCAGGAAGCTGGAGGTTTTGAGCCTCTCGCACAACTGCATCTCGCAACTGCCTTTGAGCTTCACGGACCTGACGAGTTTGAGGAAACTGAACCTCAGCAACAACCGCTTTGTGCAAATTCCCCTCTGCATTTTCGCACTGAGGAACTTGGATTTTTTGCACCTAGGGTCCAACAGGCTTGAAAGCATCGCAGAGAGTGTCCAGTATCTGGTCAATCTGCAAATCTTTATCATAGAGAATAACAACATACGCAGCCTGCCACGGTCCCTCTGCTTCATCACCACTCTGGAGTTATTAAACGTCGATTACAACGCCATACAGACTCTCCCAGACGACCTCTACCTGCTGCGCCGGCTGCAGCGCATCGCGTGGAACCCAATGGACAAGGGCCTCCACATCGCCCACAACCCCTTGTCCCGGCCCCTGCCCGAGGTCGTCGAAGGGGGGCTGGATGTCCTCTTTAACTACCTCAGGGAGAAAAAGGAGCACAACTGAGCTTCCGCTGAGTTCGGGATTAAGCCTGTCATCAAGACTCAGTCGTACCAGAGCTCTTTCCTGAACAGGCGTTTCCACTTCATAATACTTGGATTTCGAAGACTGTGGATGACTTTAGTAACGGTTGGCGGAAAGCAAGTAAAGTATGATGGTGTTGGTTAAGCATGTGAAGAGTAAACTTTCTAAAAATATTCACCTCTATGACCTTCAGTGTTGATATGTTTGGGTTGTTTTAGAAAAAAAACCAAACAACCCACAAACCTATGATAAAATGTTTGCTTGATGTTTGACAGAAACAAATTAAGGCAGACTGCTAGAAGTGCAGAAACGTCTATTTGCCAGCTATTAGGTTGGAGGAATATTAATATAAATTGGATTTACTATATGGGATTGCAGTTGCACTTTAACTCCTGCTCACTTCTTCATACACAGATAAACCACTACATAAACAAACACTGCTATCTAAGTAAATCTCAAGGAAAATGTTTAATTTACTTTTGGCAGTGAATATATCCTGAGCTATATTAGCCCACAGACAGTATATTACTGGCCGGTTCAATACCGTTTGTTGTTTACCCCACAGCTGTGAGCTGGCCTCTATAAATTACAGGTAAAGATTGCCGGGGAGGAGATTTCCCAGTTCTTTGGAAGAAGACCCCAAACTTCCCCAGAGCCCCCAGTTCCCCTCCTGAGACACGCAGCCTTTCCCACGGAGCCTCCTAGGGTGCCTAAATCAGCTGGGAGCAGCATCCACACCAAGTGGAGAAGCGAACATGGGTCCTTATTCCCTCAAAGGAAGACTGTCAGATGAAGTTGCTCGTTACTGGATGAATGACTGCACTCTGTTCCCTTTCCCACATCCCTGCAATCGGAGCCAAGGAGTAACTTTGCTCAGGAGGCAGTACGTCTCATAAAGGTGAAATATTTCTTTCAGGAAAAACAGCACCAAACCAATCATCGGCTTAAGTAAGAGCTTCAAAAACAAATACTTATTTCTGTGATTTTTCAGTATCAGCCAGTAGCATAAAAGTCAGGTCTTATGTGGTTTCTCATATTGATCTTCTGTGAATGTCCTTCATCAAAGTTTTATCTGGTAATAAAGAGGCAGCATGAAAGAGCTGTTAACAATTTATGCAACCTGGGTTTTTTGTTCCCTCACACCAGTGTAAAACAGAAGCAACTCTGTTGAAATCCGTTGAGATAAATGCTTGTAATGGCAGAGTAAGAGAGCAATGAGCCTGTAATTCTTGAGCTAATTAAGAGTATTCAAAGCCACTTTTAAAGTGCTTCCTATCCTATGTCAAATCTTAGGAATCAATGATTACTTTCTAAAACATAATTTGCTCGAAATTACGGAAGGCTGTGGAAGGCTGATCCTGCTTGCAGTGAAGTTAATGGACAACCCCTGGCTGAGGGAAAAACTCTCCAGGAGAGGTAGAAGCGGCCTGATAACAGCAGACAATTAGATAATTCAGAGGTACATGCAAGCAAACGCAGCACCTTTAGCCACACTGACAGTATCAGAGCGGTATTGGATGTAACAATGAAGAATTGGTGCTTACAGAACATTCCACTCCGGAGCTGCCTACCCTGATATTTTATTACGGTGGATTGTTTTGTGTATCATTTGTTATCTTAATCGAGAATTTCAGTGTTACGCCCAGGAATCGCAGTTTCCAAGTGTGCTGTCAAGGACAAATGTTATGTTTCCAGCAAACGAGAAACCTTTCTGAAGGGCACGTTTGCTTGAGCATTAAGCAAACAAACAAACAAACAAAGCAAGTAAGCAAACACCAAAGCACAGTTATTTTGTGACTTTTTTTACTTAATATATGTTTCAAATGCAAAGATACTTTATGTGTAGCTTTACATGTATTTATTTCACCCACGCAATGAGATTTACAGCAAAGTTCCAAGTGTTTAATGAATAATACGTCTAATAAATTAATATGTGATTCAATTAGAGACAAGAAATAAAGCTGCAACTATTTATAGAAATACCAACAGATAATTCTTGGAGGGGATTAGGCACAGATTATTAACTTTTCTAAATGTACATTTCATATCCCTAAGTCTGGCATTCACGTAAACACTGCAGTCCCATAATAGTGCTTTGCAGGAAAATTAAATGCCTGTGGCATTAATCACCTGAAAAGATTTTCCACATATCAGTATCCAGGATTATATGACACCAGATAGCCTCCGATGTGATCTGACTAGAAGAGGTATGCACAGTAATTTACATGGAAGATGTGAGACTGGACTGTGTGTGTTCATTAGGATACCACCACAGAGGGTGAGAAACAGTGCATGATTCAAGAAAATGGTCTCCAGACAGGGGATTAAAAGGCAAATTTGACATAATCAAATGCATCTGGAAAAGCAGTTATAATATGAAGTGCAATACCAATAATTTAAAATTCAATTATTCAATTGAATAATAATAACCTTTTACTCAAGCTAATAAACCTTTGTAAGCATACGAAACACATAAAAGTCTCTGCCTTTTTAAACAGAATAATAAAATTCATTGAATAAATGGTACTTTAATGTATAATTCAGACTTTACCATTAGGAAGATAATTTCTACTGAACTGCTTTAGTCTTTCTTTCATTCCTCAATCAAGACCCTTATAAATAGCTTTCTCAGAGATACAGAAAAGTATCTCACATGACTAAAAGTAGTGTTCCGAATTCTTCCTGTAAAAAGAAAAGACCCTATATCACTGTTAATGCATAGAAATATGCATGAGAGGCCAATAAAGATATATGTATTTGCATCTGAGAGGGAGCAAGATAGAGGAAGCAAACAAGAGGCACAGGAGGCAGGTAGAAAGCAATGATGTCACACGCTGGCCCTGGTTTTCAGCAGGGCATTAGCAAAGAATTGGTGGATCTCAGCATTGTCATCTGATATTAGCTGTACAGATGACAGGGAGAAAAGGAGCTGAAATGCTGTAAGGACTGTAGTTGTATCTCATAATATATGGTGACAGTACCATTCCTATGCATATATTAAATGATACAATTTTGACTTATAATCTTTCAGAGAACTATATGTGGAATGTTATACTTTTTTCTAGTATTCATTGAAGTTTTCTCACCCTAAGCCTCACAGCAGTGTAACTTTTGATGCATCTATTATTTTTGTTGTTACTGGTGGTGATGTTCTTCAAAGCAGTGGAAAAAGTGGGATCCAGTCATGGAAAAGGATACTTTTCTGGCAGGGTGAATTTTCTATGGCTGTTGCTCAGCAAAGCTCTCAAAGAGCTTAGAAAAATTCTTGATGTGGACAAAACAAAGAACAAAGTGCAAGAATAAAGTAGAAAGTACATAGTCGGGGTCAAATGGTTGGGAGAAATGTAATATACGACAGGGCTATACAATTTATTCCCCAGCTATCATCAAATACACTGGTGGTGCATTTGGTGAGGTGACCAGCTTCCATCTATTTTTATTTTAATTTGTAAAGAAAGCTGCATTCTGTGAAAAGTTTAAAGTTTAGTCAACAAGCAAAACCTTTGAAAATGGGAAGGTTTCAGGCTCTTATCCTAACCAAAGTTAGTGACTTCAACCTTTGACTGAAAAGAAAGCATTTTAATCTGTAGCGTTGCTGTAACACCTCACTGGAAGTTAGAAGTTGAAATGTGTTGCACCTACTGCTCTGGGGCTACTGGCCAAACCTGTCATGTGGGCAAACATCCTCAAGCTACTTGTGGCTGGTGATTTCCCCAAATCCATTGCAATGTCTCAGCAGCCCCGAGGGGCACCCATGAGCATGTAATCTGGCCAGGAACACCAGCGTGTAACATGAGCAAAGCACCAAGAACCTACAAAGATCGTTTTCCAAAATGCACTTGAGGCAGCATTTCAAAACAGAATTTTTCAGATTCCAGTTGGAAGCTCTTGAAATTCAGATTAAGATTTTATGATTATTATTTTGGCTTAAAAATACATCTGCTTTTTTTTTTCCCCCAACTTGCCAATATTTTCTCTATCCTTTTCTTCATTTTCATCAAAATTTCTCCTTTTTTTTTTATTTTCAAATCCCAGAACAGTTACTAGGCATTTTTACTATACAAATATGCATTCTGCAGTTTAAACTTTTGCGTATATAAATAGATTCATGTCCTATTACAGCACTGTAACTTCAGGAAACCATATCTTTCAGTTAATATTTGGTTAGTTTTTTTAAGAACTTTACGATCATCACATAAGTGAATGAGGTTGCATTCTTTACTTTGTGTCCAGCACCTTAATTGAAAAAACATATCACAACATAAAATTTCCACAAGTAGAAAAATCTTTGATACTTCATCTTACTTCCTTAACCAAAGGAAAAAAGAAGCCTCAAAGGTCTTCACCACATGAAAAATAAATAAAGAGAAGGTAAATAAAGATAGAAACAGAAAGAAAGCAAAGAAAATGAGCTAATAACCTGGTCAGTATGGATTCACCAAATCCCAAGGGTAAATTTCCTGCACAGTCTTCAGACTGCAGTTATTGAGTGATTCAAGGAGTGTCTCAGACTTCCTTGCACAGTTCCAGTACATATAATTAATATGTTTGAAAAGAATTGTATAAAAAGAATCACATATAACAATTTCTAAAATGGTAAGAAAATAAGCATATTATTATGTCACATGTGCTTCTGCAGTCCACACATGTGGAAGCTGAAATCCTGAAACAGTTACAGCCTAAGAAAAAATTCCACTGACTACAGAAAGGCCTGCATTTATATAGGATTATATACATTTACGATTTTATATACAGCAAAAACAAGATTTAAAAACTCTGTAGTATGTTTAAATGGGTATGAGGCTTTAGATATATTGGAACAGAAGAACACTTTAATACTCACATGTGGAGTATGTTTGAAAATCTTTTTATAAAATTGCATAATCTTTCCACTGTAGAAGTAAGAGGCAGAACAATAATTATAAAAGATGAAAAATGAGACATTGAAACAGCTCTCCTTAGAAATGTATTAGGTTATCTGAACACCCTGAATATCCCAAGAGGAAATCAAATTCCTATAAAGATTTTTTAAAAGTGGAAATACATAAGAAATGTTTTTTCTCCCTCCCCAGCAATCCAGAGGAAAGTAGACAGCTGACATACTATTAGTTTTAACTTCTTTTTTCATCCCCTGCCCCCTATTGATTCTATGCATTTATCTGTGGTGCAACAAGGGCCAGCCAGCCTTCAAAAACCATCCCTTGTCACTGTCTTCTGCAGCCCGGTGGTACTGACAGCATCTGGCACCGCTATGACCACCTACCGCATCAGATTACTTTGCAGGGTTTGGTGACAAAGCCTGAAATTTATACTCCAGTGCATGTGGAGTCACATCATGCATGGCTAAAAAGGTGGTTTCCAGCGAAGCAGGAAGTGTAGCAACAGCTACAGAAAAGGTCACTGCAAATTATGCTGCCTCATAAAGTGAGTTTACCCAGGCAGGCTGAAAAGAAGACCAGAGGGCAGAGCTTTATGTTTTCCTAGGGCTCAGAGGAGTTTCAGATACTGTAAATTCACAGATGGATAAGCCTGTTTTTAATTTCTACTTCCCAGATATTTAAAAAAAAAAAAAAAGTTTTATTTTTTGATACAACTCTTTGAAGGAAATATACTTTGCTTAGTTTTTTCCTGATCTCCACCCTTTGCATCATAGATGTATTTACAGAAGCAAAATATTGCCTTTCCCCTCCTGCAAAAGTCAGTGTTTCCAGGTGTGGGTCAGTGTGAAAATGCAGTGAGGGTCCCAACTCTCCACCACCACACAAGGAAGGCAGGATCGGGGAGGCTGGCAGGCTCCACAACCACCAGTCATGAGATGGGTAACCTTCCCAAAACAGGTGTCATGCCCATGACACCAACTTCATGCACCTGCCTTAGAGGTTTCAGATAGTGGTTAGTCCCCAGACACTGTTTCCATGGTTGACAGAGAGAGATGGATGCGTTACTTCTGGGAGACAATGGGGAAGGAGTGTTGCTGAAGTGTCCTATGTTCTTCCAGGGTCTCTCCTTGCTGGCCAGAGAGAGCCCCAGGACATCTGCAGCCTAATTTAGGCAGCTGAAACAAGGTCAGTGAAGCTGTAGGGTACAAGCACCTTCCTTCGGCTGGCCTTGCCCCTGCATCGTGTGCACACAGCACAAGCAGCACTGTCTCTCCATATAATATAACATTCAGACTTGCTGAGAAGGGTTGGAAGATGCATCAGAGGAACATCAACACACCTACAGAGACCTGTGCCAAATCCTTTCAATGGCAGAAAATCCTTTCTCCCTGGCTATTAAAACACTCCACCTCATAACCGGGGGAAGCAGAACACATTTAAAAGAAGCATCTGTAGTTTTTAGAAACAGCATCCCTAATTCAGCTGAAAGAAATTACCAAGTAACAGCAAACTGTTAGAGGAAAAAAATCCCTTCCATCTAGAAAGCAAAGTTATTTTCATTATACTTCCCTTGTTTGTTCTTTGTCTTTTTTTGTTTTTAAACAAGTATGTATATGTATGTATGTGGTTTAATATTGGTCCATGCATGTATACACGTTATCTCTACAGGGGACAACAGAGGCTATTAGTGGTTCCTAAATTATCTGGCATAGACTAATGTAGTGCCCTGGGAATGGAACTGATGGGAGAGCTAAAGAATCCAGAAGAACAAAACCTTCGCTTTGTGAAATTAATTCAACTGGTTGTGACTTTGTTAGGATAATGCCTTTCCATAGGCATTTCCGTGCACAATGGTCCTGTATATCTCTCAGCACACCTACCTTCTCTTTCTAGTTGGGAAATAACACTGTAAAGAAGATTGTAAGGTGGTGTTTGCATGTTCTGTCCACATACAAATGAAGTTACAAAGATACTAACCAGAAATCAATTCATTAAAAAAAAACAACCCCTCTGGGCGTGCATGTGTGTGCATTTGTCTATGCATATGTTTGGAGGTATTTGGGAGGCTTTTGCAACACTTTGCAACGCAGTATCTAAGGAATAGGTGTGAGCTGGCTGAAAAGTACCATATTCCACTGTAAATAAGATGCTGGTAATTTAGCAGAAAAGCAGGACTTAAAACACATGGTGGTAAATTATGTTGCTTTTTAATTTCTTGTACATTAGATTTTCTGGGTGTTTTTTTAGTGTCAGATATCACAAAGTTCATTGGAACTTTTTATTAAGCAATGTGGGGATTTAAGATATGGAAGAATTCCAATTTGTGGGTATTTTATTGTTCAATAATCATGCAAGCAGACACATTCATTTTCTGTTAGTCACTGAAAGTTTAGTAGCTCTTGCACTGAACTATTTGAAATGCATTCTTTAGCCCATCAAAGAAGAAAAGAAGTTAAATTCTACACAGCCTGATCTGTCTAACAAAATTTATAGATCTGATACCAAACTGAATACTTTTGGCCCGGGTGATTGTGGAAGACTAAATGGAAATGTTCAGAGAATATTCATGTGAAAATGTGAAATTTCTGTGAATGTGAATTTTCTGGGCTACCTCTAGAGACAGAGGGTGAAACGCTGCTAGTTCAAAATTTAGTTTAAGTTCAGAAGAACTTTAGTAGTTGGTTGTTCATCAAAAACTGATGTATATGTTTTACCTCTTCCCTTCAATCTCCATATTTTAATTGGATAAGTTAATATAGCAGTTTTACTACAGGTCTTTTAATAGCCTCTTCTTACACTGTGTGAAAACATAAAGCCAGTGTCTCAGACTTCAGGTCTAGCCCTGCTTGGAGGTCCAGAGGTTGCTGTAGTCTACATGATCCGCCAGGGCTTGGAGAACAGAAAGCAAATGAGTGCTTTTAGTTAGACTTTGTAAGTTTTCAGTTTTCAAAGCCCATATCAGCAATAGATTTCATTTATTTCTCATTTGGTTCAAAGTTATGAATTTATAGCAGTTAATATCTTAAATATCTTATTTCATCTTCCTTGGACTGGCATGCATATATTAGAGTGAATGGGTGAGAAAATTCATCCAGCATGTCCAAATCCTCATAAGGACTAGCCCTAGGGGAGGATGTGGAAATTCACCAGGGATTCAGAATTCCCTCTAGTGTATCAGGTGTCCATTAGGAGGCTATTTAATGTTCTTTAGCACGGCTAATACGTTGCAAAGCAGTGACATTTCAAGACTTATCCATGAAGCTAATAGCTCTTCTCAGTAAGTCATTTTCACATTTACATCAATTTAGGATAGTCTAGATTTGGATAAAGATAAAGCATCGCTTTTTCTCTTGCCAGTGTTGCCAGGGCGATGAGTCACCAAACTGGGATTTCTGCAACAGCCTCCCCTTCTCTTGTACTCCCGAAACCAGCAGTTGGCTATTCTGAGCAGGATCTCGGCTTATGTGCATATTCAACAACAAATACACAGCAGAAATGCCCCACGTTTGCCTTGCTGCAGTTCACACTAGCAAGAGTATATCTTAAAATATCAGATAAATAATAAATATAAGGGTGGAGAGCGGGCAGAAATTGCCACTTTAGAGGCTACTGCTAAACATCCAGCCCGTTTAGTAAGAAGTCAGGACAGCTTATGTATGGTTTCTTTATACTAGCTATCTCCCTTTTCCCATTAATTCTCTTGCCTTTTTCTTTTCATTTGTCCTTCCTCCTTGTTTTATTATGTTCTCTCTTTTCTATTGTTGTGCATTCTCCTTCCTTTTTTTGTTTTGCCTCTTTGTTTCTTATTAACGAGTTTCAACATTTTTAATTAAAGTTGACTGCTTGACTGATGTCAGTTCAACCCTCCTTTTCTGAATTTGCCTTCCAAAACAAGTTAATCATTAGCAGAGGCCTGTCTTCATCAACTACACAGGGGGATAGCAAAAAAAAAAACCAACAACCAAGAAACCAAACAAGAAAAACAACAGCTAGAATAAGTGAAAAATGGTGAACAAGCCTCAGGAAGCAGTTACTAGCCTGAAGAGCAGAATATACTTTTCACTTAGTGGCATTTTTCTGTGCCCCAGTTACTCATAAATCCTCAGTCTTTCATATGATTCTAGGTGGACATTTATGTTAGCTAGCTACTGAAGGGCTATTGTAAGTGTTAAAGACATAGGAAAGAGTCTATGCTCAACTCAGCCCTCAATATAAGAAAGACATAGACCTGATGGAACGGATCCAGAGAAGGGCCACAAAAATGGTTAGGGGGTTGGAGCACCTCTGCTACGAGGACAGGCTGAGGGAGCTGGGGTTGTTCAGTCTGGAGAAGAGGAGGCTCCAGGGAGACCTAATAGCAGCCTTCCAGTACCTGAGGGGGCCTACAGGAAGGCTGGAGAC
>JAOXNO010000013.1:106701322-106719333 GCA_028565335.1 Limnodromus scolopaceus | reverse complement strand
GGAATAAGTTCTTTACTATGAGGGTGGTGGAGCACTGGAACGGGTTGCCCAGGGAGGTGGTTGAGGCCCCTTCCCTGAAGACATTCAAGGTGAGGCTCGATAAGGCCCTGGGAAACCTGGTCTAGTTGGGGGTGTCCCTGTGACTGCAGGGGGGTCGGACTAGATGGCCTTTGAAGGTCCCTTCCGGCCCAGATGATTCTATGATTCTAACTGTGAACAAACAAGAAGTCTTGTCCTCACCTGACTTATTCTCCAGAGGTTTCCTCCTGCTCCCAGTGAAGGCCTACATAAACTCATTGCCTCTGTTACCTGCATTTTAGAAATGAGGAAATTTGGTCCCCATGGTTGCTGTACTGTTACAGAATGATTTAGAAACATATAAAAGCAGGATTAGATTCTGTTGTCTAGCCCCAGATTTTGCCATGTGAGATTTATGTCTAGTTCGCCATTTCTGCTGTAAAAATACGCCTGCCGCACTCGCTTTCACCCGTGTATAGTACACTTCCCATCTTCGGTGGGAGTCTTTTAAAAGGGAAGCTGCAGACTGAGGCTGGAGCAATGATGCGTAGCCACAATTACAGAAAGCGGTTACAATTATGCTGTTCACAGAGAGGTACTCACTTTAACTTCAGGACAGGAGGAGAAAAGGTAGGGTAAAGAAAGGGAAGGCAACAAGATCCAGTAAAGAAGCACTGGTTTGAACTAAGCTGGCTGATGCGCATGTGTGGTGTGAAGCTCAGCTCTGCCCTGCTATGATTGTCAGGTGATTTTTTCATGGGGGAGGAAGGGGCTCTCCTTGCATGGGGTACTCACCCCAGGAAAGCAGGACCAAGGGAACTGCTCCTACAAGCCTCTCGCCCCTTTGGGTACAGTGGGAGCTGCAGGCGTGCAGAAGTGAAGAGGGCTGGACCCAGTGCGCACAGGGTGCTATGGTATAAGACAATAGCATGATGGTATAAGTTATCCACTAGTTCTGGAAGGAATCAATCAGGGCTGAAAATAACATTGCCGGTGCCATGGAAGGTGGTGGTGCTGCCTCAGTTTTGCATTTAAGGGAAGGATACAAAAACTTGTCTGCCTCCAAGGAGAACCTCTTGTTTCAGGATCCGTAGAAACTCTGAGACAGATTTGAACTGACTGACAATCAGTTTTAAAGTCCCTTCTCAGCCCGACACTACAAAACATAAATCAAACCACTGTACAGTATCACTGAACAAATGCAGTTAGAGTCTTATTACATAAAAGCAGGCAAATAATATGACTAGAAGGGCATTTTAATACATTATACTCGTTACTTGGTAGTTTGATGTCAAATATATGAAATATTAAGCAAGATATAATAATCCCTCTAGTAATGTAAAAATGTTCACATTTTTAATCTAGAGATCTCACTGATGAGGCATGATTGTTCAACATCCTGGAAGGCAGCTTTCTAAATTATGCTATTCCCCATGGCAAGTGAAGGACAGATCACAGATTTAATGGAAGGAGCATTTTCGTTTTCCCTGTTGAACAATGGGATTTACATTTCAGCCCTGCAGCAAGCAGAGTTACTCATGATACCTTCTAAATTAGTACCACCTCTTAAGCTGCACCCGGGGTACCTCCTAAATTAACAAGTAATACATTAAGGAATCCCTGAAAGGCTTATTATCTCCTGTCTAATATATCATTAGCACTGTATATAATTTCTGACACAGTAGTGCCCACCCCTTTTTCTAGCGAAAGATTCCCATAGGTTAAATAGGGCATTGTAGAGGCCCATTTCTGGCTTCCTATTATACTTCTCTGCCTGCAGAGGAATTAAGGCTAACTGTGAAAGAATCATTCCCCCGGCCTTTCAGTTTATGTGCTTTCATAGCCACAGAGTAACAGCAGAATTGCCAGTCCATTATGTTATTTCTATTTGATGGTATAAAAGTAAATGCTATATTCATAACTCCATCTCCAGATGAAAGAGAGCTGTCATTCCAAGGTTACGGTATTTGCTTCTGTATCCCAAGACCTCCTGGCTGTTTCAGATACCTACACTGCCGCAGTCATCTTTGAGCTGCTCGTGCACCTCTGTGTCACCACTCAGGGTAGTGGCAGGAAACAACAGAGGGAGAAGAAATGCTGATATAACAGTTCCCGTTGGGAAGTAGCTGCTCATTAATATGCTCTCAGGCTGTCGTACTTTGAGATGCTGGTCAAAGGTGTTTGCAAAGCTGGAAATCAAGAAACGTTCACCTCTTCAGCCTTGTCTGCTCTAAGAATTTAACTCGTTGCTGACAAAACACATCAGCAGCTGGAGCGGCACTCACACAGGTTTAGCCAGAGCACGGAGACACTGCTAACAGCTTAATACATCCCCCACAACCCTCCTCTGAGTTCCCCACTGTCTGCTTTTAACACAGAGCATGCCTGGGGCACCAGGATCCAGTTGCTCTGAAAGGCTTCGTTCACTTAACCTCGGTGTCAGACGCGTTCATCCCAAGTAGGGGGCTGCTGGCAGCAGAAAGCTGTTTCTAGGCAAACTTCATCCCCACAGGCATTTGCTGTGACAAAAGCGCCTGAGACCTGGCCTGGCCATGGCTGGCAGGGGTTACAGCCATCCCTCACTTCCCTCAGGCAGTTCCCACGACCACTGTTTCCAGCAGAGGCCTCAATAAGTTCAGCTACTTTCCCTCAGCAGGTGTAAGGCAGGGCAAATGCTGAATCTTCTGGCTTCAGAAGGGATGTCCATCACTTTGTTTATTTTTTTCTTGTGCTAGTGAGGAAGACTTGCACCTATGAGCTTTTAATAATGTTCTTAACTGTCACTAATAAGCATGGTATAAAGATGCCCATCATCTTCTTGGAAATGGGCGGCCAAGAGTTTGTACTCTTAAGAGGGTGGGGTTTTTTTCAGACTCATGAGAAGGTATATGTTGTATTTCTTTCTGGAGACACCTTCCAGACGCTCAGTGAGGTGACAAAGAAAAAAACCCATTTACAGACTCTCTGTAACATCTTTTGTGAATAGCCACCATTTGCATTATAAACATTTTAACAAAGACACATTGAGCTAAATTTAACCCTATGGCTTTGATGAGTTTAGTCCATTGACTTTGTGGAGGAAAATACAGAGCTGAGTCTTGTTTTTGATTAAGTTCAAGAGTACAAAGAACTCTCTCAAAAATTGCCACTGTGGGACCTCAGCCAGCAGAGGCCCATAACCAAACAATGGGAACTTGTTATCACTCTTTGATTACAAGTATCTGTTGGCTAAATATGCACAAAATGGGTATCTCTTATTTTTAACAGATAATCTTGTTGCAACTATTTTTAAAGAACAAAGACGCCACTCTCCATTTTTGAAGGTCCCACTAACTAACTTAAATACGGTAGATTGAATTTCAGAATAACTAAATTTGATTTGTAATGAGAATCAGATCAACAGCTTTTTCTTATCTCAATGTAAATGTCCCTCATTTATGTGAATTAGGAGTCTCAGTCAACTCTGAGTTGACTCTCACAAACTCCCAGAATTCAATTTCCTGAGCAGGAGACAGTATAGATTAGTTTGATTTATAATAAATTTCAACCCTCCCAAGGTAGCTACTGCCAGCAGTGTATCCTCTTTCAGAGCTGTAGATCTTAAAATATAGGAGTCAGATACTGAGGTTAATAATTAATGTGAAGCCTCCAGATCTTATAGCTATTCCAATCTAAAGTAATCATATAAAGTTCCAAGAAGCCAAAAAAGAGACGGAAAGAAAGTCACAAGAAATGCATCCTTGATGCAGCCTATGTGTGCTAAGGCAGTGATTCAGGTACTTTAGTCATGGAGTGTGCATTCATTCATTACCAGTAGAGTCTTGGCTTCATATTCTGAGTCCATGCAGAAGCTGACTTCAGTTCTTGGAGTTCAGCTCTCTTCATAGCAAACACTTCATCACAAGTTTTATCCCTTTCTGAAATTCAAATTTAGACCCTTGATTGCAAAGATCAGGTCTGCAATATGAAGCATTTCTGAGTTGCCACAGAGCATCTGTTGCCCCAGAATCCTACATGTTCTTCCAAAAGCCTCCTCTCCATGTGTCATTAATGAGTTTGGGAACAGTAGCAGAGGACATAGAGGACAGCTTGGAAGTCTGCAAATTAACAGAAAAACAAAGTTTAACACCCACAGCAGACAAATCACAGGGATTCTGTAGCACATGTGCAAAAAGAATAGGTGCCTGAGCAATGGTCTAATGAGGAAAATTATTAGGTGCTCGAGTATGTCAAGAATAGCCTTTTACCTACAAAGAGCAATGTCCTAGTATAGAGAATTTTTTTAGTGGGACCTAGTGAATATATTACTGCCTGGGCTAAGGATGTTAGACTACCATCCTGCAAAATGGCTTTAAGGAGTGACTAAGTTAAACATCCAGAGGGAGGTCATAGGAAGGAAATCATCTTGTCAAAACTCCATTTATGCTCTGTCCTGAACATGTTTTGGAGGAACTCTTCAAAAAAAAAAAAAAAAAGGGTGCTTGAGTAGGGGCTAAAAGTATTAGATGCATAGACATTGATGTGTGGATTACAGACTAAAACCCACCAGAATTTTTTGCAGAGTGACTACACCTGTATTTTATGAGTACTGCTCAGTTCAATCTTTAGAAGTGAGTTTTGAGAGCCATTGATGAAAGGCATTATAAAAATTCATAATATTGATTAGAGTTTTCTGTTATAATTGCTTCAGATAATATAATGTGTAAAGCTATTCAGAGACGTAATGAACACAGTGAAAAGAACTATGCATAAAGATATGGATTGAAACCGACACCAGATTTGCACAAGTAACAGAAAGCCCTTTTACAAGGTGACAGAAATACAGCATAGAAGAGAGACTGGGCAGCAGCTGTTTGGTTGCTTACACATTCATGATCTATGTCTCACTGACAGAGTGGTTTATAGTGGACTGATCCTTCGCTGAGCATCTGAGCATGGGATCCTGCTATGCCAAGAGAAAGAAGCCCTCCTGTTTTTTTTTTTTTTTAACAGGCAATGTAGTTACTGAAGACCCTCAATAAATGTTTTTTGGGTACAAAGGTTGGGCCAGAGGAAAGTCTGGGTTTGATCCTGCCCTCCTCAGCTCAGTGCTGCGTGGGGGCTCTCAGATTTGCTGCCATGGCTGCAGCAGAGCAGGAGGCAGCTGAAATCAGCTTGCTTCCAGAGAGGAGTACGCAGCAGATGGCACTGTTGCTTTTGCAGTCTTGAATCACCCTCTTTTTCCCTTGGTAGAAAGTCCCAGGTACGTTTTTCCATCCTACCCTCCCTCCTTCTGTGGGATTTTGCTCCATTTTATGTAATTAGGTCCATCTACATCCGAGCGCGATGCTGCAGCGCCAGGGTCCCTTGGTGCGAGCATCATCTCCTGGGCAGCTTGGCATCCACCCCACTCCTTGCTTACCACCCTACCAACTCGTAGCAGTTTTTTTATGTAGGGGAAACCTTGCATTTGCATAATAATTTATTCCCATTGGTTCCCTTGTATGCCCAATTTAATTAGTTTGTAACATTTCAGTAGTGTTTTTCTCAGATGTTAATAGCATGTTGGGGAAGCTGAGCACGTTTCTGCCATGTCTTCAAGCACACACAGACTTTTATCTCTTTCCATAACTTCATCCCAGCGATTTTTTTCGTTTGGTTTTTCATGCTAGATGCCTTGATGCTTATCTCCATTCATTTTATGATTCTTCTGCCAAACAATTTTTTAAAAGGGTAATATTTCTGGCTTTCCCTTACCCCTTTATCATCAGTCATTTAGATGTTAAATTAGTTTAGACTTCCCTAGATGTGTTTTAATTAGAGAGATACTTGTTTATTTACCACTAGCTGCATATGTATGAGCTGGCTTTTTAATGCAGTCCTATCCTAAAAGCTGCTGAAAGCTTCCACTAAAATCAACCAGCATCAAGGCAACCGGAAACTTCTCAGAGATTTAGTCATTAAAAAAAAATAATTGAGGAATTGCAACCACTTTATGTCTATCCTGGCAAATGCTTACCCAAACAGGACTGTGCCCTGTTCAAAAACATAGGCTTGGTGCCAAAATGTGTAACCCCGAGGTGCCTGGTCGCCTGTGCAGAAATCGAACCTCGCCATCTGGCACCATTTCTACAAAAAAAAGGAGTTTGGTGTTTCAGCTCGTGGAGGTGAGTGTCCCGCAAGGGGAAACCTCGGCCATAGAGGGGTGTCTGGATTGCACCTCTCAGCTCAGGTCTTGTTGCCTGAACCAAAGTTGCAGGCACAATCTCCTGTGCCCCTAGATCCAACAGGTAGGACTCTTGTCTGCGGGCAGAGACTCACATTTCTTCTTTGCTCGAGCGGGATATGGATCACTATTTTTCTCTGGAACATGGGAGAAACATGAGGTGTGGGTGCTTGCACGTACTTAGTATTTGTCAGAGAAGCAGGAAACCTTCCCCCACAGGCTGAGATTGCTTATACCTATTTTTACTTCTTCCTGTGGAAGTGGTGGAATTGTAGAGAAAGAAGAGTGAGTTTCACGGAAGATACAATATCAAAGCAAGCCTGACTCGAGATCCCTGAAGTTAGGGTTCCCTCAGGTGGTTGAAGCATCGCTCTTCTTTGGACCCCAACTTCCCAGCATTTGGGGTCAAAAAGGAGGTGCTTGGTAAAGGTGTCGGGATGATTAAGTGACCGTTGAGTGCTGATTTCACAGTCACAGTTTTGAAATCAGGCACTAAATTCTGTTTTGGTAACTAAAGTTGGCTATGCTGTGGAAGTCAGGCGTTCTTCCCACCTTCTGTGTTGAGGAAAACCATAATCATGTACTGCTGCCGTTTTGAGACAAACTTTGCTGTCCATCATCTCTTTGCAGGGCCCCTTGGTGCCCTGAGTTTCTTGCAGGGTGATGCAATAAAATTCAGCATATCCCAGTCTAGATCTGTGTGCACTAGGACTACTGAAAGTGCTACCTTCCTCATTACTTTTACCTTATAGCTTTGAGCTGGAAGCATATTTAAGCCCCAGCAATTTAAGACAGATTTTTGTGTCTATCTGAAGCCCATATGCCTTCCAGAATTGTAAATCTAAAGGAGCCATAAGGCAAGAGTGATAAAACATAATCCTTGGGGATGCACATGGAAGCAATGGACTGGCTGAATCTGGAATGCCCATGACTGTGGGAGCAGGGGCTTCCTGGCTTCTGGGACAATGGAATGTATAGGAACTACTAATTTGGTATGAAATCCTAAAAGTCTGCGTTGCCCTTTTGTGACTGTGCAAAAGTTTGGTCTTTTTGTCTGTTATAGGGGTTAAGGGTTAATCGACATTAAAGGATTTAGAGGCCGAAAGGCCTATCCACAGATCCTCCGTTCAGTTTTCCTAGAAATGTAGGGTTGTTCCTTACAGCACAGAAATGTTCATCCTCTTTAGGCAAGAAGTGTTGCCCTTTTGGTTTGCTTCTGGCTGCACATAGCATCAAAATTAATCTTACTATGAAAGCAACTTCAAGAAAAAATTGTGTGTGTGTGTGTTTCCTAAGAGAATGAACACAAAAGAAAAATCAGGCAAAACAAAGCAAAATAGATGCAAAAACTGTAGATTTAATTACGTAATCCTTACTCACATGAATATTAACTGGGACTATCCACATGAGTAGATGTTTCAAAAGCAAATCAGTATCTCATAGGCATGCTTTTGTTTGCAGACAGCTGGAAAACAATGTATTCTTCAATGACATATGCATGTTAATACAAATTGTATACTCTCCACTAATCTAATACTCATGAAATGAGCACATCCATCATGGAAATTAAACAATAACTTCTTACTTGAACAAATTCTGCAATGAATATGTTACAAAAATAATTAAGAGATAATGTCAATTGGCTAGAACTTTGTCATAAGAGGATGGTCTTCATTTGTGAGATTAAAAAAGCCCCAGATAAATCGTGGAAAGTTCTAAAATAAAGTCACAGGCATATTTTTTCAAACTATGAGACATATTCCTTGACAATATTTTATTATCATTATATTGTTTCTATTCAATCGATTGAGGGATGCTTTAGACAGCTGACTGACAATTGTTCTCTGTAACATTTTGGAAAATCTCGGTCTTGATTAGCTTCAAGCTTTTTTTTTCTCCTAGCCAATAAAAGTCAGCTCTATCAATAAAATAATAATTTCTTATTAATGTGCTATATATTTTTGAAGAAGGAGGCCATTTGATTTCTTTATATAGCCAATTAGACATGACAAGACATGCTTTGAATACATCACCACCCACTCATTTCCTCAGCAATGTCCATAAGAAATAAAAGAAGCATTTTCAAACATCAAAAAAAATCTTGCTAATGTTTGGTTTCAAAGACACGAAAAGGTTGGTTTGGTTCTTATTTAATCTCAAGCTTTTCCTTGGGGCAGAAAACATTGATATTTTCATTCCTCTTAGGTATACTGGATTTTTCCAGATTTTCTTCATATTGGCTGAATAGACTGCCTCGTCTCCTGCACTGCAAAGACAGGCAATGTTCTGCAAAAATACAAAATGCCTAACAGCCTCTGGGAATCTGCACAGAGCTGGAAGCCAGCGTTTAACTCACAATTCTGCCAAGCCTTGTTTATGTTTCCTGATAGTTCCCTGCCTTTGTTTTAGACCTACAGCTACCACTCTAGGAATCTATCAGATTTTAGTCCCTGGTTTTACAAATAATTTGAGACAAAAGTTGCACAGGTTTAGTTCACATAGGGATGGAGCCAGAAAACCATATTCAAATTGTCAAAAGCCCTGATGTGATCAGAAAGTATAACACCATGCGGAAGTCAGAGTACTGGCTATGAGAAACGCAAGTTCATTTCTCTGTTGTGGTCTGTGAAAACCAAACTCAAATTTTTTATCTCATGGAGAACCCTGCTACACGCTCAATTTAAGCTGATTAAGCTCAATTTAAGCATGGTACAGCTAAAGAGAAATAAAGCCGGAGAGCCTTAGCACTTGTCATTGAAGACATTTCATCTTGAACAAGAGTTTCACGCACCTGGGAGAGCCATTAGTAAGAAACCTCTTAGGTAGATTCCTTCACATCTCTTCTAGGTGACCATGTAGGTGCTTCTGCAGGTACAGGTGGGCTCTTTTGTGCTCACTTTGCACCTTCTCATTTCTTTTTGTGTGTGGTGGTATTGCTTCAACAGCAAGGTGAAATGGGCCCTCCAGCCCAGATTGGTTTATGAGATAGCATATGAGTTATGCCAATCACTCCTTTATCAGGGTCACAGCAGAGGAAAGAATTGAACCTTGGTTTCTAATTTCCAAGGTAAGAGCTTTCAGCCTTAGGAATATGAGTGAAAAGAGAGCAACCTAATCTCTTTTTAAGGAGAACTAGTGACTACTCCAGGTTGTTGCTCTGGCTCATCACAACTGGTACTTTCAGAGCCCATCTACCGCATCAAGCTCCTCACACGTGGGGAGCTGGTAGGCACAAGTCCCAGCAGCTTGCAGAGTTTTGACGTCTCTGAGGTCTGATGAACGTAAGCCCCGGCTAATTGCTATTTGGACTTAAATCCAAGATGAAGTTTAGATCCAAGCTTAAGCAATTATTACCTTCTCCAGATGTTCTAAATGTTCTGATTGATGCCATTAACATGCCATTAACAATGAGGGGTTTGGGTGGGTTTTTTTAGGTAGCAGTTGTACACAAGGAATTATTTGACTCATTATTTTTACTTTGAAATTGTCATTACCTGTAGCTATAAAAATGTGTTTTACCTCTTAGAATACAGACCTAATCTTGCTTTCATTTAAATTAATGGCTAAATTGCTGTTGACTGTGGTGGGAAGAGCTCTACGCCCCTATGTATTTAACTGCTGTAATGTAATTGCTTCACTGTATGGATCAGTGTTTGTAATACAGGATTTAAGTTAATAATCCTTTTTATATTGCTATATATGTGAAAGGCAAACTTATAATACAGAAATAATATGATCAGTGTTGGCAGTATGAAAGATTAAATCACACAACTTACATTTGCCATAATAAACATGCAGACTCTAATTAGAATTAGAACTAAAGTGAGCGCTGCCTATGGATTTATCTTAACTCATGAGGATTATCTTCTGCTTTATAATGTGAATGCAGCTTTTATAAAATGAAAAGAAATAATGAACTTCCAGGTTGATTGAAGCTGCCAGAGTAACTGGGACAAGTTAGAGCTTGAAGCCCATTGGCGAAGAGGATTTAAAAATATATCCTTGCTCACATTCTGCTTCATTTGATAGGCTTGGGGCTTCACCTCTGTGAAGAAAAAGATGTGGTACATCATGTTTTGAAGAACGTAAGCAGATTTGATAGAAGTCTGGAAGTAAGGACATGCTTTCATGAAAATGCAAATTTAAGACTGCAGGGATTTCACTCCCATCTCTGAAGCAACCGTCTTGGACTGTCGGGAAAAAAAAGAAGTTGCAGGTAAGTTCATTGTTATCAGTTTGGATTCTGTGCTTTCTTGAATCAATAAATACTTCTGAATTTCTAACAAGCATGCAAAATATTTGCTAACGTTGCTCAAGGCCATAGCAAAGGGGCAAATCAGTTTACACAGTAGTATTTGTGTAGTCAGAGCAAGCACATATTTGGCTTCACAAACCTGAAATAATTCATTATTGAGGTCATAGGGCATTAGTAGATCAAGTGGGTGGTAACAGTGACAGTATTTCTCTGTTCAGTTTGCTACATAAGTAAATATGCTGTCTAGTAGATAAAGTGGGATCAGAGTATAATTTAGTCAGCATAGAAAACCTAAACCACACTGGAGCTTGTTATCTAGAGACCTCTACAGCTAAACCTCTGATTTCATGAGAAGGAGATGGCTCTGGTTTATGCTGCCACTGCCAAAATAGAGGACAACCACACAACACTGAACTACTCATTAGCACAGACAGTGGTTTACCAGTAAAATCACTCAAGTACATATTTACAAGGGAATATCAGGAGCTATTATTCCTACCCCTCTTCTGTAGCACAATCACTACTCACATGTTCAACCAGAACTGCAGTTTCCCTTGTGCCCTGTACTGGGGAATATACCTGAAGAAGCATGCCTGAAGAAATAATTTGGCTGAACCTGTGAAATGAATAATCTCCTCCTTTTGCCCCTCACATAAATATTGAAGGTGATGGTGTCATGGGATCTTGCCAGGTTGGGGTGCACATAGACCTGCACTTACTCCCTGTATACTTGAGGTTGGGGGTGCTGCTTTCTGCGAACCACAGAATCATAGAATGGTTTGGGTTGGAAGGAACCTTAAAGATCATTGAGTTCCAACCCCCCTGCCATGGGCAGGGACACTCCCACTAGACCAGGTTGCTCAAAGCCCCATCCATCCTGGTCTTGAACACCTCCAGGGATGGAGTACTCACAGCTTCTCTGGGCAACCTGTTCCAGTGCCTCACCACCATTATAGTGAAAAATTTCTTCCTAATATCTAATCTAAATCTACCCTTTTACAGTTTGAAGCCATTACCTTCCATCCTATCACTACGTTCCCTTGTAAAAAGCCCCTCTCTAGCTTTCTTGTAGGCCCACTTCAGATACTGAGAGACCGCAAAAAGGTCTCCCCAGAGCCTTCTCTTCT
This sequence comes from Limnodromus scolopaceus, assembly GCA_028565335.1. Taxonomy (NCBI): domain Eukaryota; kingdom Metazoa; phylum Chordata; class Aves; order Charadriiformes; family Scolopacidae; genus Limnodromus; species Limnodromus scolopaceus. The sequence goes on along the minus strand of JAOXNO010000013.1, from coordinate 106,707,728 downwards.
CCAGGCTGAACAACTCCAGCTCTCTTAGCCTGTCCTCATAGGAGAGGTGGATGTGCTTCTTAAAAGTAAAACACATCTCTAGTGCTCTCTGGCTTGTATGTATATGTCTTTGCATAAGTAACTACACAGTCAAAAACTGGTAAGGACCACAGACCCAGGTTTCATTAGAAGCTTATTTGCAGAACATAAGCCTCTGAGGTGTGATCAAACCAAATTTCCTCCCACCCTCCTTCTCTTTCCCTTTCAAAAATAAATAAATAATTGTTTTCTCAGCAGTTGAAGAGCTTTAACAGTGGGATTGGGAATGCCTCCCTTCCCCTCCCTCCATCCCTCTGTCCCAGAGCTGTAGACTGACAATTAGGGCATGTCCTAAGACATGAGACATTCTTCAAGGGTTGGGGTGGGAGGGAGAGTATTGCTTTTGATAAAGCATCTTCTATTCCACAAAGAGCTTGCTAACATCTATGCTAATGTATAAAGACACAATAAGGTAAGTGTCTTCTGCCTTGCCTAGCTCTTTCTGAAAGAAAGACTGTCCATACCAACTCTCAGATGGTGGCAGACTCTAAACCCTGGGAGAAGAGTGATGTATGGGTGCTCTCTATCCACTTCTGCTGTCTCAAGGACTGCAGACCTGCACAGCTCTGCTCACAAAATCTCTGCACTGTCTTCTCAGAGCCTAGATCCAAGTGCTTATTCCACTGAGAGCCTACAGGCAGCTCCTCACTGCATTTCAAAGAGTAAGATGGAATTAGGGCTCAAATTTTCCATGTCCGAAGCCTAACTGTCAGGATGCAAACTGGCACTTGGACACAGCATTTAATCAATCTCCAGAGACTGACAGGGCAGAAAACATAGATATTTCTTGTCTACTGGTGGCTGGACTGACCCACACTCCATACTATTGCATTAAACTTCCTTTCTGGATCTAGATCATTATCTACTAGTGTTTAGAATGTTTGCATTAACAAAATTAGCTATATGGATATGAATCATGAGTTTAGGACAGTAATACAGAAACAGTTTTCTAATTCTTCTAATTAGTTCTGCTTAGTTTTATAAGATTTTGTAAACTTTTGCTTTTTCTTTCATCCTGGACAGTTAAATTTCCCATGTGAATAAATCATTTCAAAGAAGCGTAGTATCATAGAAAGGTTATATCAGAAGGGACTTCTGGAGGTCAACTAGTCCAGCCTTCTGCTACAAAGCAGAAATTATTTCAAAGTCAGATCAGGGCTGCTCAGGACCTTTACCTGTCAAGCTTTAAAAATCCCCAGTGGTGGAGTTTCCACAAACTTTGTTGGCTCCAGGACTTAAACATTTTTGCTGTAAAGAAAAATTTCTTTTATTTCCAGTCCAAATTTCCCTGGATGCAACTTGTTATTGCATTTCATTTTGTGCCTCTGAGAAACGTTTGGTTTTCCTTGTCTTTAACTCCTCCTTAGGCAGCAGAAGGTAGTTATCTCTCTCCTTGACTTTCTCTTCTTCAGACAAAGCAACCCCAGCTCCCTTTACACGTGTCATGTTCTCCAGAGGCCAACTACCTTGATGGCCCTCCATTGAACTTGGTCCAGCTTATCCATGTCTCTCTTGGACTGGGTGGCCCTGTACTGAGTCTAGTATTTCATGTGCAGCCTCTCCAGTACATGCAGAGGGGAATAATCATATTTCCCAGCCCACTGGCTGCGCCTGTGCTAAAGCAGCCCAACATGAGGTCCACTGGTGCTGCTGCAAGGGTGCATTGCTGACTCGTGTGCAATCTGTTGTTTGTTGAGGACTCAAGTGCTTTTCTGCAGCACTGCCTCTCTGCCAGTCCCTAGCCTGTGCTACAGAGTAGGATTACCTCATCTTGCATTTGCCTTTGCACTTCACAAGGCTGCTGTCAGGCCATTTCTCCTGCTTGTGGAGCCTCACGTTAGTAGCAACCATGTCTTTCAGTGCACTGACGCCTTAGCCTAAATTAGCTCTAAACACAAGCTTGCTGGTGGTGCTTGTCAGTCAGGACAATGATGGACATCATTCAGGGCATGATAAATGGTATCAACCCCAGTACTGCCAGTTTACTTCGGTTAGGCTTTCTTACACACCAGCACAATGCAGCAAAATCTGAATTTCTATAGGCTCTTTTTTCTTAAATTTGGTGGTGGTGGTTGTTGTTGTTGTTGTTGTTTTATCTTTACTCTTCTAGCAGAAAATCCATGGAAATGTTTCCACCATCTTTATTATTTATAAAAAGCAAACTTACTTCTGCATCGCATTCGACCAAAACATCTGTTTAACAGAAATGTAGTAGAAACAGTAGTAGTGCTAATGCTACTGAATTATTTTCTTTAAGCTCTAAGTCTTAAATAAACAGCATATTCCTAAGTACATTTCAATGCTTTCCAAGAAAATAGGCAAAAAATAATTCCCTCCTTACTAAAATGGAAAATGAGGTATTTGTGGAGGGAAAGGCATTTAGTGAAGGCAGCTAAAATGTTTCCAGAGGAAACATTTTCCTGTAATATCTGACAACATCTGACCAACTGCCTTATCTATCAAGACAGCAGTAGGCTCAATTGTATATTCCATTTTAATGTATTTCTAATTCATCTGCAAACACATGCACATGTATGCATCCATACGTGTGCACGTGTGCTCACGCTTGTCTTTCATTCTCTCTCTCTCCCTGTATTTTTTGTTTCTTGCAATTGCTGTCATATATGCTGAATTGTAAAATGATTTGTTTTGCCCGCTTAGTACAAAACTACTTTCCATTTAGTCTTACTATTCTATTCAAACTTTTCAGTTTTGGGTACAGAGAGAGTTTAAATTTAGTTGGTTTTTCATGGTTTTTGTTGTTTTGGAGAAGAGAAAAGCTTCTCACAAGCTATTATTTTCAGCTTTTAACTAGGTAATGATTCTAAGGTTTACTTTTTAAAAACCAAAAACTGAAAGCTTTCTTCTGATTTTACGTAAAATAAACTTTCTGCTTTCTTCTCCCTCACCAAGGATAAGAATTACAGAACTCCAAAAGTATCTTCAGCTGATACTGTGTTTGTTTTCAGTTTCCCTCGCTCAAAACCATTTACATCTGTAGACTTCAGCATCTTTATCACCCACATTTCAGAAACTCTTACTGCTGTCTATAGAGCTTGTCCCCATTTTCACCGTGGGAGAGTTAAAAGGCATGAGAAATCATATACCATTAGCAACAATGCAAACTCTTGTTTGCCAAACACTTAAGAGAGAGATCGCTGAGGAGGAGGATGCTCTTAGCCATTTCTGTAGCTACCTAGAACAGCAGAATGGCTCAGTGCAGGCTGCATGCTTTGTGCTCTAATTGTACTGATTGTGCCAGGACAGTATGCAAGACTTTATTTTCCCTTTTTTTTTCAGTCCATGGGCATAAATTTTTTGGTCAGAGTGGGGTTGAGAGGTGAAGTGGTGGTGTTTCCAAGAGCATGTTTGAGATCCTTGCCAAATTGGTAAAGCCAGCAAGATTTCTAGGCAAGGAGGCAAGGATTTCCAGCAATAGCTCTTGAGTGCTGGTTGCTGACTGTGACCATCTCAGAGCTCCTTGACAGCTGCCTCTTATAGAATCATAGAGTTTGTGTTGGAAGGGACCTTTAAAGATCATTTACTCCAAACTGCCTGCAATAAGCAGGGACATCTTCAGCTGGATCAGGTTGCTCAGAGCCCCATCCAACCTCACCTTGACTGTTTCCAGGGATGGGGCATCTACCACTTCTTTGGACAACCTGTGCCAATGTTTCACCACCTCATTGTAAAAAATATCTTCCTTATATCTAGTCTAAATCTTCCCTCTTAGTTTAAAAAGTCATTACCCCTTGTGCTATTGCAACAGGCCCTGCTAAAAAGTCTGTTCCCATCTTTCTTGTAGGCCCCCTTTAAGTACTGAAAGGCCACAATAAGATGTCCCCAGAATTTTCTCTTCTCCAGGTTGAATAACCCCAGCTCTTCTCAGCCTGTCCTCACAGGACAAGTGCTTCTGCCCTCTGATCATTTTTGTGGCCCTCCTCTGGACCTGCTCCAACAGGTCCATGTCTTTCCTGTGCTGAGGGCTCCAGAGCAGGATGCAGTACTCCAGGTGGGGTCTCACCAGAGCGAAGCAGAGGGGCAGAATCATCTCCCTTGAGCTGCTCAATCCTCAACTCTTCCCAGTGGACTGGTTGTTCCTAGAGCAGGAGGGTGGCATCCCATGGCCATGGCTTTTGCAATGCTGAAAGAACAAACTTCCCCCTCTTTCCCTCCCCTCGTTTATGGGAATTTCACAATATGGTATTTAAAAGCTGAGTGACACTCACTTAACCCTAGTGAACAAATTGTTGTAAAGGCTTTAGTCTTCTAAATCGCTTTCGCAATGGAAAAGACTGATGCTATTTTAGACTGAAAGATGAGACTTTCCACTGTACCTTCAAACTGAGTGTGGGTAGGGCAGCCAGAGGGTTTAGGGGCATCAAGAATGCTACCAGTAAAAAGATGGCATCCAGCAACAAGTTTTTATAACCTCTTTGGAGGTTTGATAGGATTTTGATCCTACCTTCTTTCCTGATTTGCCCTCAGTTTACTAAGAATGGGAAAACATTACTGCTGTTTGAGTAAACTTGCATCAGTCAAACCATAAGGGCAACACATCACAAGGTCAAAATATACTCTATTAAAAATGAAGAAAATTATGGCACTGTCCTAAAGTCAAAGCAAAATTGGCATATTAAAAAAGTACCCCAAACAACCAAACAAAACCCACCCACAAACCAGCAACGTCCAAGCAAGTTTACTGTTACAGCTGCTGCAGATACATGTGTTACTGCTCTGTTTGACTTACATACGGGACTGCAGCAAATTGAAAGGAAAATCGCATCAGGTTATGCCAAGTCAACCGGAGAAATGTATTGTGTCTCCTTAAATGCATCCTTTCTCCCGGTTTCAGCTGAATTGTACCACAGCTGTGCTTGTGCTGTTGGCAGTGCTATGTATGTGTTATGCATTGACTTCTGCGAAGTGAGTTACCTTGGAGGAGCTGCCCTTTAGAAACGCTGATCTGCTACTAAATACTGAGCCCCTCCAGGGCACTTAGAAGTGGTTGCCCTGAAGGTGGGAGACCAAAATTGCAATAAATCCTTCTGGAAATTCAGGGCAAGTATAGCGCTGTCAAACAAGAGAGACTCAGCCAATTTCAAAGTATTAACCCGCTTGCCATATGTTTTGTGAGTATATAAAATAGTATCATTAGCACTAATAAAACTGTCATGGTTACAACGTTTGTGATTATCTACTATATGTGGTATTCATTTATGTACATTATGGAGAGGTGTGGGAGTGTTTACAAAAGGATTAACGTATTACCAGCAGTGACAGCTACACTGAAAATTGTCTATTATCAGATCCAGGTTTTCAGTTGTTTTTAACTTTTCAAACTTTTCATGTTTTTTTATGCCTAAAGATTGACTTTGGGTGTGGGAGGGAGCAAATATTTCTGTTACCGAGATCAGCCATTGACAAAGATTAAAGGAGAAATAAATTTCTTTGCCCTAATTAAAATAATTTTTAAAGCAAGTTAACCTATTCAGAAAGTAATAATTCCATGAAATATTCAAGGTTCAGACCAACCAACACACAGGATTATCCACTGAAGGGTTTCATAAGAAAGGTGCACTGAATATTTATCCACTGGGTGATCTTCCTTCAAATGCCTTGACTGAGTCAAGAAACCAAAGGAAAAAGTATTTACACAGAGTGTGTTGCAATGCATATGTGGAAGGACACAGGAAAGGTAAGACTAAAAAGGCAACTACATGGAGATATTTTTATTTTTTAGGTAGCTCTGGTCAGCAGATTTCCAACAAAAATGTTTATGGAATTAGACAACCTTGTAGGGAATTTTTGTGGAAATGCATTGGTTTTGTCAAAACTGTCATCGAAAACACATCTCAAGGCTGAGGCTGAAGTGTTCCATCACTGGCCATCTAGAGTTGAAAAGCACTCAGAATGCACGTGTTGACAACACCTAGCAAGACAGTTTTGCTAAGCAGTGCTGTGTATGTTCAGAGACCATCAGGTAATGGGGAAGGTGGCCTACTGCCTCCCATATGCCACAAATCTATGGCAACCAACAATCAACATCGCAACAACAACCAAGCAGAGACAGAAACTGGAATTGGGTAGTTAATACAATATCAAATTCATAGAATCATAGAATCATAGAATCGTTAGAGTTGGAAAGGACCTTAAAGATCATTGAGTTCCAACCCCCCTGCCATGGGCAGGGACATCTCCCACGAGAGCAGGTTGCTCAAAGGCCCATCCAGCCTGGCCTTGAACACTTTCAGGGATGGGGCATCCACAACTTCCCTGGGCAACCTGTTCCAGTGCCTCACCACCCTCACTGTAAAGAATTTCTTTC
>JAOXNO010000013.1:106650299-106701222 GCA_028565335.1 Limnodromus scolopaceus | reverse complement strand
TATTGATAGGCTGTTATAAGGTCTCCCCGGAGCCTTCTCTTCTCCAGGCTGAACAACCCCAGCTCTCTCAGCCTGTCATTTTTGGAGAATTGGAGAATTGGAGAATTCAAATTCTCCAATGCTTTCAGGTACATGCAGAGAAGAATCCCAAATCCCAGAAATATCTTGGTCGATGATGTACGAAACGATCGCTGCTTCCTTGTACTCTCCAGCTTCAAAAGGGGGGAGTTGAAAATCATGTATTCTCTAAAATATGTTGTCCTTTGCTATTGGTCTTTTGCATTTTTCTATGTTTTTTCTCTTTATGTTCCTTCCAGTCTGTTTCTTGCCTAACAGCGTTTCAGACTTCAGAACTCCATTGATATATGACCAGCTTACTGCCAGCATTTTCTGTAGTGACCTAAATGCCAAGTGTCCTTTCGTTGCTTTCTGAATGCAAGAGGTTAAGTTGTAACCAAATAACTACGTCTTCACAACATCTCCAGGCGGCTCCTTTTGTTTCCTCTGAGCCTGCACTGCAGTCAGAAGAATCTTCTGAAATCTTTTCTTAGCCCCATTAACTGGTGAGTGATAAAGAGCTATGCTCTGAAATATAATTTGTTACTTTATGAATGCTAAGCTCTTTCAGAAACAGATGGAGGTTAGCTCTCTGGGAAAAAAAAAAAAAGAAAAAAAACCACAGCAATTTTGTGATGCTCAATATAACAATTCTTGGAAGAAGCCTCCTTTCATATTTAAAATCATTTGCTATTTAAACAAGCTGGTACATTTAGAACCACCCAGCCGACGACGAAACACTTCTCTGGAGGTACTGACTGCTTCTCAGACTGCCTGCTCCCTAAGCACATGGAGCAGAGTCCTTGGCAAAATTTGTTAGTATAATTTTACCTCTTTGCCAGAAAAAACGCTAATCCAGTCCTAGGAGTTCTATTTAACTTTTGCTTGAGCTATAAAATTGCCAATTTAAAAGGTGGTGGATTTTGGATCTCATAAGAAATCACACTGGATGAAGCATGAAATCTGGAAATCCAAGGACTTAAAAAAAAAGATATTGGTTACATAAAATTCACTTTGTTTTTTCTACTAGATGTTAGCCTTCTGAGCAGCTGACATGAGCAAAAAAGCAGCCCAATAATGCTATGAGAGGTAAACCTGAGTTCAAGTGGTAACGCTGCATTTTCCACGCTTGGTACCCATTACTGTCTATAACACATACAAGTTTGCAACGTTTTCTGATTTCATTTACCCCAATGTAAACTCCAGAGTAAATCTCTTATGAACATGATTATTTTGGCTTTGCCTCAATGTAAGTGAACAAAGGATTTATCCTGCCGTCTATTTTGTCCCTGTAACAACAACAAGGATTACTAAAACAAAATGATGGAGTGCAATGTTTCTGATTATGCTAATAATAAACCCAAAAGAAATCCTTCAATCTTACATGCACATAAGCAGCAGAACAAATTTTCTTGCATGCTTGTCAAACAGCAGTTTATTCCCTTTCTCCTCCAGACAGGTTTAGAAGGTAAGCTGATGCAACAAAATGACAGCTGAATCTGTAATGTCTCTGTCTCCGTTATCCATATCTGCCAAGGTGCTTGTCTACTGCAGCAATAGGTACCTAGGATGTATTGTTATGTCCTTAATATTGTTGGTTTTCACTACTTATCCAGTATCAAATACATGCTTAATGCTCCCATAAAAACAAAACAGGAAGTGATTCCATCCCAAATGTAAATAATTTGTAACTACATACTACAGCTGAGAAAAAAGCCTCTTTTGTGTTCACTCTCTGTTGTGTTTGAGCAGAGGAGCTGTTCTTGCACAAGCAGCAATGAATGTGCTTTAAGCTGGTCTCCTCAAATACTTTAATTAGCAATAGTTTATTTTACACTGGATTTTAACACAGTTTACCAGTGCTGGGACATCACATTCCCCAGTCTTTGCATAAGCAATTGCAAACATGTCAGACAAGGCTCTGACAATACCTTTTGCAGTAAGGACTAGTGTTCACATACATTTCCTGTGTACAAATGTGATAAAACAAAATTAAATTCAACCCTGCAGTTAAATCTTAATGCAGCTTTTTTTTTTTTTTCCCTAGCAATGATGCCTCAGGCAAGGCAAGTGTGTTTCAGTAAGGAAAAGGATTAGCATTTTGTAAAATTTCCAGTCTTTTTATCTACTACCTATTCCTAAATTGCTAATGCTTCTTCAACTATTAAAGCTGCAATGGCTTCTATAAATCCACTTTCTGATTATGTGAGTTAAGCTATGCATTTGGGACCAAAAAAAAAAAAAAAAGCTGAGTGAGTTATGTCACAAATTGCCTTTAGTGCTTCAAATCTAGACTATCAAACGCATAGGTACTTTGTTCAGGATTGTTCCAGCACTAAAAAAAATAGTATTATGAGGCCTTTAGAGAGGTAAATGAATTACAATCTTTTCTCAGGCAAGATAAGGTTCGTAGGTGGGAGTAGCATTTTTCCTTAGACCAACAAGTATAGTTGGAAAAAGCAGACAGGAAGGGCTTGTACGTCAGGAAGATTATCTCTTTTTTCCTACTGTATTACTTTTGTTTTCCAGCAGCAAAGACCTGCAAATTTTAGCTTCCTCACGTCCTTTGACCATCACAGTTATAACCATAGCAACACAAGGCTTTTTAAAAGCAAGCTGCAAACTAAACCTAAATAAAATGAAAAAACAAGAGGACATCTTCAACCTGTAATGTTTCTGAACTTCCTCAACTTTAAAGAGACCATTGAGGTTACAGTATGATGATTTGGAATGAGTTTTCCTAAATTAAGGCCTGTATCCTGTGTTGCTGAGATCAAAAAAGCTGCTTTTTACCAAGTCTCCTTCTGGTAACACCAGAGGATGGGAGGGAGGACAGGGGAGGCAACCAGCCTCCACAGAGCATGCTTTTGTGAGGCTGTCGCCACAATTTTGCCCTGGCTGGCTGGATCTTTTTAGGAAAGGATATTTTGGCAGACGTTTCTATACCCTTCATGCTTCTGTACAGGATTTAGCAAGTATTCATTGTTTGTACATGTTATGCACAGTATTTGACAATAATGTTTTTCCCTTACAAGTTAAGAAGCTGCACTGTGTCCTTCATTTCTTCCACATTGCTCTGCTCTTCCTTTCACTCAATTTCTTCTCTTTTTCTAGTCTCTGTCTCCTTGTTTTCATTATTTTGTCTGCTTTCCCATGAGCAAAATTGCTAGTACATTGGTTAATATGTCTAAAAATGTCAGGGATTTTTGTCTCCAGGACCATCTTCTCATTTCTCCTGAATATATTTTGCTTCTTTTCCCAGAAGCATGGAAAGTAAAACAAAATTCAAGTGAGGTGGCATAATTAGGCCACAATTTTATTAAAAAAATCACCTGGGAATGACTGTTAATAACTTGTGCAGGATAGGTCACAGTTTCTTCCCTAATTGTTTTCACCTGCTGGAAGACTGTTTTCTCTTTCCCTGCCAGCCCACTCCCCACCATCTCCCTGTCCTATTGAGATCTCCTCCCTTGCTCCTTTCCACAGCTACTGCCCAGCTTAATGTTGGGGCTCTCTGATCATTCAAGGACTAAAGGCCTGAATAAAGGAGATGATTGTTTCTTTCCAGTGACATAGTAGGAGCTCCACTTTCCACTGCACTCTCCTCTGATTTGGCTTTATCAAGCAAGATATCAGATTCCTCATCAGATAAGTGTCTGAAGTGGCTTTCTGTCACCTGCTGAAATGGGCCAGTCTGAACTTACCCTTTCTAGTGACCCAGCCAGGTTCCTGGGGAAGGAGGAAAAATTCACCCCATCTCAATCAGTCCAGTGATGGAGGAAAATTACCTGAGTCCTCAAAATGCAGTAATGACTGCTGCAGGCTAAAAACCTACCTGGATACAAATCCCAGCATAATCTAGGCGAGGAAGACTTCGCATCTATGCTGTTTTATACCTTCTGTGTGTTTTTTTGACCAAATTCATGTTTGAATTATATCTGAGCCAAGTAAGCAGTGTTTTCCTGAAGCCAGGTGAAGGAACTCTCCTCTCAGTCATGATGAAGTGGGTCTGAGACAGGGAGGCAGCTCCGGGAGGAGTAGGCACCATCTGCTGCCAACAGCTCTTCCCAGTCGCCAGCCCAGGGGTTATGAGCATCCCTGTCCACAAGCACATCGCTGCACCCACAGCTCAGCAGGAAGGAGGGAGTAGGCTCAAAACCCAGAAAAATTACTTCCTTCCAAAACAAAAATATACCGTTTCAAGCAGTTGATGTGCTGAATCCTCACCCCTAAAAAAAAAAAAGAACAAATGCTATGACAACATGAGACTGCTGAAGTTAAAGAGAGAGAGAAAACCTGCCTGGTTTTGTAAATGTGCTCTTTCTTAGATGGAATTGCACTGTGCTACTGTCTGTGCAAACAAATATGGAAAACTTGCAACTGAAACACAGAGAACAGGGGAAGGGAAACGTGAGAAAGCAAGCAGTTTGGCCAAGGTTGTGTAGGTAGGCAATGGCAGAGCAAGAACTAATACCCTCAGTCTCCTAATTCCCAGTCCTTTTCTCCTGTCATCTGAAAATGCTTTATTTCGGGAACTCGCTATTTTCTGGTCTCAGTGGGTCAAATTGGACCAGAACATTTCAATGAAAAACAATCATTTTATGTTCCAAGAATCACACTGAACAATCCTGCAGCTGAGGTTTCTTAGGTAATACGCAGCTGTTAGATGGAATGAAAGTTTGCTGTAAGTGCTTGCTGCTGAAATGTAAGAGTGAAAGATGACTTTGGAGAGCCTCAGGAGTAGCTCAGGCAATGTGTGTCCTCCCACAGATAGAACAAGGAAATTACATAGTCAGGGACAAGGCAAAAATCATAACTGTTTTTTATTAGGCTCTGTCCTCTATTTGTTAGGATTATTGCCTTCACTGTCGTCAAACTGTAAATCTGTTTTTTCTCCCTTACACTGTAATTACAATCTTGTTTGGGGGAAATAATATAACTGGGACTGAAAAAATACCCCCAAACCCTCCCAGTACTACTTGCTTAAAGGGAAGAGATACCTTCTTCAAATAGCCTTAATAATATATTTTGCTCCTAATAATATAGTACAGCAAAACAATCTAAAATGTATGGCAGCAGTCTTTCAGGAATGAAAACAACAGATTTAATTGAAGATCTATCCTGGAGCATCCATTCATTGTCTGATATCACATTACATGCAAAAATATCAGGACGCTATTTCAATAGCAAGATGGTGTTCCATTCAGGCTGTGGATTTTTTTCTGTACTGCATGTATTCCAAGGTCTGCAAAAGCTGGTATGGTCGTAAAACTATCATAATGATGAATAGATTGCGTTAATTGGTATTAAAGAATATTTATGGTGGATTGACTAAGTTAAAAACTTTAATTGGCCAGGGACACTTGGGTGATGATAACCAGGGAGTCCTATTAGCACTGAATTGATGCAGCAGCTTATCCTTGCAGTTGATGGCAATACTGCACAGTGAAGAAAGTTGCAATGTAACAGTAAGAGTAAGATTCCCACCTTAAATTTATGACACAAAGAGGTACAAATCATACTCCATTCTGCATGGTCTGAATTACAGATCTCTATTTAGCTGGACAACATAGACCTGCTGTTACAATTATGTCTATGATTACAACGCTCTAGAGTGTGCATTGCATTGTAATGCAGTTATTTATGCCCTACCTTTTTGCTTAAGGCAATAATAGATCCGTACGTATATGAAAGTTGAAGGAAATTTTTGTGCCTCATTGTTAGAGAGAACTTTTCTTCAGATAGATGAAAGTGAAACCTGGAGAAATTTAAGTTTCTCACAGCAATCATTCAATGGTAACTTGTATGCCAATCTTCAGAGAAGTTTTTCTTTTGGCAGAATGCATTACTCCTGTAGTAGATAGTTCTGCACTACTTCTATTCAGTATCTCCACAGTCTTCACCCAAATTCACAAGCACATAGCTCCAAATCACAGTGAGCAGCAGAGTGAACTGTATGTCTCTCTCTTACAGAAACTGAGCAGTGCAACTACCTGGAACACAGCTGCCTTCACTGGCACTCCTCTAATCTGGGTTTCTGCAGATCTGGTTTATAAATACGACCTCACGTATCCTGGAACACAACCCATTAAGAGCCCTTTGCCTCTGTCCTTCCCTCAGATCTGCCCAGCAGCAACAAGCGCCAGGACCACAGAGGGGCCATGGAGTGATAGAATTTCCAGTACATTTCTGGAGCCTTTCTAGGGGAGACTTTTCAAAAGCAGAGCACGTGCCCCATGCTTTCTGAAAAGAAATAGATAAAAGTCCTCTGGTTACCTTAGAAGAATTCTCATAAAAGTCCACTTACCCTTCCATAGCATTGCGTAACTTCCTTTAAAGATGACCTCTACCACTATGAGCCAGGCAACACTGAAAGCTACAGGGCTCTCAGGACAGACACTCAGTCACCATTTCCTACACTGTTTCTCATCACACCTCAGGAGTTGAAAGCCGCTAGTTCAATGTGGCCATTGGCAAGAATTGTTTGTTCAACCTCGGTTGCATTGACTTGACTTTTGCTGAATATTGGTCCAGACGTCCTGGGAACGCTACACCAATATCCACCGATGACAGTGATGTCAAAGTGTGAAAAGATCATTAGGTTGCACTGACCGAGGCCGGACCGAAATTTGCTTGGTGTGAGGTAGCCCTACTAGCAACACTTTAAATGGGGAAGCAACCCATATGTTATACAGGTTTGCCAAATTCCTCTGCAAGGTCATTCCATCTCTGTCACTACAGAGAAAATGTTTAGCAATATTTTGGTAAAATATAATAAGGAAGTTCTGGTTTAAAGTCGCTTTATTCACTGTTAATGTCTCATTAACTCTGATCAAAAGCAATCGTACACTTGTTTCCTTAATATTACTTATATTTGACAGAAAGCAGCTGCAGGATACCTCCTCAAGTCTACTCATGCTTATCATCACTGTTAGGACTATTAATTCACTGCAGTATACTTTAATGTACTATAACATTTAGAAATGGCATTTCGATGTGCAGTAATATTATTTTGCACAATTAACCTCTGGTTCCCTTCCATATAAGCCTGTTCTAAAGAAATACTGGTTATGCTGTGATATTTTCAAATTACGTTGGGTTTTGTGCCTTTTTCCTAGTAGCTTGCCCTTTCCTTAGTAGTAACACATATTGAATTGTAATAACACTTTATCGTCCTTGGAACAAAACACTATGAATCACAGAGATAAAAGGAGATAAACCCATTCCCCAGCCCTAGATCAGACAGCTCTTGACCCCAGTTTTTAAAATCCAGTTCTAGATCCACATGATATTTTTGCAAACAACAAAATGAAACAAAATAAAGAAGAAAATTTTCTCCTTGAAAATGAAAATTAAAAAAATCTATATAATTCCACCTTAAAATCTATGCCAAAGACCAAATCATTCTGTTCAGGGTCATCCTAAACCAGAACTACACAGTTCATTTTACTGTTTGAGAAAATGAGAACTAGAAGGCTCTGTTACAATGTAGGGCAGAGGAGAAGTATGCAAGATGGTTTGTTTGACAAATTCAGTCTTGAGCTCTTTTTCTCTGGAACTAGTAACTCTCCATAGAATTATAAAAGTATGTGATGGTTTGAAAATCATAGAGAAATGGGGATGGGGAGGATGGGGGGTGGAGGCGGAGGTTTTTTTGATTGTTTCATAAGAATATAGATGTGTCACTAAAACAGTAAGTTCTATGAGGGGGTGATAGAGGCCAGTGCTGAAACATAAGTTTTCAGATGAGGAATACACCATTTCAGCCTATTCCGGATACAATGGGTGAAAATTCTAATCTCATTTATTAATCTTACTAGTGAGGCATAACACCACTGGGTCACACATCAGTGTAGCTGATCTCGCAGATTCATCCTTCTGGTGGAGTGAACAGGAAAAAACAGTTTATGAAATCTGTTTGATGACTTACTATTTTGCAGTTCTATTATGTCAAAATGCACGAAACTCTGGATATAGGTAGGAATTTAATTTTTTTCACCTAGGCTTTAATGTTTTCTTTGAAGACCCAGCAAATCAGCAAGAAGAAAAATCTTTCTATAAGGCTCTACAACAAATAGCTATAATTCTGCTCTTTTTTTGCTAGCATATTGTAAATGACAGTAACTTAGCTGACTGTGTTATTATTTCAATTATAATAATGCATCTGAGATCAGAATTTAGCCCAACTTATTTTTCCAATGTTTTATGCTACTAAAAGGAATGGATTTGGCTCAGTCAAATTATGCTTTCTGTTGTTTCATGCATAACTTCAGCTGAAGACTGTCAGAGTTGTATGTGTGCATCTCATAGCAGAATTTGGCCCAAGGCTTTAGAGCTCCTAATATTTACAAAACAGATTATGTACAATTTGCTGACACAAATATATAGCTTTAATACGGCAAGGCTCTAAAAATTTATATTCATGCCTAGATGCAGGACAACAGTGGAAGTGAAATGAGTAAAATCTTCCTTTTCACACTGCTTATTTTGCGGTGGAGTGATACGATTCAGCAAACCAGTCTCATCTGGGTACCTCATTGCGTTGACTTTCATCTGAAGTTACGAGGGTTTTCATGAGAACATGCTCTTAATCCCCCCTGCTTCTTGCTAGATTTTCTAATCTTGGACTATTATGTTCAATCACATGTGAATGCATTTCTCTGGCATTTGAGCTGCACAAAATCTTTTGTGTGTGGTTTCAAACGAGCTTTAATGTGCCGCCAAGTTGTTTAGTTTTTTCAGTATTTCCAAATGGGGAAAAATAAGTTCACAAAGCAGGGAAGAATTGTTCCAAGGCCAGTGTTTTAATGAAAGGAAAAGGTTCAAAAACATCATCAGCAAAGTTTTTACTGCAGCTATACCTGGGAGAACATTTGGATTTGCCTCAAGTAACCAAGAGAAGAATCTGGGCTCATGAATTCAACCGTGATTAAGAAAGCTATCTAAGGATTTGATTTTATACAACACAGACCTGTAGTGCTGCACAAAGGCAAGGTTAAAAGACATGCATAGGACAGTCAATGTGGGAGGATGCAGTCCGGCAGGAGGGGTGGATGCTGGATGGCTGCCAAGGTTCTTGCGCCTAGCAGGAAAACTAAGGGCGGCTCAAATACCTGTTGATACACGTGGGCTGGAGGTCATGTGGCATCATAAATGCCCATTGCTTGCCCATTCATATGTTTTCAACCCTCAGCACTCATGAATAAAAGCAACTGTGGATGGAAAGACCCCCATGAGGGATTTTGTATAGCAACTCGCTCTGGGCCTCAGGCCATCTGCTCAGATGGGGACATGGCGACATGTTGCACCACATGGCACTGGGAGAGGAGGGTTGCTCCTGACGCTCAGATATGTAAGAGGGGTTTGGGAGATCGGGTGAAGACTGCACCATGGACATGCTGGAAGGCCTTGGCCAGGATATTGAGGGTATTGACCTCTTCTTTGTAAAGGTGTCTACACCAGCACAAAGCAGATGTTTCCAGCTGCTGAATCCCACAGACAGTTTCATACCAATACAGATGATGAGATGCAGTGCAACATGGCAGCGAAGGAAAACCCTCACTCCTTTAGGGCTTCAGTATCTGCTCTCTAAAATGGCATCATAAATCACACAGACATAGGGATGCATTGAGGAAACAAAGTCCTAACAGCTGGATAATGTGAATTCCAGCGTAATGCCATCCGTTCAATATAGATATTTTTTTTTCTCTGGGCTCATTCACAAAAAAAAGAATAAATAAAAAGTCTGATGTCTTCTCACTCCCTAAAACTCATTTTGTGTGAGATCTTTTTTCAAGGTTCACTAGAGCTACTTCTCTCCCCTATTTCTCTCCCCTGACTATCCCTTTTATCACGCACTTTACACACCTATCTTGCTCTTCACATTCCTTTTCCATTTTCATGCATCCTCTCTTCCCATGGCTTTGGCTATCACTTCTGAAGAGCCTGGAGTGTGTCTCTGGGACTGGCTTCTGAGCAGTGAGTTCTACTGCTTCAGGAATGTGACCTGCCAGTGGTTTTAGGCTTGACTGAAAAATCAGCAAATAACATAAACATGATAAGAGTTGTGCTTTGCACCCCTATACATGCAGTTTGGGACTTAAATCCTTGGTGGTAATGCAGCACAGAGGTTTGTGCATGAGCAGAAAGAAAGAGAGAATTTATCTTCAGATACGGTAACCCACACAGAAGGAAAAAACACACAACTTTCGTATTGTTTGCTGAAAAAATACCCCAAAAAGGTATGAGTTAGGCACAGAGAATAATCTGTGGACTCTGTTGCAACCATGGAGCTGAGCTCTGCTGGCTTATTGGAAAGAGAGGAGGAAAAAATAGAACTTGTTCTGGTATAGAAGAGTCTCTCATGCTGCTAATCAATTCAGTGGCCAAATTTGCTATTGTGATCTGATGGCTTAGCTCTGCCAACTCTTGTAATTATCTCTATTCCCATTCTCCATTAGTGGCCTTTTCAAAGGATATGAGTTTTCACAGTGTCAGATTATGCCATGCAGTGAATACTACACCATCAGTGTGTTACAAACATAATACAGCATAAATGCTTTACAAATATAGTCTCTTGCAACAGTAGGTGGAACACAACAGTTATGTGTTTCTAGGCCTTGGGGTTACAGCTTCCTAATGGGTGACCTTTCCTCTCTTCACATCCTTTTCCTCGCAGATTATGGTGTGGCAGGCCCGTGCTACCTCATTAGCTGTGGGAAAATTAGAGCATATGAAAAGATGAGGAGGCATTCAGATCTCTACAGCTGACAGGTAGCACAAAAGTGCTGGAACAGCCAGGGGACTCTGGCCAGCCATTCACTCTGCTTATTGTTCCCCCAAACATCGTTTCACAAGGCACTGTTGCACAGAAGGACATCACATGAGCCCACAAGCACACACCAGCCTTTCGGACAATTCTCACAAGTGCTGTCGCACAGGAGCAATATTTTCAGATGTAAACAAAACTTACAGACGCCACATGACAGAGCTATTGAAAGTCCTGCTGTAGCTGAGAGTGAGCAGGTGGTACAATGATCGAAGGCGAAATGAAATGTCTACTTGACTGAAGGGATGTGTGCTGTTTTCCCAGGAACTAAAACGTGGCTTGGGGACCTTTTAAGTGCGTGCACACATGCCAACCACAGTATTTAAGCAACATCACATACAATATTTAAGAAATGAAACATAACATTTGAGAAAATGAGAAACACCACACTAAAAATTCAAAGCAACTTCATTTTTAAAAAAAAGAAAGACAAAACTGAACGACCAGATGATTCCCAAGAGAATCTGATGATTAACTGGCTAAATCAGGACATCTGCAGGATGTAAGAATAATAGAAGGAAGCGGGAGTTTTGGCTACCACTTTTATAATTAGCAATTGTAATGATCTTAGCAGTGTCCTCCTGAAAGAACTTGAATATTCATGTCGAGGCACAGCATTATGTTTCAGTGCTTTTGGTAACTGTAGCCACTTGCACAGAGTCAAGCACACACTCAAATCAGGAAGTCAAAATGAGTGCTCCAAATACTTTCTGTCAGAAATTGTAAGGAAAGCTGTTATTTGCATGCAGTAAGATTGGGAAGAGAAGCATAGCGTCCAAAAGCTCCCTTGGCATTTTCAGTTTCCTAAATAATTGTCCTGCTTCTGCTTCTTTTTTTTTTTTTTTCTGTTGCAGAATAAATTCAGACTTGACCCAAGCAAATGCAAAATATATCCAAATCTGTAAGGCTGGATTTTGTAATGTCAGGCCAGACTATAGCCAAAGGCACCCAAAGTAGCAGTTACTATCTATAGGAAACCACGACAGCCAGACATCCATCCACGCTTCCTGACTGGATGCTAAAATTTCATAACAACCCAGGCTGAGCCTGGAGGTCATACAGGGTTATTTGCAGTCATACTTAATTAGCAGTTTACTGGATACTCTGTTTCTCAACTTTACCACCTTCACAAATAAGTTGGACACATGCCTGGCTAATCTCCTCTACCCTTTCTCTATGTTTGTGCCACAAAGGAACAAAGACGGATGAGATACATCATCTTTGCAGAGAAATGCTTAGACCAGAGTCCCTCCTCTAAGAAGCAGTAGAAAGAGGGACCCCCACTTGCCTGCTGATAAGCACCCTCAAAATGTTGCATATGGCCAGACAAAATGAGGTGATCTGACAAGAAATTACTTCCTTTGCTCTCTTTAGTCGCTGGAAGACGAAAGCTCAAACTGACACACATCAATTTGAGTGCTTTGACTGTGAACACTGGGCAAAACATGCAAGTCCCAGTTAATGGCTGACACACACTAACAAATATTGTTGAACTTGTGAATTGCTCTTGGGCGACTAAACTGTTTACTTCTCTCCAGTGCAAGAAGGAATTAATTAGCAGAGCACCAAAAGGCATTGATCCAAGTGAACGCTGGGTCCAGAGGAGCATGCTGACAGCCGCAGTGTGGTATCTAGGGCTGAACCAGCTTGGTAGATTGACGCCTAGAAAGTGTTACAGGCATCTAACAAACTGGTCAGGTCAGATTCAGGCTTCCTATCAATCAGGGATCAGACTGAGTTCATTTCCTGTGCTCAGGCAATGCAGTGGCCACCCACAGAAAGACTCTTATTGTCATCAAAATGCTACCTTGACAATCACTATTTACTTTTTCTTTTCCCCTGCTTAATTGGAAACTATGTGGGCATACAGCTCCTCCTGGGACTCCATTTATCAGTTTATCTATGCTTACGTTGGTTCCTTGCACACAAACTCCTGCATGCTTCAGATAGCACCATGCCCTATGAAGTGTATTTTGGGGAGATTTTCCCCTTCAGAGGCTGACATTCCCTTCACAAGCAATCTGAGTGACACAGTTGGCTCCAACTGTGCTCTGTACTTTGGATAGCCGTTGCATTAATTAACTGCTCCTTTCCACTTCAACTTTTAGTCTAGGGTTCATTTCCATCACTGTCAAGATGCTCCTCAAGTTCCATCAGTGTGAAGTTCAAGTGCCTAGAGGTCCCACTCTTACACTGGGCTGGACTCCAAATCTTCCAGGTGTTCAGATACTTTTAATGCTAGTACACAACATGTCTTTTCAAAATTCCTCTTTCCAGATCAAGGGAGTGCTTTAGCAGCCCAAACAAATACCACTGATGGCCTTTCTCTGTCATTTGCGGACCAGTATATTACATTGGGTTCAATTAAAAGAGCATTTAAAATCAACCTATCTAGCCAAATACACCCGAAGTGAAGAAAGCTTACCATGTGTAAAAAAGGTAATATAAATCTGGCAGAGGTATACTCAGCAAGTCTGAAAAATTAATGCTTTATTGAAGGCCTTCATGTCACAAGGCATTGCAGACCATTCTTCACAGCAGGACCATAAGTACCCTTTTGGGCACTGCTGTAGGTACCCATAAGCATGACGTCTAGCATGTGCTAAGGTGCCTTGCCAGACAGAGGGAAGAGTCTTCACTTTAGTTACTTAACCTTCTGCACCAATACTGTTGAATTTTGGCCACAACTTTCATAGATAATGACTCAAGTGAGCAACTGTTCATGCTGCAACTTAAGACCTAGCCTCCAAAATCTACTTTTTAAAGTCCAGACACATCTGTGGAGAGGAAATGTATGTAAAACAGGGGAATGTAAGGGATAGAAACTGTATGAAAATCCTTTTCCCCAGCATATTAAGATCAGAAGTTTATATTTGCTCATATTTTCAGATCCACGTTTTTAATTTTTCATTTGTTGAAGACTTACCTTTAATTCTACAGTAAATAGAGTTTAATGTTTAGGTCCAACTTGTGCATTTTGGACTGCATTCATCTACACAGATTTGCAAACAGCGGCAGTCGGACTTCTGAATACTGATGTGCTGATACTGGAAGAGCTAGCTCGGGGACCGCATTGCCAGCTCTTGTATTACATGAAAGTCAATGAGTAAACAAATTAGTAAGAAGGGGGTTTGTTTTTCTGGGTGTTTTTTGTTGTTGTTGTTTTTTACTGCAATAATATTCATGCAAAGGAGGAAATAATCCAGAACTTGCATGGGTGGCAAAAGCCTATGAAATATCCTACTTGCCCTTAGATGGACTCATCATGGCCTATAAAGCCCAGCTGAACAGCAATCACAGTACTCTGGGAGGCCCTTTGTCCTCAGACAGCTGCTGGCTTGGAGGTCACTGGGAAGGAAAAGGAGGAGTATCCTGTCTGCACACATTTCCCCAGAAGAAAGGCTTTGCTGGCAAAGCCAGGAAAGATGCTTTTCAGTGATAGCTCATGTTTATTGTTTCATACAATATGGCCAGGCTTTTAGAAGGCAATATCTAGGTAGAAAGGTATTGTCTTATAGAAAAGGATAATGAATGGATCTGAGCTGATAAATGGCTTGCCTTTGTGTAGGAAGATGAAATAATTCCCAGAATACACTGCCCAATAACATCTTTCTGCATTGAATACTTGCAAGCGGATTGCGTTAAAAAGCTGCAGCGAACTGCCACCAGTCTCTTGGATTATCTCATTTGGGAATAAGAGGGGTGTTCACAATGCTACACGTGTAAAGATGCAGCATAAAGGCTGTTGTTTGAAAGGTTTCTCTCCAAATAATACAGTGCTACACATTTTCAGTGCAGGGTTTTGTTTCTGGCTTGGTTTGTATTGCTATTTGTCTGCTTTCCTCTTAGGTCAAATATTAGGAGACAGAAAAAGCAAAAAAGTGACATGAAAGACGGATTTTTATAAGTGTTACGACACTGACTCATGAACAATTCCAATATCATACACCTCATGGCTAGACACAAAGGCAATTTCAACAGAAGGCTTCTATTACATGTAAGGTGTAGATCATGTAAAAAAGCCGATGAATATAATGAGATTCCTACACCTGTGCATGGCACACGGCTCCTAAAAGGATATCAGCTGAGCCAAAGGACACCAAGATTCCTTAATCCCCTTAGGGCTCCTCTTGGGAAAAACATAGGAAAGCTGATCCAACAGTCCCACATTTCACCCTCCTTTCTCAGAGCTCAAGGCCTATCAACAAGTCTGTCTCTTAGTGCAGGGTGGCTTTTGGCTTGCACTGCATCCAGCCACACCAGGTGATGTACCACAATCTCCCAAAGTGTTATTCCTGTACTACAACATGGGATTTTGGCTCGCTTGGCTTTTTTAAAAAAAACAAAAAACATGATCTGAATAGGTCTCAAAGCTGTTTGCTGTCAGATGGATGCATTTCCCCTTACTCTGAACAGTTCCTTGCACATGTGGTATCTTTCCCTGTGAGTCGTCTCAGCTCTTCCCATGCCTGCTGGCATTTTGACCTCTTTGAGACGCAGCTTTCCTGCTGCCCTCACTATGCTTCCTGTCCACTACACCCACTTTGGCAGCACCGCCGACAAGGGGAAACGCATGGCTTGCCTGATTGCCCGGAGCAGCCTGGCATGCTTTCCCCGGTCTCGCTAACAGTGTTGCTCCTATCACCTCCTCTTCTCCAGGAGGACTTTTCCAGATTGTGCATGCCCCGAGGTGACCAAGCACGAGCTGGCTCTGCTCCAGCCCTCCCATCGCAGCTGGCAGATGGACGGGTGCTCTGTAGGACCTCCAGAAGTGCACTCCTCATTCAATTATTGCATCCTCTCCTGAGCCTACCTCATTAAACACTGTGTGTAAGTGAATATTGATGGCCCAACTTTGCATAACTCAAAGACCAACAAGGCTTCTTCTGCTTTCTATTCTGTACCTCTGACTGAAGAAACCAGACAGACAAACCCTAGGAGTGCCATGTCATACGGGACCTTTCTTTTGCCCTTTTTTATACTGGCCTTTCCGTTTCTCTCCCAGGAGAGGAACAAAGCCATGCTGCTTCATCTAGGGATCGTCATTTTGTCCCACTGCCTGGGAATGTTTTGTAAAATCACCTTCCATAGAAAAAGAATTTTTTTTCCCCCTCACTGGTGACCACTCTAGTACATACTGCTGCTTCCTTGCAATGTTTTGATAAAGGGTATTTTAGCCCTGGGAATGCTCATTTACTGGAGCAGAAATACCAATAAGACATCACCGTGGGTAATGGTCATAGCAATACAGGTCAATGGGTGAAGCAAGAATACATGTGGGTAATTTAACTCCCTATATGGGCACACTTTGGCCAGGGAGTGAAAGAGTACTTTAAATAAGGAGACCCCATTAATTCCAAGGTAGTCTTCTGCACGGATAAGCAGAAGACTGACACACTAGGGTCAAAGCACAATCTTTTGCCCTCAAATTGGCATCATTTAAGAGAAAGAGAATGCAAAGGGAAAGCATGGTTCTGGATTGCCTGACAGTAACTTATCTAAGAGCTCAGCTGGGAGAATATTTCAGGGTAAATACTTTTTTTAATGCATTTGCCTCTTTTCCCATTTGAAAATTGTCTATAAACATGTTTTTGCAAGTCTGTTTGTCATTCAGAATGATTTACAGTGAGTGAAACTCAAGTTTAGGCCCATTCACAGGCAGCTTATTGCAGGTTTTCAAAAAAGAAATTCAGTCAGTCTGATCCAATTTAACACAGAAACCACATGGCATGCCTTCTTGCCTCAATTGGATAATTCTTTGATTCAGTTTTTTGATGTGAATATCAATTATTCATTTGAATTTTAACATTCTAGTAGTACTTGATGTTATTATAATAGTATATGCTGTTTCGGCAAATATTTCTGTACAAATATTACTTGTCAGAAAATCTATGGTGTGAAAATTAAAACCAAGGAAATGCAGAGTTCCTTTCAAAACACAGATGAATATTCATAAAACCATTACAGTGTTTGGCTCTCTCTGATGTTCAGTGCTGTTCCTTCATCCAAAGTTGGAAGGATATAAGTTGAGACATGATACTTCAAGAGAGAAGTTAAATGAGGAACAGGGGAGATTAAGTTATAAGTTATAAGATGATTGTAAAACTCCTGGACATTTTGGGGCCACAAAGCCTTTATCAAAGATGAGAGAAAATTCTTCTGGGGGTAATGTAGGCATGATGTAGAAAATTAGCTCAGAAAACAGGACTTTCAAATCCAAATTACTGCAAAAGCCCTGATCCAACAGTTCCTTAAAAACAGGAGTATACGGAGCATACTGAGATGAGATAACAGAAATTTAAGTGAGCTTAATTTTTCAACTTTGAGGACCCACTTCTAAGGTGACAGCATGGAGAAGTTTACATTGGAGTCTGATACAAAAATGGACAAGCCAAATGCTTTATAGGAAAAAAAATTTGAGAAGGAAATTATGTGTCCAAATCTCTCAGTAGGTTGCTTTCACAAAAGATGGCTAAGTTGACCAACCAGGAGCACTCCTCTAATGTCAAAGATACTTGAGAACGTATCAACTTTAAAGTCTTGAAATATTTTGGTTTTTTCTTGGCACTGCTTTTTGTTTTGTTCTGCTTTGTTTTCTTCTGCCTAGGATAAAGTGTTTGGTGCAGTCTCCCAGATGCAAAGGGGTTAAGTGTGTTCCACAGAAAACTCAATAGGTTTGACAAAGTCAAATGCAATAAGGTTTTGCCAGTGGTTGAACTCTGGAACCGTTGGCATTTTGAGCCCCAAGTGGTAAAGGTGACATGGCTGTGTAATTGTACACTTGAAACCAACAGCTGGGGGAATGTCTCATCACAGTTCCCCACTGCAATATAATTGCAAGAAAACAAGGGAGTGGTTCTGATTTCTCTTACATATGGGGACATTCATACCATAGAAGCTTTACCTCCACACCCCAAAGATGGAGCATGGGCACCCAGGAGCCGAGCTGCCTCACCCCTTCTTTTTTTGGTGGAAATTTTCTATATCTGCAGGAGAAACGGCTGCAAGGACAGAGACACTGAAAAAACAGAGGAAGCAAACAACAGACTAACAAAGAGGAAACCATCAGGTATAGAAGGACAGGTAGAACGCCTTCAGAGAAAAAGCCCGGAGAGCTTTTGGGTTGGGTGCTACTTCAAAGAGATTCTTTGCTCACTGCTCTGTGCTTTGTTTTGGTTTTTTTTTTTTGTAGTTGTTTGATTCCTGCTGCAATCAGGGAAAGTAAATTAGAATGCATAACAGATACCTAGTTTCGGCATGAATTTCGCTTCCTACCAGACAGCACTTCAGTTAACTGTTTGGATTAGCATGCAAGTTAACCTCTTTGGAAGCTGAAGGAAATGCAACTACCATCCTCCACAGAAGAGAGCCATAAGAAGCCATTTATCTCCCTTATGTAACCAGGCAGGTGATATGAAAATTTCCAGATGGTGTGTTTGGACCTCATTCTGCCCTGAATTTAGGATGAAGCCGCCCCAGGCCTCTGCTTCACTCGGTGTTTCACCACTGACATTTTGAAAGCTTCTTTTTCACCACACTGAGTTAAAGTTGCAATAAACCAACCCATTTTTCAGGAGATCAGACACATTAAAAATAAAAATAAGGGTCTTGTGAGATCCAAAGATATAGGCATTAGTTTGAACTTATGGATTTGGACCCATATCTCTTCTCTACCTTTTCCCTAAAAGATTAAAGGGTGTGCATTTTAGGTTCTATTCTTTATTTAAGTCTGAGGAGTGCAGGGAAGGCTACCCCTTCATCTTGTCTCTTCACACAATAAACACTGGATGAAGTTCATACTGCAAGCATTGGCAGTAGAATCTCTCTCTCACCAACAAAAAGAGATTAAAAGTGTCTCTTGGCACATCCCATCAAGGGACTTCTTTTATCCCCTGAATCAACAGAAGCTTTGGATCAACAAAAAGAACTGAAGCAGGTGTCTCTCTTACCTTGTGCCAATCTACCCTTTTCTCCATCTTCAGAAAATTGTTCTTTAGCTCTCTCAAGGATATTCAGCACTTGGGTAATCATTTTTTTCTGCTTTATCTTGACAGTACAATCCAGAATAACAATAACCCTCGGATGCAGAAGGACTCAAAATCACCTATGCTTTTATTATTATTATCATCATATACATGATATATTGTATTAAAAAATCCACATGCTATGTCATGTTATCAGATATGAAGCAGTACTCCTCTTCAAGGTTATGTTTAGCATCTCTTAAATGCAGCTTTTAATCAGAAATTTCTGGCTGTCCAGAAAGGAGTACCTCTTAGGTGGATATTCTCTTATCTTTTCAAATGATCTTTCTTGAGCCACAGTTTCACACACACTCAAGACTTTGAAAGAACAGTTTAACCTTCTGTCCCTTCCCTCAGTCAATCATTTACACTTGTTACGCTTTCAAGTCTGTGTTGGCAAGGCTATTTAGGGGTTTTGCACTGAATGAGATAGGAGAACTTAGGGAGCACACGACAAGGGACTGCTTTTTTCATTGGCAGTTCTAAGTGCTCAAATTGTGCATGGGATTATGCTACAGGACATGTTTTCTTGGGATGACATAAAGACAAAATTGTAGCTTGCTCCTACCATGCTCTAGTCTTATCTGATAAGAATAAACACTGCTCCAAAACCATACTGTTCTTTCACATTAATGTTTGCCTGTTGAAAGACAGGATATGGGATCTGTCTTGCTACAGAGTGGGAGTAGTTCTGCTTTTTTTTTTAATTTTGTGGAGCAGAGCAGCAATTTCCTGCCCTGCTCTCCCAACGGAGATGCTTTTGAAGCAGCAGAGATGGTTGTTCTCCCAGATTTGTGCTCTCCTCTTTTTTTTGTGTTTCCCTTTTACTTTTGTATTTTTCTTCCTGTTCCCTAACCTGCCATAACCTACTTCCATACTTCTGCAATCGCTTCAGAAAGAGTGATCTCCCTCCCACTCCTTCCCCTGCCTACCTCATCAACCTGTTGCTGGAATCTCAAATCCTCAAGCACTAAAAGAGGAGAGGCTTCTTTTCTCAGCTAAATTAACACCAATCTGCTCTTGTTAGCTTGCCGTTCTCCTGAGAGCAGCCATACAACCTCTTCATTTCATTTCATTTCCCCTTCTCTTCCTGCTTAAGAAGTAGCACATCCTCACACCAGAGACACTTGCATGAATCAATTTGCAGTGACCAGCTTAAATCCCTCCTGGGTCACTCTGGCTTCTTTCATTTGGAGCTGTAGAGTGAAGAAATAGCTGCCCTGCGATGGCTGTAAAGGAAACCTGACAAGGGGCAGAGGTGAAGTGCTCCTGTTGGTACACTGTGCTTGCTCCCCAAGTCAGCTCCCATAGCCTCAGCGGGAGCATCATCAGGCCTGCTAACTACATCTAAAAGATTAGTCTTTTTTATGGTTCTTCTAGTTTTCTTTGTACACATTGGACAGTTGGGGCACTTGCATAGAAAAGCGGTCTTTTTTCTTCCCTCGGGATCAGTTTCATGCCAGTAATCCTTGCCAAACTTGACACAAGCGACAGGTGAAATCCTGGCCCAGCTAAAGTCAATAGCAAAGCTCCCATGAGAGCCAGAGTCCAGATCAAACTGTCAGCTTTTTCCACAAGCATCAGCCTTCTCATGCCTGCTTGTCTGGGGGAGCTTTCTGTCGAAGGAGTTGTTCCTTCCTCATGGAGGAGAAAGGGCTGGAAGGCAAGCAAAATAAGCCCAGTGTGGAGAGGATCTTATATGTGATGTTAGGGCTTTAAAAGATGGCCTTTCTTTCTCTTTGAAAGGTGTCTTATAAACATAGCTGCCAGGTGCAAAGCTCCCCCAGGTATCCTCATCACCCCTAGAATGAGAAAACACTCTGTAAGAAGCAATGCATATATTTTCTCACTCTGCCTTTTCTCCAGCAAGCATTTCTCAGGGAGGAAATATCCTTAAACTCAGAAACTCAGTCTGTTCTGAAAGTCACGCCCGGAAGGGAGGAGCTATCTAACCTCCCAGCTAATTATTCTTTAAAAGAAAAAGAAAAAAGTCATATACTTTTTTATTTTGCTGTAGTGTTCATGGATAAACCAGCTCCTGAGCGACCTCGTTGTGGAGCTGCTGCACCAGCAGCTATCCAATTACTCACTAAATGTCTGCAAATCACTTGGTGTGTTAGGGATGATTTGCAGTAGGTTGCGGACTTCAAGTTAGTCCATCTTGCTGAAGAAATTAAAGTCTTTGTTGCCATAGTTTTGCTGACTCTTTTTCAGCGTCGTGTTTTGTCATTTCACTACACCCTAAAGATGCAAGTAAAATACAAAATAACATCTTCTCAGATTTTAGTATCTTCCTGGCTCTGAAAAATCCCAGGGGCGGGGATCCTCAATATAGTCAAAATAGCATTTTCAGAAGGCAAAGGGAAACTCTAGAGATTTTAAAAATAAAAAAATGTTGATGCTGTTAGTAACATCGATCTCCTTTAGCCGCAGAGTCAGGTGAGCTGAAGACACCATTTGTCCTATGGCTGGCCAATCCTCTAAATTCCCAGAGAAGTTAATTGGGAGCATGAGATTTTCATGCCCAATCCTCACTCTCCGGTAGGAATAAATAGCAGCAGCTATTTCCTTGTTCTTTGTCTAGGCTATGCGATCATATACAAAAAGCTTACACACTCCAGACTTGCAGTAATTTAAACTTTTGGGGTTGCTGGTTTTGTTTGAAGCCACATATTCCCACTAACTGTAATCAGAAATATACCTGCTATCAAATGCTGAATATTCCCCTTCCTGTCCAGCAGATTGGTTTACTGCAAGAAAACTACATACACAAGCAAATCTCTCAGACATGTTGGACTTCTAACAGAGCTATGAATTCTCTTAACAGTCAGAGGTACAACATTAATAACCACTACCATAAAACAAATCTAAAACCAGCAGAATAATAATAAAAAAAAAGATATTTATAGAGGCAACGCAGGAGATGCAACAGTAAAAGAGCCTCCCTTCGGATCATCAATTCATGAGTTCTGTGATCCTGAGTAACGGGCATGCTTCCAAACGATAAAATAAAACACATCATCTATTCAAAATCACTAACTTTCCTCTTGCGTTCCTTAAAGGTGAATAGCAGCAAATGTATAAATTTTAGTGTGTTGTAACTTGTGTGCCTTTTACTACCATAGGAAGTGAACTTCAAAGTATTTATTGGAAATCATTATCTTCCTGTGCTTTTTAAAATTTAATTTAAAATTTGTCACAGCAGCAGCAAAGCTGCTGCAGTCTAGTACTGGCGAGAGAGTGATACTCTCTGAAAGAACTTCATAGAAAGATCTGCCATGATTTGCCAATAACAGCATCTGTAATGATATTTGCTTATCAAAAATCAGTAGAGCTTCCAAAGCAAAATAATGAAATGTTTGTGTCTGAAGAGGACTCATGGACAGGGATCATGACCAGTAACAGAAGAGCATTAACTGATCTAAGCAGGAGCATCAGAAAAATCAGGCTTCCATGGAAGCAAAATACTCTGCCCTATTTCCAATCTTCATTGGTTAATTCATTCTTTAATTCTGTTTAATAATTTCATTTGGGACTCTGAGAGCAGATGTAACCACTTGCTCAATTACAGAGTGTTTCACACCTGCTCTACCCAGACTGAAGAGGCAAGCAGGTGAAAATCAAGCTTCTGCCTATTCTAATCAAGGCATTTTTAGACAGAACGAGCATTTTTTTATTGTTCAAAAACACTCCTGCAGGCAAAACTCTGTCACCACGTTAAGTAACACATATGTAACTTCACATGGGGAAATCGAGCCCTTACTGTTAGAACTGTGTCAAACACCTAATGGTTATAATTGTAAAGTATTTATAAGCTCAGGATATGTTTGATAAATGAAAACTAGAAATCAAAGAGGGTTGTAGTCCAATGCACATGAAATACATGTCTACATTTGTGGGTACGCACGCATGTCTGTCTCTATCTACTTCATCGTAGGTGGATAGGCAAATATTAAGTGTTCATCTCTAACCATCATTAACCAACTGATTTTCAATAGGGGTTGTGGTAGAAATGCTTATCGTGAAGTGGAATGTTGCTTTCATTCCAGCCTGAGGAGTGGTGAGACTTTTCTGACTTCTTTCCTATGATCCCATGCTGATTCAAGTAAATGGAATTTCACCGTGAATTTCATGAAGTCTCTAATATCTTTTCAGGGGCTTTCTGACAAGTATTATTCTATTATTTGCCTCTTTTTATGCTATTAGATCTGTCTCCTGCAATCCATGTCTGTTTATGGGTTACATTCACCCAGTAATTGATTATTACTTCATACAGGCTTACTGAAAGGGACTGGATTCAGACACTGTTGTATTTGCAGTGCCTTCAGATCAGGGCTTAGGATTGTGGACCTCTGACCTAACTAAATAATGTTCGGGAAAAGCCAAAAAAGTAATACTATTAAACACAGGGAAACTTCAAAAACAGCAACATATGGTACATATGCAACTTACTAAGTACCCACCTAGAAATCCTTGGTCTACCTCTATAAACCTTTAATCCAGAGATACCCTCATAAGAGAGCCCCTAAATAACCTTTTAATAACAACGACACTCTAAAGAATGGGCTCCACATTCTCTAATCCATTTGAGCAGCAAGAGCAGTAAGACACAGTGCCAAAATGTATGCGTAATTGTTTAGACTCTTAAAATCTTTAAGCGCTAACGGCACCACAATTAACAAATTCTGGCATTCGGTCTCAGACTCAGGCAGGCAAGACTTAATGTGATCAAATTTAGACAGCTAAATTATATGTTCATATCAAATATATAAGGATCCCCATCTATGATCTTCTGCAAGAATGTGTAAAAGGCAACATAGATCTGCCAAGACCTTGCAGTTCGCTTTTTAAGGAGGTATACAGGGATTAGGCAGCTAACAAAGGATATGAAAGATTATTTATCATTTGATGTTTTAGAAACTATTCCATAACAACCTGTAAAAATGTCAAACACAGAAAACACTTCGTTTGGCATTTCCTTGCCACACTCTTGTGAGGAATCCAACTCAGCAGGGACTCAAGCCTGACACCTTTAGATCCCCCAAGCATCGGTTCCCTCTACTACCACAAAAAAGGAGCGCAGCCAGCTAATGGTGGTAGAAAGCATTGTCATTTTTCAAACATCAGGCCACAAGGAGGAACAGATCATAACAACCTCCTCCAGAACACCAAAAGCATGAACCCCTGTGTCTGCTTCGTGCAGTTTATTTCTTCAGGGCTCCCGCTGCTCTTTCCTTCCCTTGGTTTATTTTACATTAACACTACGATTTTGTGAGCAAGTGCTCAGGTGTAAAGATGAAAGGGTAGCACAGGCCCTTGTTTTTGACACTAGAAAGTGGCAAAGAGAAACAGCAATAGGAGCTGCAGACTCTGTAACAAGTATCAAAACTATTTCACTACAGAAAGTTATTGACTTTCCTTTAATTGCGAGTGATGGTAGAGCTCACGTGTAAGTGTCCCAAGAATTTCACTAAAAACCTAAAGTGCCTAAAGCTCTACATAGAGGCGTGTTGGGTAGGGGTTGTGTCTATTGTGGGAAGGTTACAGAGGCACTACACAAAGGTATTTTGCAGATGGGTTCAAAGTAGCCAAGGGATTTCGCTGCTTGAATGTTTCTTTCTGTGTATGTATCTTAATTGTATCTCAAATTTTCTCTAAAAATCACCTCTTTATTTCAGGCAAAAACTGGAATTTCTTCAAGAAGGATAAAAGATAAAACAATTAATTTCTTAAAACTACACTTTCTCTTCCAGAAATGACATAGTCTGCTGCCTTGGTTTGCGTAGCAGTGCCTGTCCCATCCTTGAAGTGATATAAACTGGCTTCTAGACAGACTTCCACAGAGAGGCATAGAGACATTTTTGAAAGCAAAGATGGTTGCAGGATTTTCAGCTTGCCGAATTAGTGGGAAACGATGTTTCTGCTATGGCTGCCAGCTTTGTCTCATTCCGTTCCCGACAGAAAACCCCAGAAGTGACGTGACTGATCTCCATGGCTTGTGAAAATGCAGGTAGTTGCAACATGAGTCACCTGAATTGATGGCTCAAGCACTCCCAGTTGCTCAGCTGCTTAGTATGCCATTAGGCAGCTTATTACCCCAGCAGGCCCACCTGGAGAGCCTGCCCGCAGGCATTTCCACAGACTGCTCCTGAGGTCTCCTGTTAAATGGGATGGGATGGAGATGCATCCATCTTCCAGCCCCTCTGGAGATTCCTGCCTTAAAAGGGTGTGTGTGTGGGTGTGGGCTCAGCCAATAATTTGCATTCAGGGAAATGGAGGGAATGCAGCAAAAATGCTTATTGTATTGTATTGCTTTAATGAAAGAACCCTGAAAATTTTCCAGTTTGAATGTAACAGTGCTGCTGTCCAATCTTCTGCATCTGTTGGCTAACTAAACATCATGCTCCAAATGGGAAATGAGAGATGACAAACTTGGCAAACTGGTCCCCTACCTACGGTTAATTTGTAACTTTCCCAGACTATGTCTGTGGGTCTTAGAACCTATTTGCATCATGTTTGTTTTGGGTTGTGGAGTGAACGGAGCTTAGAGTTTGTTGTTTGGGTCCAGGGATCTGTCAAATGCTGAAGAAAATAATCAGATCTCTGAAACGCTGCTGGAAAAAACATAAATATCAGGTACTAACTAGAACCTCAGCCTGAGCAGCAAAGGAATAAAGTTACCAAATCCTAGTGTATTTTTGTCGCTTATGCCCCAAAACTCAAAGAATCCATTTCAAAGGTCATCTGCCATGGAAATCAGATGGCAGACCTCTGAGGGTTGGCTTGGGAGGCTACTGGGGTATGGGGGTCATTAATTATCTACATTTGAACCTTACTAGAGTAAAACTGCACTGACATAAGCATGAGGACATGCAGCAGCTAACCTTTTTCAGTGCTTGGTTCTTGAATCATTTTCTCCATACTTTCCAACATCCTGACTCAGTTTTGGCTTTGGTCTTAGTCACTTCAATTTGTGCATAAATATTGCCATTGCACTTTGACTCTAAGGAGTTTTACTGAATTACGTGATATTTTTAACCAAGTTATCAAATTTCTTCCCAAAAGTTTACATAGTGTTATCCTCTCATTTGGGTGGTTATTCTGCAGAAAGTTTGGCAGAGCTTTAAAATAAATTTCTAACACAGTATAGTTTACAGTGTTCAGTCTATAGTTTTTGTAGCTATATATAGATCTCCCTTTAACACGAAAAACCTTCTAACAGAGAACTACAGTTTTAGTCTAGCTTAACATTACTAGAAATATGATAAAATCGGATAACTTCGCAGTTGTTTACTTAAAGTAATTTCACAACTAAGCTAAAAATAATTGCATTCAACTATATTAAAGCTGTGCCATGAACTAGCTTTTATGACAGTCAGTTGTAAATACCATAACAGATTGGGTTTTTTGTGAGTTTAGCAGTCTAAATATCCTAGAGAGAAAAGCAGAAGGTATTGTAGTTTACTTTCACGTAATCATTTTTAATTCATTGGCAGTCTTGTATCTTATTAAATAACCCAAAACAGGTATTGCAATAAATGACATTTTTTCCTTCTGCTGGAAAAGGACCAACATATATATATAGATATATATAGGTACATATGCAGAACTGATTTCTGTAGAAGCTCCTCTCGTATAGACTGCTGCAGATCCTGAGTAGCCCTGTATAAAATGAGGAATTTGATGTTACTTACTTGTCCTTCAGAGCATTGGATAAACGTATTAAGGGGATGTTGAAGTCCAGTTTAATAGTATTCCTGTTGCTAGGAAACAGTTATCAGGACCCCATAAGCCTTGTCTTTGGGACTGCTTTCATACTTTACCCAGAGCCCCTGCTCTGACATCCTTGAAATTGTGTTTCCATTTTTCATTGTCTTTCCTGCTATTTTTCTCCATTTGTTTTTGCTTACAAAATCCAATTTTGCAAATGAGTAGATACATATCATGTAACTAACCAGCTGTGTAAAATGGAGCTCTCCTTCAAAATGTATCCTCTCAGTATACACCAAAGGTATTCCTGGAACAGCTTTTTGCCCTCACCATTTGTCCTGGGATAAGGGCTAGTGTGGCTGGGACTTCTCATGGAAGATTGCCACGTTCTAAGTATTTACTGAGACGTCTGTATTTCTGTGTAAAATACAATGCTTGCTTTCTTTCCCCTCACTGCTGAAGTATTTATTGTACCCACCTACTGCAAGATTATGCTTAATTGGAAGTCTCATTGTTTTATTTGATGCTCTTTTGATGATTTCACTCTACGTATGAGACTTACCATGGATTTACTAGAAGGAAAGGGCACTAGGTCCTCCTGCTTATCAAGCTTATAAATAGATTGCACAGTTTATCTTTCAAAAATCCTAGCAAAGCCAAAACGATAATTATAGCTATATAATTATTAAAATGTGCTCCTAGCTGAGCTTGTTATCGCCTCTCAAGAATCAATGAAGGAATAGATGCCGCGGATTTGATGACAGGGTTGCTTTAGTGGTTCTTGTTTTACAAAGCACATGTAAGGAGGTGGTAAAAAGGTCACAGAAGGTGGCAAAAAGGGTGAATTCAGCATTCTGCTATAGAAGGCACTCTTTAGTATCCTCCAAGGATGTTTCTAAAAAGCTAGTCTGAGATATAAAAAAGCCCCAAGCTTCTAGACTTACCCTATTTAACCTTTTACATATCCCTGATTCAACACAATCTCCAGATATACATTGCCAGGACACTTTTCCCTCAGCATATCAAACTTCTGACCTTGCAGTTGTTGTAAGTCAATCACAACGACACGTCCTGCTGTACCGTGTTATAAATAAAGGTAACTTGCTCATCGAATGCCAAAGAGCTACCAGGACTATCCAGCCTGATCCTGCAGCTCTCACACAGGCAAGACTGCCACTGAGCTAAGACTTTATTTATACTACTGATGGCCTCAGCTCCCTTTTATTCATAGTGGTATAAATCAGGATTCACCCAAATTAAATCATGGGTTTAGACAGAAAATCGAGTGCGAGTGGAGAGCCAAAGGACAAATTCCTACATACAATAATCTTTCAGAACTCAGTGTAGTCCCTGAAATCTGCTCAGCAGAGAGCTTGTACCCCAGCTAACCACTGGGACCCTTGCCTCTAGGAGGACTGCAACTTCAATGTTACTGAAAATAATTTCTGCATAATTTTTAGTGCTCATTTCTTACACTGCCCTCTTATGGAGTTAGTTTGATTTAGCCAGGCTGTAAGCTTTTCTTCTGCTTCTTGCATATTGTTGTGGATCGCAAAGGCTCTCACTTTGCCCTGTCACTTTGCTTTTCCAAATGGAAATTCAGATACAAAAGAAAAGGAAAAAAAAGTTGGGAGTTGCAAACAGCTTGCTACGAGCAGTTGCTCCAGGAATCTCCTGTTGTCCTGAAAGGAAAATCCTGATTTTCCCTTCCCCAGTTATGTGCCTCAGATTAACATTATTCAGGAGCCAAAATGCTTGATTTATATCACTAATAAGTGGTATAAAATTTGTGTTGCTGCCAGTGTGGGCCACTCAGAATGCAGGATGTGAACCGATATACTTGTACTGTAGATCACAGTGAGCCCAGAAAAGAAAGAGCATTATAAAACAAATCCATCCTACATAGCATAGTCTCATCATGGAAATCCCAGTACTGGTGATAAATACCCCTCAGTGAATTCAGAAATTGCCCAGTGAATCTCTAGCAGCAAAAAAACCATAGGCATTGTCCTTGGATTTTACATCCAAATCAAAGCGTTCACTGAAAGCCCTGATTTCAGAAAGACAAATTGTTCCAGTATTAAGGCTTCCTTTGGGTGAGGCCGTTAATAGGACAAAATATTTATAGGCCAAATCAAATACAGGTTTAGCCAAATTCTTGTTTTACTGTGGAAGAGCTGATCCCAACTTCATCACTTGAATTTACTTGGCTGTCACTCATTAAAATATGAGTACCAGCTATGTCACTTTGGGCCCGGTGACAAGACTAAATAGCGCTACAGTAAAGAAGTACAAGAGATATGCTCCAGCTGTCCCCTACAGCTCCTCCATCCTAAATATATCTTTTCAGTGGTTTGTCTGGCTTAGTTTCCAGGAAGACTAGCAAAGGTTTAGCTTTCATATGGCTAGCAAACTGAATGGGCAATAAATAAAACAGGGTTTCTGGGGAAAGGTTTGTTCTCACAGCACAACGCAGGGTACAAGTCTTAAGAAGTGGCTTTGCTGTCCCTGCATGTTGTGTTAAAAAGAATTTTTGAAAAAACATGATAATCCAGAATATGGTTCTTTTCTTGTTTGCGTTATCCTCTTTTAAAACCTTAGTAAAACTCTCCTTTTTCAAGATACCTACAAAAACTTGGCAACAGTGACGTTTTGCTGTGCTAAGAACAGTGTCTATCAGGCTGGTGGGGAAGGCCTTGCTGCCTCCTTATACTCCCCGTCTCCATCTGCTGTGTAATAGGCAGCATTTAAATGTCTTGTGGTAGGGAGACGTCTCACTGTTGTGGGTTTGTGCAGGAGGTACTGGTCCAAAGATAAAACTCTTAGTTCTAAGTTCTAGACATAATAATAATTTTCAAGGTTTCTCAACTCCCAAGCACCAGGGCCAGACCTACCTCTATGCTCCTGCATGTCTTCATCTGAGGAGCTACTGTGGGGAGGCATCCTGAACAAGGGCCGGAGGTGTGGGGAAATCTCCAGCTCCAGCTCCACCCATTCTGCTGCCCTTCAAGGTATTTCACCTGTGCCTCCAATAACATTTATATCCCAACACCAAATTAATAGTTCCAGTGGAAGCTGTGGTTAAAACTGTGCCATTTTTTGCTCTAGAAGAATTGGACTAAGCCACTGAGAAAGCAAGCAAGCTGGATAAAGGATGTTGGTCAGACACAGGAGGGGTCTGGAATTATTTTGATTCTCTGGGGTATGTCAGGATCTATGAGACAGCTTTGGGATCTCATTGCATTCATGGTGTTGGGAGTCTTCGGGCTGATGGCTCTGAGACCTCAGGTTTTAAGGGGTCCTCTAGAGGAGACATATGCATAGGCCATTTTCATAGCCATCGTGGACTAAAACTGGGGAGCTTGGCATGACTTGCTCGTACTGTGACCCCACCTCCCACTAGGATTTGCTGCTGTGAAGTTCCCCCACCCTACATGGCCTTGTCACCGTGCAGAGCGCCTGAGGCAGGGCTGGCTCTGCTCCTCAGCCAAGCCCACAGGTGTTTGTGTGTCGCTGTCGGAGCGGCAGGGCCCAGGGAGCCCAGCCTGTGGATTTGCACCTCCCATCACTTTTTGCACGCTGCTTTTTTGGACCCGCTGTCCCGAGTAGCACAGCGGCTGCCAGGCTCCCTGCCACCAACTCGCTCTCAGGAAAATACAGGTGGAAAGCAGCAATTAATTCTGCTCAGCGGAGCACTCATTTAGGCAGCATGGCTGCTGGGATGATCACTGGAGAGGAGGGCTTTTTTTATGGTGTCCCTCAAGGCCAGAAAAGTCCCGAGTGATCTGTGGTAGTCCCAAAGAAGGTATGTTGGAATAGTTGGCTGAAAAAGATGTTTTTCTTTCTAATGCCTTTCCCCTAAAAGAGCACTCAGGTTAACAAGGAGAAGCTCATTCAATTGTGGAAGCAGAGGTGGCCTGTGGACTCCTGTGAGCTTCTTCTGCCCAGATGAACTTATTTAGTGAGGCAGCTTCCCAAGCCTGAAACTCGTTCCTTTGAACTTTCACACTTTGTGGGCCAGTAATTAAAGATATTAAAGGGAGAGGTTGAAGGAGGGCACAATTGCTTCGTTTTGCTTGCTTGTTTGTTTGTTTGGAGTTCAGCCATTGGAAGTGTGATTCTTCTGATGTTTAAAAGAAACCAGACCATAAAATATCCTACTGCTTTTGTCTCTTGGCTTTCTCAGTTGCAGAGCATATTACTCAGCAGGAGGAAAGGAAGCCACGGCTTTCATCTTGGCATCTAGCTACTGGCACTTAGGCTTATGTAATCAGCCTTTGGGAGAAACTATTGCATTTTAACCATTTTGCCGATTGCTCAATTATCAATCTGTCATTTCATCCAAATTTTGAGGGGGCTTGACCATTCCTATTTTCACCACAGATTCAAAGCTGATTACCTCCTTGGGATCCTCATAAACTCCATCTCTGAACCTAGTGTTTTCCTGCAGGATAGTCTTGGGTCTTTTCTTGGAGGTCCTTTGTCTGGGGTTATTACTTTGGCTGTCTTAATAAGTAAGAGCCATCTGGAGGCATGGTTGACCGAGTTTGCACCTGCGTCTACATCTGCACTGTCTGGCCATGTCAGGTGGATGTTCACTTAAAAGATCCATCTCAGTGTGAGAAAAAGGAAAAGAAAAGGGAGGGAGGGTGTAAAACTGTTATTCCTGCCTCACTGCAACAGCAGGTGCACCAGATGGCTCACAAAGTAATTAGGGTGAAGAAACAGTGTCAAGACTTCTTGCAGTGTGGTCTGTAAATGATCATCAAATCAAATTCTTTATCAAAGATGGAGTTTTCTCTCTCTCCCCACTGGCAAATCGATGCACATTTGAAACAGCGCATGTGATCAGCTTCCTTACGTGCAGGCACCTGGAATGCAGACAGAGAAACCTGGTCAAGAGACCATTCTTGTTAAGCAGCCATCTGTCCTAACAGACTGTCCCAAAGCATTCCCAGCCTGTTGACTGGTTATGCTTCACTTTATTTGAAGACCATCTTCCCTAAAAAATGTTCTTTTCAGCTCCTTAAGTGGTCACCTAGAAGAAATTTTGCCATGCAGTATGTAAGGTAAATAGCACAAAGCTTCCTGGCAGAGTTACACTTTGGCAGCAGAACAGGACCTTTTGCTGCTTTAATCTACAGACCTAATTATTTCTAATGCTTCTCTCAGTTTTACCCCTTTTCTTAGCCTTTCACTGTGTCAGCTCCCTAACACACAGGGAGATACTGACTCCTGCTTGAGTCTGCTGGACAGATCTGCGCGGTTATGATTAGCATTTTGGATATCTCTTAGCATATGATAACATACTATCCCCCTGGCTCAGCCTGGGGTGCCTCAGTAGAGGACCACAGCATCCCTGTGCAGTCTACCATTTTGATATGGACTGACTGCTGCTGCACAGCTGACTGCTGCCCTTCTCTTCACCTACCCCCTCTCTAACTCATCTGAAATAACTACCCCAACTACCAGCATCTTCGCCTATTTTTTGTGGCTTTGTCCCCCATTTCAAATCCTGCATCGCGCCAAGGGAGCTCTGTGCCATTGTGGTGCCCATGGGAGCAGCATTCATAGAGACCACAATCATTGGTGAGCAGTTTAATAAAAAGCCTGAGGTTTTAAATACTTTTACAAGGGTATTTATGTTTATGTTCTGAGACACGACTCTTTGTCACACACAGCATTCATGAAATAACTACAGTGAAGCAATACCACATGAAAAAGGAGAAACCTAAACCCAAGCTTTCAGCTGGCTTCTCAGTTAATCACAGGGTAGTGGGGGAGCACCTGTACGAGGCTTAGATACTCCAGGAAATATTCTGTAGAAAACCTTACACATGGAAAGAAGTTTTAACAATGTGTTTATAACACTAGCCTAGGATTTGAATCTAAGAAAGCCAGTCTGTGGTCCTGCTGGTATTGACCACAAACTGAATTACTTTTTATTTGACTGTCAGCATGTTTGGGTGCTTTTTCCAAATAATATTCTGCTATGGTGAGCTTACAGCTTAAAATTGATAGAAGATTTACCTTTCCAAGCCTGTAATTTTTTTTTTTTTTGGCAAACACTATATGCTATATACATACGCTATATGCAGGAGAAGAAACCTCACATGGGTTGCAGCACAGGGGACTGTAGTGGACTGCTGTAGTGTATGGGCTTGTAGTCTGGAAATACAGTTGCCTTCACAGTGTTTAGGTATACAATTCTGAAATTGTGATTTTTTTTTATTTATTTTTTTAAACCCACTCAGAAGCTAGCCAGCAGTATCTAAACTTGCTGGACTTTTTTGGACAGAAAGTTTGGCCCAGCTCTTACTCATTTTCCACTGGGAGCCGCAAGCTAATCTGGGGACAATATAATTCCTCTGAGAGACTTGTTCACCTCTGGGGCTGTGTCCTAGTTTAGTGGCCAGCCCAACCCAACCCACATCAGGCCACACGAGGCCCCACAGAAATCAGAAGTGCTCTTGCTTTCTTTTGAAATGCTGCTTTCCATCTCCTCTCCCTCTCCCTTCCCCTCTTCCCGCTCCTCTCCTCTTGGAGAGCTTGGCAGGCCTGTGAGCCCAATTCCTGAGCACAAGCTATTGCAGAAAAGGTGCACGGTGGGAAGATCTTCTCCTTCTGTCTTCTCAGGAAGAAAACTCAGTTCCTCATCTCACGTACCAGGCTTTGGGTCCCCACACACTGAGGGGGCCTTTGTCCCCCTGGATATTTTTGCATACAGCCTTGCTAACAAGGTGAAGGTTTGTACCTGCTCAGGGTTTTCCAGACCAGCTGGAATTTAGTTTCTGCTCAGTGAACTGGGTGTTTTCTCTTTTGGGCAGAGCAGCGCCCAATTTGTGGACTTCTAAGTCCTTTATTGCTTCTAGCCTTCAGTTTAATATAGAGTCAAAAGTTCGACTCTTTT
This sequence comes from Limnodromus scolopaceus, assembly GCA_028565335.1. Lineage (NCBI taxonomy): Eukaryota > Metazoa > Chordata > Aves > Charadriiformes > Scolopacidae > Limnodromus > Limnodromus scolopaceus. The sequence goes on along the minus strand of JAOXNO010000013.1, from coordinate 106,667,693 downwards.
AATTTCTGCTCTCTGTTCAAACCTAGATAATTATCTATCCCTGTAATTACAGTGGTGAGTAGTGTGTCAGTACCTTACAAGTGCATTCCTCGTTACTCATAGCACTACTTTTCTCCTCTACCCTAGGAAAAAGGAGCCAAATTTCCCCATTGGTATTGCTAAAATCGCCTTTGCAAATTGAACCTAAACAAATAAAGCAGTTCTCGTGTAACTGCTCCGACCTAACTGTTTCCAGAGCAGATAAGGTATTCTGGATCATTTTGCCGTACATCTGGAGTTTACACCATCAAATATGTCTTCACTGAAATGTGAAGAAAATAATCTGTTTGTGAAATACCTAAATCTTCACTTTCCCGGAAGAGGCAGTCTAGGAGCTTCCACCAGCTTTAGTTTGCATTTTTGCCTTTATTTTTGTAATATCTTCATAGGTACCTGAAAATACAGTTTATTTCCCTACTGCTTTTGATTACTCCTGGTTGGTAAACAAAGAAGATTAATTGTTTTCTGTTGTAGCAGAAGCAAACGTGATTCTTATTCACAAGTAACCTTGGCAGTGTCAGGAGGGGCACACGCAGCCCTGGGAACAATGTTCTTAGGCAGCTGCACTTACAGAGCCACAAAGAGACCTCACGTTATTGCTCTTTCTTAGGTAGGTAAAACTATGGCAGAGAACTAAAATACTGTCCAAGTCTTATATTCAAATTAATAGGCAATTAAGTTGAAATGCATCTTTGAACTTATTTCCCAGTTTTTATAAAGCTCTTAAATTTTTATGGAACATTTGAGGATCTCCTTGTTTTTCTGTTCTGGCTATTGCAGGGTTGTATAATCTCAGCTTCCATATCTTGCTGAAAGACCTGTGGCAGGAACACAAAAGCAGTGCTTGGACTACTCCTGGGGTACGTCTGCATGGAAAAGAAGAACAGGAAGCAGCCCAGTCCTGTCACAGCCCAGGTCCCAGTCCAGTTGCTGAGAGGCAAGGCTTTACTGGTGCAGGTGCAGCGCTGCATTTTAGGACTTCTATGGCTTCCACTTTAGATTAGTAGTGTGTAGATATACAAGCTGGGAATAAAACCTACCTCAGGCATCAAGGTCTATTCCTTTGCAAAAGACAACTATGCCCTTAGTGATAAGTGGAAGAAGGAACATGTAATTCTTAAGATAGATATGTTTTTTCACAGAAGTATATAAGGAGTCAGAGTCATTTAACTGTTTATAAAATGAAGCAAATGGATATATTTGCACTGGTAGATGATAGAATAAAAAAAAAAAGTTACCATTCTGCAAATGTTATCTATTATATGTTTGCAAACAGAGAAAAAAAAGAAATAGCAAAATTATACCATTAATATATTCATTTTTCTTTGTGCTAATGTTTCTTCAAATCAAGTTATTCTATAATGACCTATTCAGTGTTTTGCATTATCTTTGAAACAAATAATCTATTATTTTGGTACTTTTTTGGTACTGGATCACCTCACACTGAGCTTGGACTATTCTTCCTTAGTCGCATCAGGACTTTTGTAGCAAGAACTACAAAATTAGGTCTCTATGCATCTTAACATTTTTAATAAAATTGTTTACTCATAAGTCATAAGTGTAAGAGTCAAATTTTCAGTATTTAATAATGGAGTATTTACTTGTGGTCAGCCTCAGTTCAAACACCCTTTCAGTAACCTAATTCTGCACTCTGAGGACGCCATGCCAAAATATTGAGCTTTTTTTGAGCAAAAAGCCAATTGTGCTCAGTATAACTCTATGCTGAAACCATCATAGGACTAAGCCCTATGTGGCAGTTACACCATTTGAATTAAGAGACTCAGTAGAATATTTTTGCAGCTTTTCTAATTAAAATAATAATTATGTAGTGTCTATTAGCATGGAATTCCAAATGTAAGCCTCAGGGTCAAATGGCTTAGAAAAACGAAACTCTCCACTCCCTTTGTAGAAAAAAAAAAAGGAGACAAGCCAGTTCTGAGTAGTTTCATTTACATAAATTACAAATATTACTTACCAATAATTCCATCTACTGAGTTCCGCTCTTCAGCTGGAATCTTTCTGCATAAATGACAAAAAAATGTTGCAAAAAAATGCACCCTAGCAGTACATACCCCAAGACTGGTCAGTCACTCTCATCAACAGGCAGTGATTTTAGGTTTGATAGTACAGTACAAAAAGGTCAGTTAGAGGGTGGCCTTTTATCATGAGTACGGATAGTGTTCATAGGTTTGGTGCTCTTGAGTACTGGAGGTAAAGCTCATATAACCTGCTTAGCTTTGCGACTGAGAACACATAATTGAGATAGTTAGGAGGCCTCTTTGGGAAGACAGTACCAAACTAGGAGAAGTAGATTTGAAATCACAGAACCGAGCCCAATTAGCCGCACATGAGAGTAGATGCTGGGGAAGTGATTTTCCTTGAACTGAAGCTGTATGGTGGAGGATCAATCAATCAATTTATAAGCACCTCGAGGGTAATAATGGTCTAGTGAATGCGAATTTGTCAAGGACAAATTGTATCAAAACAATCTAATTTCTTTCTTTGACAGGATAAGTGAATAAGGGGGAAGCAGTAGATGCGATATATCTTGACTTCGTAAGGCTCTTGAGTCTCCTACATAGCATTCTCGTAAGCAAATTAAGGCATATGATTAAATCACTGCAGAGAAGGCTCACAGCTGGTTGAAAAAACAAAATCAAAAAGGAACTGTCAAGGGTTTGTTGTCAAACTGGGAGGACATTTAAAATGGGGTTCTGAGCCCAGTTCTATTCAGTCCTTTGCTGAGCAATGAACTGGATGATAAAATGATGAGGATGCTTTTAAATTTGGAAGGAGTTCCAGAAACTGGAAAGTTGTTCCAAAATCAACAGGTGGAAATTGGATAAAGGCACACACAGTTGCTATAGAAGTGCTTTGCATACACAAAATGGGGAAAAATCAGTTAGGAAGCAGTATAAGGCAGAAAAGGAGTTATCAGTTAAGGGGACACAGACAGTGGCATCAGTGTGACCCTATGTTAAAAAAGATTCTTCTTATTCTCAGACATATTAATTCCCATTTGTAAAGGGAAAGAGACTCTAGGTGGTGATAGGTGACCCTGCTTGAGTGGGGGAGTTGGACAAGGTAAACTCCAGAGGTCCTTTCCAACCTCAACCATTCAGCGTTTTAGTATAACTCTAGCTATTCTCGAGACCAGCGATACCTCAGTTAGAGTGCAGTTTCAGGCTTCAGACTATGGGAAAGACGTAAATAAAAATCAAAAGGACAAAAGGAAGATAAGACAAATGATAGAGGCTCAAAAAACTTGACATCTGAAATAGGCTGAAAGTGAAGTAGGCCACCTCTGTATCATTCGTTGCACAAGGCAGCAAATGTCCTACAACTTCTTAGTGTCATTAAAGCAGATAACTAACATTTGAAAACTTGGGGTTCAATAGACTTCTGATGCATGTTTGATTTTGTGTCAATTTGTCATGTACTTAGAAGTGTAGATATTCCTTATTCCTTTTTCTCCAATTGAAGCCCCTTATGTTTATCAAGTTTTCTTGTTCATCTTTTTGTCGTTTGGGGTTTTTTTTGTGTTTAGAAGTATCGCTAGACAGATGAAACTCTGCACTTGATGTTGGCAACTAAGATTTACAGAAAAAAATAATTTCAGCTCTGTCTATTTAGGGCTTTGTAAATTTTATGGTATTATATCACTTCTGCATCTCTGTTTTACTGATTGGAGCAACACAGGTGAACTAAATGAGTAATGTTAGTCAAGAAAACACTGTAGCTTTATAGGGTAACTATTCATGAAGAAAAAGCCTTGAAACTTTTCCAGAACTGGAGGCAGAGAATTTATTGTTCCTGCTGGAACCCAGAATAACTACTGCTTTGTGTCATCATTTTATAATCCTTGTCTGTCAATAAACATAACTGTAGCTAGCAATAAAAATGATACAGGCTCAGTCAGGCAACGCTGCCCTGGTAAAACAAATTTATGAGCCAGTTAATATTTTTAATCCTGTTACAGAGATGACCTCAAACCCCAGACCATTTATCTAAGCCTCTATCCCCTAAAGGAGCACGTGTGGATGTCAGATAAGTGAAACCTGCTTTTGAATCATGTTGATCTTGGGCTGAGGTTGGGCAACATGAGGGAGAAAGGGTGGAACTGTAGACATCTGTCTGCAAAAACAAATCAGCCCCATTAGTGTCTGTCTCCTACCTAGTACAGAGTTGGTCAAATACTCTTGCTGACTCCAATGAAGCTGTTCATCTGATAGCAAAAAATTCAGTATGTTGTATTTTTCCCTTCTCCACATCAGCTGCATGCCAGCGATTATTCCAGTTCCACCATTGATCCAAGATGACTTATCACAACAGGGAGTCGTTCTGTTTACGCTACTTCAGAAATCTCTGAGATGTTATTTGATCTACAGCATCCATTAGACGCACAGAAAACATTTCCTTCTCTATTGTTTCATCTTATTAGCAAGATATGGCAATGACACTGTCTGCTAATTGCTACCCAACTAGTGCTTTGTGCCTTGTTAATTTTGACTAAGACACTTTTCCTGCATAGCACAGTACAGATATTACTAATGGGGGAAAGACAGGTAGTTAATTGGTGTCTTGAGTGTTACATAGACAAATAAAAAATTGACTGATAATCAGTTTTTCCTGAGGGAAGGGTCAGCTCTTGTCACTAGCTTCTACGCTGTCCTTTCTCTCTGTGCTGTAATGTATTATGTCTTATCCTTGTAAAAGGTACTGAGACCCATAATGGCTACAAGAAGAGTACATGCTGCTGCCTACAACTTATAATGAATTAATACACAGGAATGCTCACTTTTTAAGCTTTGGTCAGGTATTCTCCTGAAGGTGAAAGTCAGGAGGATCCTAGGTCAGAGTGCATTTTTGCACTGATTATCTGAATCTCCTGGAAAGTCTGTAAGATACCGAGGCAAGACACATGGTCTTAACAACCCACCAAATCCTTACAGGATCTACCAAATATAAAGTGAGAGGGGGTACAAAGGTACATATTGTTCTTATTGAGGGAAGCCAGATGAGTCAGTCTGGCAACAGAGGTTCTGCTTTTAGTTCTAGTCTGTCATATACGGGAGGAATTTTCGATGGCTCCAGACCATCAAAAATCCAGCGATCCTTTGAGTCCTGAAAGAAAATAACTGAAAGTATAAGAAAAAGAGTTTTCTTTCACCCAAACTACTTATAAATTCTATTTGTTCTTGGACTTAGACCCAAATCCAAGCCTTTTGCACTGCCTCATCAAAAATACAGGTTGATGTTTCAGTTCTTATGTCTTATGTATACCAATGTCCTCTACTGCTCACACAGAGACATATCTCAGGCAAAACAAATGATGGCTCTTACAGAGCATAAGCTAATTGTAGAGACAGATAAACAGGGACAGCATTCAAATATCCTTAAACAGGAGCTAATGGAAGCTTTTTGGTCATGAGAAAATATACATACATATCTGGTCTTGTACAAGAGATGGACTGAATGTAAGTTATCTTTCTGCGAGTTGGAGAATTGTTTATGGAGAATTGGTGTCCTGCAACCCCACTGAAGCCAGAGATGTGAGTATGCAGCGTCTCTCAAGTAAGGACAAGGCTCTTAGATATTTGACATGCCTGCTTTAAAGACAAATTTGGTAACCGTGTGGAATGTTACACATCATATTCAATGTCTGTCTGTTCACTACAAATGTTTACTTGGGAGAAAATGTTGGTTTTGATGATAATTTTATTCAAATTTCTGTATCTGATGAACTGCCTTTAGACAAATAATCAGTTAAGCGCAGCAGCAGAAAACAAACCCTAACAAGATTATAGCATCAATTAATTTCTTAGACATTGGAATGGCTCTCTGGATAACAATCAGAAGCAGCCAGTCAAGAAAAATCAAGAGGTAAGATGAGTGCAACAGAAAGGCCCACTAAATTCAGTACAGTCTAGCAACAGTCAAGCTCTAGATATATCTTCTTACTGAACTGCAGGGAAGCTACATGTGATCTTAATCGTGTGCAATATTACGGGTGAGCACAGGTCAGTGCAGCACCCTCGCACTCTTCATGCTGCAGAACAAGTCGGTGCTCCAGCACACAGGAGCTGATGAGTTCAAACTTCTCAACCACTGTCTGAACTTACAGACATTATCAATTTAAAATTCACACCTCCATCGGAAAATATTTTATCTCTATTGTTATAATAACACCTGCAATTAAAGAGGGGGAAAAGAAACCTATCAGTTTTTATCTTTTTTCTCCTGGTTTGTTTTTTTGTGCATTTGAAAGCAATCTGTACATTGTCTGTTTCAATGTTTCCTCGGTCTAGTCACTCTGTTATCCTGAGGGGAGGGAACTAAGGGAGGGGCTGGGGAAGTAGAAAGAGAAAAGCATCACATAGCAACCAAAGAAGGAATGAAAAAAGAAATAGGATAATATGATTTTAGATCTGAAAAAAAAATAGCACAGGTGGGTTTGGATGCATTTAGAGAAGGATAAGTAAAGTGTTTTAATTTACTAGATTTCAAGATAACAGCTCCTCTTGGAGGAATTTTGCTCCCGCAGGGAAGGCAGAGCGAGCAGGGGAGGAAAAACAGGTGAGAACCCTCCTCCCTCCTGTGGCTGCCATTCTGCGCCTGTGTTGAGATGTGCATGTGTTGCACACAGCCTGGACAAAACGACTGATGAAATTTTCTTGCAAGTCTGTTTGTGAAAGAGCAAACAGTCTGCCAACCAGTTCACTTCCCCTCTGTGTCTCAGTGCAGTTGTCAAGTTTGAAAATTACAGATATTGCATATACTTAGGGAACTGCAAACTCACCCTCCTGATTTTGTCCTTTCTTTCTTTTCATTGGGTGGGCAGTTTTCATTTTTCACATTCAATATCACTCCTTGTTTTCTCCTTTCAAGTATAACAGTGATGCAGGGAGAAAAAAAAGAAGAAGACGTCAATAGTATAAAGAATACCTCATTAGTTTTGATTTGTTATTTTTTCCCTTCCCTTGCAGAGAAAACTGTAGATTTAATTTGAGGAGGACCCAACTGGTAAACTGCTACTGAGCAAGAATTCAGCTGGAGAAAAATGCAACTCAACAAGAGCAGTTTTGATAAGTTTACTTAAATCCTTTATACATGAGTTCTTTCTTTCCCTCTCCTACATAATGTGTGTCACGTTGGCTCTTGTAATACCAACTACCCTAAAAGGCCACCTTGAAATTCATTTCACAAAATACCATTTCCAAAACATGTTTTCAAAACTTTATTTATGATTAGAGAGGGGAGCTGGAAGTTTAACCTTTGATCTAGACTAAATAACTTTTTGCCGGTTCACCCTGAACTGTCATTTCCACTGAATTGACTAAAAGAGACAGAACACGTGAGAAGGAGGAACCTGTTTTCTGAAAGTGCTATGATTTTTCCAGCGTCTCACAGACAAGTTGGAACTAGTCTATATCAAGCTCCTTTTAAATATAATATTTGTATTATTGTAATATTTCTTCTTCTTTGAAAAAAGGATAATTTGATGATGGATTTATGAGTGATGGAGGCCACCATTTCCCCACCCCCTTTGCTACAACGTGCAGGAGCCTTTACCTGAAGAGGCCATTGCTAGATCTAGGGAGAGCTGATTCCAGATATCTGTTTAGTCCTTGATGTGGCTGAAGGGGTTTTCTACTCACCATGCAACCACAGGTGACCAATCCCACAGTCTGCTATTAATCCCCATCCTTTTTGCAAAAATCCCTTGGCTTGGGTGTTTTCAGAACTCAGATGCTGAGGAAAATTTTACTTTCCTAAAGCTGAATACATGTTCTGATTTTCCAAGTGACCAGAGTTAACACAGCCCAGGGAAATGGGCACGGGAGGGAAAGAGGGAGAGGGAGGAGTGGTGGGTTTGGTCGCTGTGTCTAAAATTGACACTGACATATCAGCTTTGTGGGATTGAGGCCTGGCTTGCCCTACATCTCCCTAAAGTGCTTAGCACATTTTGGAACCCTGCGAGCTGTTGCATTAGTAATAACCTTGGCTCTCAAATAACAAACAGCCTTAAGCTCAGTCCAGTCAATATTTAACCTGGGTCAGGAGGGAAAAGAAGGTGGCACCCCAAGCCCTGTCCATCCGAGTTCCCAAGCTGTGAGGTAAAGCTTCCAGCCGTCGGGCAGATGTTCGCATTATGTTCATGCCTGCTGCTTTTTTCATTAACTCTTAAATGGTTAACAGTAAGAATTATTTAAAATACTGTCTTTGGCTCCTGATCTTTTCTTCAGAGCTCTCTGCAGACCCAGACCAATGTCAAATCCTTGTTTACGGTCCCAAGGTTTTTCATTGCAGCAGCTGAGACTAGCAGAGATGGCTTTGGAAATGATTCTTGAATGCAAGAGTGGCAAAATGGTGCTCCACCTCCTCGTACCAGGACAACCCAAGATGAGTTGGGCCATATCTGTAAAGATTACATGCTATTTGTTGAACAATTGTTTATCTGACATACATTTAATGTACTAGAAATAATTATTCAGGAAAAAATAATCCAAAAAAGGAAAAAATTAAGTCTAAAATAGTCATCCATATTCTGGGCCTTTACAGTGCTAAGGTAAAGTCATAGGAAAAGGATATGATGATATGCAGAATTTATGAGCCACTGGAAAAAACATAAGATAGTGCAATAATGCTAGCAATAACAATTTGTGTCTTCACAGTGTTCAGTGCAGGAAGATGACAGAAAGAGAATGTAATACAGTTTAACAATCAATGGTCTTTAGAATGTAATATTCCTGAAAGAATTTTTCCAGAGACAATTCTACACATGATGGTGGAGAAGGAGGGAGAGAGAAATTCTCTGTATTAGTTTTAGGTTTGCAAGGCAGTTTCCATTTTCCAAGGAAAATGCTACTGAAAGAAAAAAAGAGTAACATTTTTTCACCATTTTGTAACTATTAATACTCTACAATAATCCAGATTCTCTTGTTTCTAATTGTAAAATGTACAAGTGTTACAAATATGTTAAGCTCCTTTGTTGTTACAGGTCAGCATAGACTTAAAAAATGAATTGCTAAACAAGCTGTAGTCAATATTTGGTTTTGTACTTCCAAAAATTTAAGCCAATGTTTATATATTTGGGAATATGCATTTTGTTGTTTATTTCTGCCAGCAAACCCTCTTTCTACAAATAAAGATTATTTACTTCCTCTTTAGGGAGAAAGTCCAGATAAATGGAGCCAGGTAATAAGGCGGGGGGAGCATTTTTTGTGAGGTGGAGTGTGTGAGAAGGGTGGGGGGTGTGAGGCAGTTGTGAGCACCAATTAAAAGCAAAATGTCTCTAGAGAGACTTCATTTACATTTTTTCTCCTTGTAGGGAAACTTCCTAATAAAGGAAATGTCCTTTAAATTCGATGCTAAGTGCTGTTAGACTGAAGTGTGCATTATAACTCCAATCTTAAAGACTAACAGATGTTTTAACTTCTGTTAAAAGACAACCACATTTCTTTGAGACTATCAGTGTTAGTGGGTGCTTGTTTACAGTTAGAATCCCTAAGGAAAACAAACTTTAACCTTGACACAATAATGGAAACTGAAAAAATAAAAGCGACTGGCTGAACCACTCCATTTCCTTTCAAGGGCCCGGTGCAGCAACGCAAGACATCTTCCTGTGTGACACGCAGAGGCTTTAACAATAGCACATGTGGAAAACTGTTTAAATGATTTTTTTAAATAGTCAGTGATGAATTTCTGAAACAATGAACATTCAGAGCTAACTTCCTTCAGCTTTCTCCCTCTCATGCTTCTTTTCCCCCCAGTAAATTTATGAAATAATTTATTTATCATAGCTGGAGATTCAGCATTTATAAAATAAATTAGGTGTATGATGCATTGAATGTCAATAGCATCATGAAGGTTTTTGGGGTGGGAGATTCGAGATTTTGTTTAATTTTAAGCAATTTTCTTTACTGGTACAAACTAGTTGATGAAGATAAATCTCTCGTGTGTACCTCTTCTTGGTACCTAAGCTCTGCAGAACAAGGAGCGCCTGAAGAACTGAGTCTTCACGCATAGTCAGTGGAAGGAAGCATTTCTGAGGGTAACAGCCTGTTCTGAGATATGTGAAGGATGGACACTTTTTTCTCTCCCTCATCACCACTTCAGTGAGTATATGAGAATCTCAGCTGGCTTATTTACAACACTCCAAATTTAATTTTATATGTGGTAGTAGTTAGGTGACAGAAAGTCCACCTATATTCCTTGTTGTTGTTTGTTGTTGTTCCCCCCACCCCCAGTAGCTTAAAGAGATTCTGCAGCAGTGCAGGAAAAGCTGAAGTTGATCATTTTCTTGGGTTATACCCATTGCATGGTGTTTTTGATGAGCACAGAAGTGATGCAGGGGCTCAGTTCCGCTTTTCTCGGCCATGCAAACTGCCACTGAAAACAATACTGAGTGAGGAAAGCAAAACTGTGCCCCAGAGCACGAAGAGGATATCCTACTTCCACTGACCATACCCAGATGACAAAGAAAACAGGATTTGACTGAAATGGCACAGCTAGTAACAATAGCAATATAAATACCCATAGTAGCAGTATAGTTAACATATAAAGCAATGCTTTGGGTACCGTTATGAGTGAAGAATTTTCCAAACAGGAGTATCGGCTGATCCACCAGAGAACCACCCGAGTACAACGTTCAGTATGTTACATGATCACTTTGTAAAAACCAACATTTTAAAAGTTTAGTAGTAGTAGTAGTTTTAAAAGAAGCAAAATGTTTCTTGTGAGCTTTTTTTTCACCTAAATGATTCTAATAAAAATGCTCTGAACTGGTTTTCTTCAAAATTTGAGAACAAAAAAGCTGTTAGTTGGTGTTTTGCTTGTTTCCAGATACACCTTGAGCATTTCCCTGTGCCTTGCAAGTATTTCCTGCATTGGCTGCACCTCTTTAAGATTGCGCAGTGAAGCTAAATGATACCTTTGCAATTTGTGATCTCCACAACTTCTCTAAACAAGAGCGTGGGAAGCTTCAGAGGCAGCAAGTTTGGGGTTGCTGTACATTAATCAACTCATTAGCTTTCACAAAAACAATGACCTCTGCTAACATGGTCTCTAGCACGGCCCTCCTCAAACTGAATTCTTCCTCTGCCCTGATGGGTTACCTCATCCAGTGTACGTCAGCCTGCTTCCTCCCTGATTACTTCTCTAATTCCCATTTGGTGCTGAGCACAGACTAGATTTCTATATAACTCTTTAGTCTGCTCTCTTGTGGTTTTCCAGGTCTTCTTGTTTGCTCTGGGTCATCCTTTGCTTCTGTGCCTCTGCAGCTTCTGTTCTTTTTAGAAATATCATTGAAGCAACAGCAGCTAATGTGAACACTTTATAGAATTTCTTGATGCCAGAATTATGAAAACCTCCCCTTGATGGTATTTTTCCATTATTCACAATACAAAGTGCTGAAGCAATACCTCAAGGAATGTTGTTTTTATTCATTTTTCCTTGCATCATCCCCGTTTTCAGCTGATCATTGATTTCTTCTGAGCCAGGATTCAAATATGTTGGATTCTGTTCCTTCTGGCTCCTGCAGATCTTTTGACTGCCATCTGACCAGGGCCCCCATAGCTTTCATCTGTTTTCACTCCAAATCCTTCTTCTAAAATGTAAAAATGATGGCCTCTAGCCAGCATGTTGCCTTTTACTTTTCCTGTGGCCCAGACCTCAGTTAAAGATTTAACAAAAGCAAAAAAGCTCTGTTTCAAGCCAAATAAAGGAATAAAATCTAAAAGTTTTTCCAGATGAGAATGTTGGACCTTTCACAGGCAGCTCGTATACTCTTTGCCAATTGAAATCTAGCACAAGCTTTGCTCGCATAATAGGAAATGGCTTTTTTTAATATACACTATTTCTGGAGCTTCCAATTGTTGCCTTTTTCTTTTAGTACCTCTTATTTTATAAAATCTACATGAAAGATGAAAGTGAATCAAACTTTACATCTGAGGAGGCAGACTTCCTGGGTTATCACATCTCTAGTTCTGTGCCGGGAGTGGAGGACAGTGGCAGCTGCTTGTACTTCAATCAGCACCACTCCCCACACCTTCCCACTTGCAAGCACGTAATCAGCCCCGGCACGGGTGTACGGGGCTGTCCTGAGCTCTCCCATACCTGGGCAAGTCCCCACTCTTTCCAAGGACTGACATGCCCAGTGGAACGTCTGCATCTTGCGGATGATATATATACCTGCAAAGCAGCCTTTGCTTTTGAACATCGAGAGCGGAGCCCCCATTTTAACGAAGCACTCCGATAAAAATGCGTTATGCTCAGGGGAATCTGGTATTTAAAATCCAGTGGGAGCAGGGGCATCGAAAGCTGATTATCTTCATGCTTATTGCACTGTGAGCTTTTGTTTGCTGTTGACATGACTTTACAAGGAGAAACTCAAATGAGGGATGGGGTGGAGGAGAGGATGAACTCCTTCCCTCCCACTTTCCAAATGACAGGCCTGCTGCAATGTAGTTATACGCCACATTCATGCTAAGCTTTTTCACAGTACAAAGTGCTACTCAAACACAATGGGTGATTACTACAATTTCCTCTCTTTGGCTCACAGATATTATATCTGTAAGCATCTCTTCATTTGCCGTTTGTGATGCTAAGTGCTGGACAGGATTTTCCTCTGCCATTTACGTTCCCGGCAGAATTTCTGCTCGCTGTACTGTCCTCATCAGTGCAGTGTGACTGCGTGTGACTACTGGGGCAACCCAAACCCAGGCTGGGCTGCTCTCAGCCGGCTGAGGAAGGCAGTCCTGGATGTACTCCTGGAAGGCATGATTCAGAAGGACTCATGACATTGAAACACTTCTGTGCAAATAGATGACACACATTTGGAATGTGTGACACTTAAAACCGATCCAGCTGGAGAGTGATTTTAAACAGAAGATGGTGAATCTTTTATTTCTCAGATGCCTTTGAGAGAGAACGGATTTGCTTTTCCTCCCAAACCGCAGACTTCTTTCCTTCCTCCTTAATTCTCAGAACATCTTACTTGGCATAGGTGTTTGTGAGCCACTGGTGCAAAACTAAGTTTAGCTCATGAAAACAGAATCACAGCAATTACTGGTTATTCTTTAAGACTTAGTTTCACAAAGTGAAACATATGCACTGGGTTAGGTTTTTTTTCTGTTCCACACACTTTACCTTGAACTTGTTATATTTAATGAAAAAAACATTCTTTTTGTTTTTTCGGGAGGGGGGTTCTTTTGTATGGATTCTGGCAAACACTTTGGAAGACTTAGCACTAGCAGTATTAATGCACTGAATCATATCAAAAATTTCTCTCACTGTTCCAAGCGCAGCTAAAGTCCCAAGGTCCCAAATACAGATATTTCCTGCGAAGTTCAAGGGTGGCCTTTAATTAAGCTGAGGAACAGGCTGCCAGCTGCTGCTTGACGCCTAATATTGCAATGGCAGGTAAGGAAGAAAGTGAACGTGCAGATCACTTTCGAAAGCAGTGGTGACACAGAAGAGTGAAGAAATGGGGGATGTAGAGATGAGTGGAAGCGAGGGAGACAGGCAAAATATAGAAGTATCAATGTGAAATAAAAGAGAGGAGAGAATTAAGAGGAACAAGGAGCACAGAAAAAAATGAAAATGCACTGTGAAAGGACATGTCTTCTTATGAAGAAAGTATAAAAAGTGTGGCATGCACTGCTGAGCCAAATGGAAGACTTTGTGGATCTTGTTGCTGTCTATAATTTTATTATAAGGATACATACCAGGGAGAGAAGAGAATTTCTTAAACTAAAGGACTGAACTTACCCAAGAGGAAAAAACTTAGACATGGATAAAATCAGAGTGGAAACTGGAGTTCTAATTCCAAGAAAAGGAGGCTTCCTAACAACTAGGCTCTGTGGGAAGTCTGAGGTAAAGCCTCCACCTTTGTCTAAGGTGGTACTAAATCACTCCGTGAAAGCAATTATACGACATGAATCTTACCAGGCCTCTATTTCTACAATATATCAAATTTACACATACATACATATAGAACTAGATGAAACATGAAATGGGTAATATGAAAGTTTACATGACCTTCATTGGTGTTATTGTGGAAACCGTGATAACACCACCATAGCAGTAAATGCTCATTTCATTTTTGTTTGGGAAAATCGTTTCTTGAAAACATTTATTGTCATGGAGTATTTCACCTGAGACATTTTCAATAAGAAACAAAATGTTCTATAAGCGGAATGGCTTTAATATAGCATTGCTCTCTGAAACTGAACTACCTCAGGAAAGATTGTTTCTATAGTAATGAGTTGCACAAGAAAAAATGGCCTGAGAATGTTGGGGAAGAAGGAAGCAGAAGTTGCTGTTGGGTTTCCTAGTCAAATACAATGGACTACTGAGTGACGTTGACAACGAAATTAATGGACTAAATTTTGTTTTTTAGAAGATATACTCATAAACATGAGAAACTCACTGCAAGTGGAAGTCTCCAGTCTCTACATGTGCCACTGACTGACTCTTTTATATTTCAGTGCACAAATTAGAGATGCTTCCCGGGGTCTTGGAGACAATTCCAGGCTTTTGGCAAATTCATCATTAGAACAGTGCAGCATGTTGGGACAAACAAAAATTAATTCATATCATTAAGATTTAATTTGTACTGTGGTCACCTCACCTTCCTGCTCTTTGTTTTTGTTCTCTTGATCCTCTGATTCATTCCTCTGACATTACTTCTTTCCTTTAAAAACCATTAACTTTCATTGTCTTGGAGACTAGCATATGCTGGCACACTATCCACTCCAGTTCTGCCTTCTTATTCTTGTATGGCTTACATAAAACTGGCTGCACTAAAAAAGAGTCCTTAACTTACTGAGTACAGCAGGGGAAGAAGCAAACACCGTATAAAAAGGCTGAAACAACAACTGTGATAAAAGTCTTGAACTGATTTCACAAGCATTATTAACCTTTCCCTAACTTGGACAGCATATGAAAGGCATATAAAAAGTGTGTGACAAGTAAAATAAATTTAAAAAAAAAAATATCAAAAAAACGCAAAGAAACAGCAGCTTTAAAAAAAAAAAAAGACCACTTAGGATAGTCATGTTAAAATAAATGTAGTTTTAAAAACAGGTACGTTTTGTTCTCATCAAGGGAGATGGTAAAATAAGTAATCTTCAAAGTATTTCAAATAGTGTATTACAGCTAGTCTTCCCTGTGCTTTAAAGCTTCTCTCTCCCCTTCATAGATAAGTAGAAAAGCATCTCTAATGCTTTGTCTTTGTGAACAAAAAATAATACATCTTAGATAGCTAGACCTTTAAAATATCATGAATAAGCACTTAAAAATATCTCACCAGCTGAAAAGAAAGAAAAGTAGCCTAGATCAGAAATGGATCATCTTCAGAAGTTGTAGTGATTAACACTACATTAAATCTTAAGAAAAACATCCATGAGAAAGATTCTGCCACCTTTATGCAGGCTTAATAATAATTTGCTCTGAAAAAGAAATCCCAACTGGAAATTAGTGAAGGAAAATACTTTGCAGTCTGTTTAAGTGTGTCAAAGCCTGAGCCAATAGTAGCAGAACTTTCGAGATGCTATTTTTGGTGATCTTAAATATTCGTTCAGTTTGGAAGAGAACAATTTAATAAGCATGAGTCATCGTGGATTTGTGAAAGGTAAATCATCATCTCAGACAAATCACAGTACTTAATGAAATAACTGTTGGTATAGACAGAGCCAGCAGATTTAACATATTTGGATTTTCACAAACCTGTAGTCAGCTTTAGATGTGGTGGATTATTGTGTCATGATCTTTTCAAATATAGGACAGGTAATAAAGTAAAATAAAACAAAATAGGTAAGGAACATCAGGGAGGTGGAAAGCAAATGGTTGAGATTACAAAGGCCTTAGCATTTTCAGAAGAGCAAGGTACAAGAGGGATCTCTACTGAAATGAATGCCTTTTATAATAGTAGCTTACACAATATTTAAAGACTGGTGTCTTCTCATGGAGGTTCATTGGAATTTTGCCGATAGCTTTAGGTAGCGATCTGATCTCATAATCAATTTATAAAGTATATGAAATTACAACTTACCTGTTTTAGGATGATCTTGCAAGCATGGCCAAACCAGAAACACAACAGAAAGGGATAAAAAGCATCTTAATGTGTAAAATTATGCATTTGAATAGAAATGAGGCATTTGAAGTAATTCTCACATCATTCAAATGACATTTGATTTGCTAATATGACTGAGACAAAGGCAAGTATTTCCAGGCACACATGTATACAGCAGCAGTTGCAACAGCCAACAGGACTGGCTTTAGGCATCCATCCGTGTTCTGGCGCTTTTCAGTCCTGTTACCTGGGCTTGAGGGTGTCGAGGCAATTCCTTTCTGAACTGTGAACAGAATGCTAGTGATGGAAAAGGCCCTTTGGAAGAAAGCTAATTTGCAACTTAAGTTTGAATATTTTTAAGACCTCCAGCAAGAAATTCACGCTGTATATTTTTAGCTGCAGGTGACCTGAATCACTGTCTGGTGACATCTCTAATACATAGAGGCTTGACTGCTCTACTCAACATGCTCTGTACTGCATGAAGTAGGAAAATCAAGATTCTTAAAGTGCTATGAAAAGCATAGCATATATCCAACAAATACAATTAAACTTGATAATTTTAGGTATTTTTGGATAGATAAAAGTTTGAAATGAACAGTTTCTATAAATCCAGGAGAAACTAATATAGGAAAGGTTTCCATGAGTTATGGTACTGTATAAGTGCTGATGGACTGAAATCAGGAATTTTTAGCATGCTTTAAAAGACATTATGTGATTATTAAATGTAATATATTAAAAATGTACTGATCAATCTGTCATCTTGCAATTTTAATCATTGACTTATTTTGCTTTGATTGATTTGAGTAGGGAAGTAATGAAAGTATCAGCATTTAAAAATCAAGTACTTGCAGTTTTGTTCTTTGGGGTTGTTATCACTTAACCCTTCCTTTGGTTTGTAGAAATTTGGTTTCTCTTGAAAAGTCTGATCTTTTAATATGTGATGAATGTGTATCATACATATATGCCTTGCATAGCATCACCTTGTGCAGTATTAACCTTTTTTTTTATTTCCTCTTCCACAGTTTTTAGGCATCTACACATAACTCTGTACATAAAAATGGTGGTAATGTGAATTTTTCTGGGGAAGGGTAAAAAAAATATTAAAAAAGATTTTTTAAAATCTGCTAAATTTACAACTTATTACTGAGTATCTTGAAGAGGACGTTGAAAGATAATACCTTTACAGATTAGTTTATAATGGCAAAAGATCTCACTCCTCACAGAAAGGAAGGAAGGGAGGAAGAAAAGAAGAAGAAAGGGAGGAAGGGAGGAAGGAAAGG
>JAOXNO010000013.1:106625602-106650199 GCA_028565335.1 Limnodromus scolopaceus | reverse complement strand
AAGGAAGGAAGGAAGGAAGGAAGGAAGGAAGGAAGGAAGGAAGGAAGGAAGGAAGGAAGGCAGGCAGGCAGGCAAGCACTTAAAAACAGTCATCTTAATAAACTACTTATATAAATACGCAGTTGATGGTTAGCAGTAATTGTACTCCTCTAAAGTAAATAAAAATAATTAATAAAAAGGAATATTTTGCTTTTGTTTATTTAACATTGGCACAAAAAATTCAGTTGCAAGAAAAACAATTTAAAGATGTACTGAAAGTAAATGTTGCATTTTACATCTTATATAATGCAAACATTTAGATTAAGTTACTTACCATGGTATTACATTAGCAAATGTTTTATAGATTTTTTTTTTAAGATTAAATACCTTTCTGCACGGTTCCGCATAGACTTGCTCCACACAACTCCCATGGACTTCACACAGAGCATGATATGGCTCACTAAAAGTTTTGCTTAAGTGAATAGAGAATGACTCAGTTAGTTAACTCTAAATTAGCACACTATCTGCATGTATGGTTGTGTATCGATTAATATGGCAGGATTCTGGACAGCACATCAGGACCACAATCCAAAATCTGAATGTGAATATTTAATATATATAACTCTGCTTATTGGGATAGGATAGCAAGCATAATGCTTCATTTTTAGGTGTGGCATTTTGTTTTAATTCAAGATCTATAAAAATGTGTCTATCAAACACTCTTTGTGTGATATTTCACAGTAAATGTCAATAAACATCAACTCAAAGGAATTTTCCTCAAAATTTTGCCTCCAGGAATCTCACAGTCACTACTAGGGTAAAAGTCAGAGTAAGTGGACAAGATCTGTGCATGCCTGAAGGTCACCAAACTTGCGCTTGGATCAATTAATGGCGGGGTAATCAGCTATAAATACTCTCTCCTCTGCTGCAGATTCTGGGTACGAACTCCACCATCAGCAGCAGGTATCTGAACCACAGTCCTGGCACACCAGGAGAGGCCTTATTTTTCCTACAGATTTACGGTCGGCACTGAATTTCAACAGAGCAACATGCACTTCAAGCTGCCTAATAAATAGTCAAGGTTGCCAGACTCTGACTCCCTCTGTCATCAATGGACAAGAGTTGTGATGCCTACGTTACCCACCTCTGTGGTATAAATATATTTATTTTTCAGAGAGGACACAAAACAAGCTCTGTCCACACTCCAAGCTCCAGGCCCTACTTCAGATAACACTTCATGCGATTGTGGCAGGTACAATGCTGAGACTGCCCACGATGCCTGGTGGATTTTCAGAGACTCTAAAGAATGAATAATGGGAATGGGAAAACCTAAATCTATAAATGCCAGAAGGGTATAAATTCCTCTACTTAAGGAAGTAGAGGAAGTAGCTATAAAAATAAGCAATAAACAACAGAGGTAGGTAATACTGAATATGAATTCTCTACCAATTTCTGTCAGCGTTTTAAAATTGGACAATAAGTAATTCAAGAAACCTTCTGCTACCACACTATTTCCTTTTGCTTTCTGCATTTATTTTTTCAAACTTACATTTGGAAACAGCTAATCATAATTTTTCACTGGTGTTTTCTCTCTAAGGAAAACTTTCACTGTTCACAGCAGTTAGCATTGAATTCTTCTAGTCCTCTAGAGGTTTGATTTCATTTTCCCAGTAAAACCTTACGCTGTCAATATTGCCCCTTGGTTCTTTAGAAAAATGTGTGTAGAATGTTCCTATTTGTTTATAGCAGAGATTTGATTATCTTGTAATTTCCTAACATAGTCTTCTGTTAGGAATAAATCTAGGTTATATTGGCTCTATTTCTTATGATTTTGTGGATAATGTCTTCCCTACAGTCTAAGAAAAAAAAAACAAAACACAATTCATATTTTTCTTGCAATTCTGTGGAATATTTTAGCCACTTTAATCCAATTTCTTACACATTTTTAATATTTTACTTGGGAATGTATTTTAATGATTTCTTTTCTGAAATTAGTGTCTGCAGGATGTAAATTGTGATCAAGAAAAGACAGAAACTGAAGTTATTTAAATTTTTTTGTGAGCAGAGCCAGTGAACTTATTTAATCGTTATAGCTGCAGAAACCTGTATTTGCTATAGAATTTGTTGGTGAGGATAGACTAGGAAATATGCAATAACTGCTTCAGATATATCCTCAAGCTACTTAAAGAAAGGTATAGTAAGAGAAACAAACAAATGAAAAGAAAATTAATTCATATATCCGTAGGTACTAAAACATGTTACCGCTTCAATTCTAATATATCCCTTTGCACATCTGCTGCATTTTTCTACATTTATATGAAAAAAATATATTGCCAAGATGGTTTTCCTTTAAAAAGTAACAAAACTACTGTTTTATTTTTTGAAATATCTACATTCAGAGAAACAATCCATTAACCTAACTTCCATGCTCATTGAAATGCAGCCCTGCTCTCTCTGCTTTGAACATAAAGCATGCTCGTTATGGTGTAACCAGTTTCCAAATAGCTTTATCTTATAACATACTTTGAATGAAATACACTAGTTTTGATTCACAAAAACATTTCATTATCTGATTATATATCTTGCTGTTTCAGGGGCAAAATTGGGAAGTGCACTTCTTCTCTACAACTCCACCACAGAGACTAGGCAAAATTTCAAGTCTTACTACTGCCTGCACGAGCCACTCAGAATGAGGGCTACAATGCCACCTTTATATTAAAGAGAAGTTTTCTCTCTGGTCATTGTAAACGATGAAAATACTGAGGTCTTGACAGTTTAGTCCTTGCACTTGTGAAAATTTGTACTCGCATATAGACTGCTAAATAGGCGCAAGGTGTAGTCCCCAGGCAGCTGGGGAGCCCAGGTCTGCATGTAATGACTCACTGGTAGTCAATAGCCCTTTTGCAACCCCAAACAGAACACGCATTTAACTCTGCAAGTCAGATCACACGTTCAGATCACTGAACAAGGGATCAGCCATAGCAGAACAGCAGTAGCCCCAAGAGGCCTCCAGCATTACAGGTACCTCTTGATGCTGCTATTCTTTTTGCTCTGTATCCACATACTGGTGGGCAGCAGCTGAGATCAATCACTGTCTCCCTGAACACTGGTCTCAGTTACATTAAGGCAAGACCCGAATAGCCTAGGCAGAAGCAGAGGAGATGTTCTTTCCTCTTACTTGTCACCTAGATTTGCTGGCAGTCAGAGTCTTCCCCAGATCTAGATCTGTCCTGGGAACTGTGTCCATCTTAAGCCATGTGTACCTCTCAGATCACTGTAAAATCCAGTTCCAAACATAATATGTTGCTTTTAAAGAGCTGTTAACACTATTTAAACCCACCCACGCAATGAAAGTAGTCAGGATCATACCTATTCATTTTCTATTCTATGTCTCCAGAGGAGGATTTGACCTCTTTAAGAGAATAAATTGGAAGTAAAGGAGCAGATCTCATACTTTTGTGTAATCAAAGCTGATTTAGAAAATTGTTCAAAATTATCAGTTCTATTTAACACTCCCTTCCTGGAAGACATTTGCTTACACAAGTCCACTATGTCAGAGGAATTGTATCTGTTTGATGAGAGCAAAGTATTATCTTTTGGTTATTCAGTATTCTTAGTAAAATAAACTAGATTGCCATTAACATAGTGAAAATGCATGGGTTTTTCCCTCCCTCTTTTTCAGAGCCAAACCATTTTAAAAAATGATTAAATTCTTGGTAACTTGGTTCTTACAGGCAGTCATGCCCTAGTAAATTGTTATGACCTTGAAAAAAGTTCACTGAAACCACAAGGAGTCAGACTATTCATTTTGTTTCAGTTCCCGGAAAACCAGCATCCAAATATTGCTGCATTAAATAAATTAAAGAAGTAAATAAGGTAGTGCAATAAATATTGAACAGCAGGCAAAACCTGAACTATCCAGGAGTTAAGCACAGAGCTTACCCTATGCAAATAAGTACCAACTATTGTTTATTGAACCTGAATCAAGCAAGAACTTCTTTTATTTGTTGCATGCCAAGAATTAAATAGGATTCTCTGTGCCACAGGGTCCCACAGGCAAAGTCCCACAGAATTGCTTTTCTTCACAAAAAAAGGGCCAGGCTGGTTCAAACTCTGCATACATGATGAAAAGAAGCTCTTGAAAAAAAGAATATACAGAAAATAGGCAATAGGCTTAACTTCTGTTAAATGAGCAGTAGAATGAAATGCTGGTAATTAGGAATGGAGACCAGTGGTTACATGTGATAAATTATTTGGCAGTGGTTATTTGCTTTAAAGCATATCCCCTTAAGGGGGTATTTATTATTCTTGAAAGCTTATCTGGGAACAAGGAGAAACTTGGGTAGGAGGCTGGATGCAGTAAATGAAACAACTTGCTAAATGATTTACTATATAAAAGTTGTGTACAATTTTAAAAGTGTACAGTTACATCAATTTTGCAAAGCAATTGCTCTGTGCAATTGTTTTGTTTATTGTTACTTTTCAGTTATGACTAAATAACTTCTATCTAACTTCATCGTTTCCATTTTTTAAGCAGATTGCCACTGCATAGAGGGGAAGATTTTTTCCTAATTATGGAAAGAATGGAAAAATCAGATGAATTATTTGGCTACCTGAAATTTGGCACGCTTCAGAACTAAGTCAGCAAAGACACATGAAGCAGTCCAGTTAATTCACATCCAGCTGCCAAAATGGTCCACCTATTGAGCAGATAGATGGCATTCATAGCTCACTAGAATAATTTATTTTTATCTAACTACAAATAGTATTCTGTTGAAAAGGTATATCAAAGTTTGCCATTTTTATTGATATTGCAAAGAGAATTTGTGGAACTTGGGAATGCAAAACATATTCTAACATTCAGATTAAGTTCTGAATAGACACATTCTGCATTTTTTCTCCTCTCCTGCACCAATCCCACCGTTTTTGAGAAAATTGGGTCACAGTGAGTGCAGAATCAGTCTTAATAATTTGAAGGGAAACAATTTCCTTGTTATCACTTAATACACAGAGGCCCAGACTAACCTTTGCAAGTGACTTCTTGACTGACAGCAGCCTTGCTTATGCTGCTTCCATGATGGTTGGGGATGAAGCCAGCAAAGCCAGTAGCTGCCTGAAGCAGCGACAGTAACCCTAAGATGTTTGGAGGAGAACAAAGAAAGCTGTAACTCCATCTTCTATACTAAAAATATCTTAAATAAAAAAATATTTCTCCAATGTTTTATTCCATTCAAGACACAGAATGGTTTTAAAAGCAGCAGAATAGAACTCAAACAGCTTTTTAATTATTTTACCATATCTGGCAATGCAGATGTGCCTTAATTCTCCTCTGAAACACATTAGTGAGATCAACTTCCAGGCAAGCTCTTACAGGCTCTGAATAGCCCATGATTTCCTCCTTCATATTTGCTTACAACAGAATGGCGGCAACACAGATCACTGAAAGTGCTTGCTTCTGTATATGCCTTTGGAATTACAGTAAGTGCCAGCTGTAGATTTGGGGGGACAAGAGACCCTACATTTTCTTTCTACAACAGGGATTTCTTTACCATATAATGTTTTTACTGTTTTCTCTCACCATAAAATGATTCAGTGACAGGTCTGAACTCTTTTGTCACATTCTGTACGCTATTAAGGCTTGTTTTCCACTTCCTGCAAAACAAATATAAGCCCCCAGAAATCTGAATTTGAAATGTGTGAGTCATTTTGAACATTATTTTAATGACTGAAGTATTTTCTACTCTGCTTCTTGAAGAAGAACAATGCCCGTTTATGATCTTAAAAATACAACGATGTAGCCATGCTGATTTTACAAGTAAGGAAGTTGTTGGAAAGAAACACCAAAACAGCTTTTACTTAAAACAGTCAGTTTATGGAACAGACATTGTTTTGGGGGGAAAATTAATAAATTGTTGAAATGTCTGTTTTCAACATTTTCTAGAATAAAAGCAAACTCCCTAAATCCTTCTCATAAAATTGTTTTGTTTTTCCTGGAATACTGAAATATTCATTAGGCAAACAAAAATAAAAAGCCCAAAAACTTAAAAAACAAAAGAAAACATAAACCAGAAAGAAAATAGAAAAGGATCATTTAATAGGCTAGTTGTTAGGGCATTATTTTACCCTAAGGTGAATTTGCGTTCCAATCCTTGCTCCATAGAATGTCTAAAGATGAAATACTGATAAATGCAGGAATTTCAGATGTGAGGAATCCCTTTTTGTGGCTCAATTTAATTGTTTCTCTAGATGACTGTGTAAAGCTTTCTTTGAAGTCCCTTGAGAGGCTGTGTTTAAATCCAAAGACTAGACTTGGCTCTGAGAGCACGTCAACATTCTGTGTCCTCTTTGTTTGTCTTTTCTTCATGTTATTTTAAAAGAAAGTGAAACAGAGAACTGCTTGGCATAATAGCCATGATGTCCATAAAAGTGCTTTAGATGCAGACTTTCTTAAATGCAAACATCTAACTGGCATACTATATATATTGTGATCAGTCTTTTATTAGTTTTCCCCTCCAGCTGCTAATTATTTTTCCAATAGCTGGAAGAACTTAACCTGGGTTTTCAGTGGTTAAACTGGATTTTTCCCCAGCTTCAGTGATATACTTATTTTTCCAAAATATACATCAGAGGAGGTGCATGCCAAGTCAGATGCTATATACCTATGCAAGAGAATACTAGGTATATAAATTTGGGTAAGTGACAATAGCTCCACAGGTGTAGAAAAAAACAGTATTATAGATCTCTCAGTGTTCAGGACAACAGGTAGCTTCTGACTTTTTCCTGTGGTTTTCTCTTAGTTCAAACCATGACCAACGTGCTGTGTAAAGGGTAGTAACATATACACTGTGTTCTAACTGAGTGTGAATATCCCATTAGCATCAGGCCTTGGGTGACCTTCTAAACTCCCACCTTGCAAGTGTGTTCAGGAGATGGTCAGAGGAAATGAATCTGAAATAGTGTTAAAAATGTCAGCAGTGGCCTGCTGGCACTTGGGTTCTAAGTCAAATGGGGTTGAGCTCATTTAGGAAATAGTGGGATGTTATCAGAACCCTTTTCTTAGAGAAGATAGAATCACAGCTACAAGAAGCGAAGAAATGAGAGAGAAAAATGAGATGACAGGGCAAGGGGAAAAAAAAAAACTAATGAAAAAGCAAAGCTAATATAGCCTTAAAGCTATAGCCTTATAGCCTTAAAGCTACAGCCTTATAGCCTTAAAGGAAGTTAATATAGCCTTACGCAAAGTGACCTTTGGAGAAAAAGATGGAAATTGGTCTTCCAGGTTATGCCTAAACTGCTGGTGTCATCAGCACATGCATCATCCTGTACTGTCATGTGATTCTTGGCCATAATCATCCACTAGCTTCTGTCCACTTTTATTTTCCAAAGAAGGAAAGCTCACATGGGCAGCAATGGTGTTACATCACACCCTGGTTTGCTGCTGAGGGACCAAAAGGCCAGGGCATGCCATGACCTCACTGTTCAGCAGGCTTAGTCCTATTATAAATTATACACTTCTGGAGAGATGAAATGTCTTGCACATTCCTATGCATGTTATTTACACAGTAGCACTAGACACCAAGATCCCCCACGTACTATCAAAAAAATAAAATAAAATGTACTGCAACAGTAACAGAGATATTAAAAGAAAAATAGATCCAAAGACTGTTCATGTTGATTGAACTGGAAAACAGGCCTCAAAATGTAAAATCTTATTATCCCTATCACGAAGAGTGGTTCAATGCTGTGAGTCATCATGACTCCAGAGCAATCCTTTTAATATTTCTGACAATGGTGTTTTGTCTCTGAGAGAGCAGAACAGGAGAAAATAAACTATTTTTAGTCTCTGACCTGAGAATATTTGGGACAAAAAGAAGGTGCATCTCCTAGAGGCTCTTTTGAGGTTTGTTCCCAGAAAAGGTCTCAGTTGGAGAGGTCAGTCCTCTCTTAGTGTGGTGGTGGTTCCCTCCCTGACCAGCTATTCCAACAGGAACGTATGAAGCTCCTTTCAAGTGCCAGCATACCATACCAAGACGATAAAGACAGATCTCTTCATCTAAGGATGCTGAAGGTTTCACCTGGGATCTTTAGGACTTCCCAAATTTGGAATGTAAGTTTTTATAAACATAACTATTAGAAAACCCTTTGTCTGTTGATAGCTTAAATATAATACCAAGACCTCAATCCTAAAAGCACCAAACAGCAAAAGGCTTAATCCTAACTCTTGTGCCACTCCTTTGATTATGTAAATATGCTGCACAATAATAATTAAGTCTTACAAAAACCAGCCTGGTTCTGACAAGAGATGGACATCTCGGTTCCCCTCTTAACGCCTAGTTTGGAGGGAGAGGAAGGAACCATGCTGCCAAAAGCACAGCAGAGACCAAAGGGGCTGCTGTGGAGGCAGAGAGATGGGAGGAAGGGCTGCAGCAGTCAAGACAATTTAGCAGAGTGCTATAATCAAACAAGTACTCAGAGCTTTAGCAAATATTCAAATGGTCCAACTACCCTGGCCCCATGGGCCCTGACAAGCAAATAGTCAAACGCATGTCTCCACTGTCTGGAAGAATAAAGGAGCCCTCGGTTTCACAAGTGCCACTTTCACACAGGCAGAGGAGTGCACATGAAATCCTCCGAGCTCCAGTCATTCTCCTAGAGTTCCTGCTCCTTTAGCAGCCTCATCTCCAACATCTCATCCTGCCTAGCCCCTCGCTGAAAACCGCGCGCTCTTTTCAGTATACCACCATTGCTAAATATTGTAGCTGTGACACACAGTGTGCTTGTTCCACCAATCAAACTGCAACAGACACTTGGCCCATGGGGCTCGAGGCTAGATGGCCATTTAAAGAAAAGTGTGCATAATTAAATTCTGTCTCATTTTACGCCTTATCCTCCCTCTCCCCTTTTATCTCCAGCTACCATTAACAGGCTCCTTTTCATTCTCTCCCTTCTTATCCTTCTTCCTTCTTTCCCTTTAATCCTTGTTTATGTCTTTTTCATTTTCCCTTACTTTAATTTTTTTCCAAATTCTTTTGATCATCTGCCTCCTCAGGCCCCCAGTTCTTTACCCAGCTATATTCATGGGCTTTTCCCTTTTATATCAGCTTCTTCTTCTCTTCTTTCTTACTATGTTTCTACTTCAGTTGAATTAAACCTTATTCCAACAATCCCAGGACCTGATCCTCAGCATTGTCTGTAACAAATGTTAGTACTGTTCCTTAATGAGCAGATTTGGATGGAAACAAAGCATATGGCTAGAAGGCACAGTGTGGAAAATGGGGTGATAAAATCAGTGGTATGAAAATGAATTTAATTACATTATTCTTATCATTGTATCATCCAAATGTTCATTTGCTTTTACAACAATTTTCTCTCAGCATGTGTGACATCTTAGCCATATACTTAATGTATACCCTTGTCTCACATTTGTTATTAAAAAGCAGTGAAAGGTTTGTCTAAATGAAATCAGATCTGCATTCTACCAGCGGGAATATAATCTTCAGATCAAATTGCCAAGCATGTCCATGCAGGTCATGTATACATGTATCTGATTTATTTATTCCCATATAAATATGCTTGTTTTCTGTAGCTGTACATAAGCACATACACAGCAGCAAGATACACAAGAATATGGGGTAGGTTATCCAGTTACAAATTAACCTAATTATCCATTAAACTGGTGCAAATAGAGTAATTTGCTCACTCTCACATGCTTCCAAGCACAGTGCCTTTGCCTTGAGTCCTCATAGTTTCTGAAGTTTCTGGTTTGAAACTAACACTCTTGAACTTGAGATTTCTTGTCTAGCAGTCTAGCATCCTTTTTTATATGAAAAAAAAAAAAAAGAAGTGATAGTCCCCCAGCCTTCCTTCCTGCAGCATCTGCACATTCCTAAGCCCTCCAGTCATGCACTGTGACAGAGTGGTTTGCATATCAAGCTTATACCCTTCAGACTCCATGTGCCAGAAAAACCTGGAATTCAAGTTCAGGAAAGAAATGCCTTTGAGTTTAACTTGCAAGATTCTTGACATCTACAGGTGCTTTGGCACAATTTCTCCTAATCTAAATTGATCTCTTCTCTAAATCTGCTCTTTTTTTTTTTTTTGTCAGCAACTGAGGCTGATCTGCCTCTTATTTCCTCCCTGAGCTCTCCTTATGCAACAATGCCATACCCTCTTCTGCGCAGCTGAATCCCACTCTGACGTCTCTCTGTTCAATGATGACGAAAACATCACTACTCACACTAATCCGACATTCTCTCATTTAAACTTGCCCAAAACTGGTCCTTGAGGGTGAACCAGGAGTCCTGTGTCAACTAAAGTTATTAGTCAGAATTGGTCATTCTTGGTACTTATTTTTTTTTCCCAGAGAAACATGAAATATCTTTTCCAAGCAAGCCAGCTACTGGCTCAGAGAATCCCCTCAGTGTATAGTACAAAGCAACCTCTTCATTTGATAAAGTTACAATTCACTTCATTGCAAAATCTGAAAAAAGCCACCCTTTTCCCACAATTTGCAGCATTCTAAGACATTCTAACATTCTATTCTCTTTTAATATTGGATCAGTCTTCTGCAAACTCTTTTATTGGTGTATGAGTAATATCCATAACATTAATTTCTTGAAGTCTTTAAAATAGTTTGCATTTTATAGACTGTAATTCATCATAAAACCAATACTACACATATATTACACATGAAAGCTCATCTTTATGATGACACTGACATTTCGTTTCACTCTGAGCAGAGCCAAGAGAATGCCACTGATATGTTTTCTGATTTCTCCCACCTAAAGAACTCTGTGAATTCATAAAGGCAAATGTCACCAACTGAGAACAGCATTCACATAACATATATATGCATTATCAGGACTTTCTGTGTCTTTCACCTGTGTCTGGTAGAGTGCTCTCCTCCAGTAACTTTTTTCCAAAAGGGCTGGACAGAAAGGACCATGAAATATAAGTGGACCATTCTTATTCCTTATATCCTTTTCATGTTAGCTACTGGTAAGTTCCACTTTTCTGTGTCAGTCACGATTGTTTCATCATTTTCTGGGTCATTTTATTCTGGGTTTCTGATTCCTCTCCCCCTTCATGCCTTCCTACTTCATTAGTGCTTCTATTACATGCTGGTTTGTTTCTTAACTGCACCTTTCCTTTCTTTCTCTCTTTGCTATCCTTCCCCTCCTTTCCTTCCCCACCTTTTGTATTTTTCCTAAAGTCTCTTCATAGAAACTGAATCACATAGGAGAATTAAGAAAAATGAGAAAAATTGTTCTCAAGGGCATCAGGAGCAGCCCAGAAATGTCTGGTTCTCAGTAAAACCTAAAATGTTCAGTGAATGTGAGGGACATTTTCACTTACATTTATTTAAGACAGATACAGCTAATACAGCTGGTGTTCTGCTATTAGTGAAGAAAGTCTTGTGGCCATGTGAGCTGCAACAGATTAAAGAAGCTGCAGCATACTTATGTCAAAATGGTATTTATAAAGGTCAAAATATAACTCAGGGTGACTGAAGATTTAAGCATTGGTTTTGGAGAAAGTAACCTTAAATGGGCAAAAGTACTGTTAAATTATGACAGGAGGAATTATACGTAATTCTTGGTTCATTCTTTCTTTTTTTGCAATGTGCAGAGTGACAGCTTTCTAACTTAATCATGTGCCAGGCATTATAAGCACTACAAAACTGTAACATTGTTTACATTATCTTCTTGTGCAATCACTATTTTTAATATTAACAAAAATATTGACATGCCTATGAAAGTTACATTCATTTCAGAAGTCATTCATCTTTACGATTTCAATCCTTCTCAATTCCTGTCAGATTTCATTTTAAATCAAAATTATTATTTTGCCAGCGCACTTAGTGATGGTTAACAGAACCAAACACACAAAGTTCAAAACTAGACCTAGAGAAAGATAAGAATAAAACCAGCTATTTCCTTTATGTATCTTTAACAGCTACCACTATGCTATCTTGTAAGAGCATCTTCAGAGACAGCCTTAAGGCGAAATGCACTGTACAGACCACTCCACAACCATTTTCAGAGTATTATTGCCCAAACTGGAAAGAATAATGCAAAAAGCTTCCAGATCATCCCAGCTAACAGAGTGCATAATCCATGATACCACAAATCCAGTCTGCTGCAGCTGTAGGAACACTTCCCACTCTGCACTGATCCGAGTCTCCCCAGACATCCTCCTTAGGTGAAGGTTTATACAACCTGTCCTTTTATCATCACCCAGAGCCACCAGCAGCATCAGTCCTGCCAGGCAGAGGACCTACTCTTTGTCAGACTAGTTAGGGGCATGCCTTTAGCCATACCTTGCTTCCCATCAGATACAAATGAATAAAAGAACTCTTTCTGTGAACCTCTTCTCCAAACCCTCATGGATGTTGCTGAAGGATGAAAAACAAGACCCAGTGACTTTCTTTCTGGGACTCCTAAATCCCAAACAGCCAGAACAGACCATAGCATGGTATCCTCAAAGGTTCAGCTGAAGTGAGACAAGAGAAAGCAGAGATAAGAAGGTACAGGAGCTGTTGACAGGGGAGCCCAACAATCCTGACCCGAACCATCACACTAACTAGCATCCACACTCCTTCACATTGACCCTGCTCATTGCTGGAAATCACTTTTTACAAGTATGTTTTCTGCTGAAAGTAGAAAGAGAATAACAGTCTGGGGTCACCAGACATTTGCCTTGTGAGTCTGCCTTGTGATCTCTTGCACTTAAGCCCAGGATGCTTCCAGCCAGCCTTACCTGTGGACTAGTGGTCCACTGCTGTCTATCCCTTCTCCTCAATCCTCTTTCTACCAAGGGGGAGGCCAGTGCAAAACCTCAGGGCTATTTCCATGTATTTTCAAGATAGTGTGCAAAAATACAAAGGTTATACCTATATAAGAAAGCCTAGTGGTTTCTTTTTCAGAAATGATGCATTTCTGTCAGTCAGTATGAAACATTTACAGCTTCTGTTTCTCAAGCACCTTCTTGCCATACAGCGTCACCTCATACAGGTCTTCTAAGCATGCTGCAGTATCCCCCTTGACACAGGCATTTCCGGATCTGTGCCCGGTGTTTGCTTTGTATTCTTTGCACATTTGCTTCACATCTGCAGCAAGTTCAGAGCGAGCACCACTGGGAACCAATTGGATGAGATGGAGTTGTAAAGTGCCCAGAGGGTGAGGACTCATGAGATACATAATCTCATGCCAGGAAATACTGTCCTAAGGACATTTATCCTGGGAGACACTTGAGAGGGATCAACGGAGAAACATCTCTCATAAAAGAAGCCTACTGTAGGTAAAAGGAGCACATGAAAAGCCACACAATGTGACTTTCTCCAAGTGACATGTTGGAAAAGGCTTTTTCTCTAGATAGGAGACAACAAATACTAATCAGCAGAGAGGGTTTCTTCCTCTGGTCAAACATGATGGCAATAAAAATCCAGGACTAATGAATGTTTACCAAAATGGGAGATAGAACAATTTTTCAGGAGAGCAGTCAGGGACCTGATAATGTCCCTATCAGGGACAGCATTAATTAGCATATTTTCTGGAATGATGGCAACAGACAGCTTGGACTATTGCTTTCATAGGGTAGGAAAGACAATGTAAAGAGGTAATACTGAAAGATATGACAGAGAGACTAAAATAAAGGTGCTCTAAGGAAGGCATCAACAAAAACCATGGCCTTCTGACAGGGAGCTATGACACAAAGATGCTTCAAATGAATATTGACACCATTTTCCATTTGTGGTTGTCTATCATTTGGGGAATGGGCTTAGGACAGAGCCATGCCTTTTTGTGTGCACAACTGGGCAGCCTATTGCTCATTATTCTAGTTTTGACATTGTTCAGCCAGAGCATGCTGGTCATCTGCTTCAAGAAGCTTCTTATTCACCAAAATGTGGTAGCTCTCATAAGTCATGATGGTGAACTCATGGGGTTCAGGAGCCCTGCATGTTCTCCTCTGTATGAAGAGACTGAATAGGTCTCAGCCTGGCCTTTCACCTCCGTCTTTGCCTCATCTCTGCACAGCTGCATAGCAAAATCAGTATGGACACCAGGGAGCTGGAGCTGTCACAAGGTTAGGGTGGTGCTCAGTATCCTGAAACGCAGCATAAATGCTGAGGGAGCTGCACTGTTATTCCTGATTTCACTGGGAACAGGACCTGATCAAATAGGAACAGTACTACTGGTGAAAGTGCTAAGGCAGACAAATCAGGCCCACAGGCTTGTTCTTCTACTATTGTGATCACAAAAAAGCAAAACTATTTTGATTTCTCCTTTTGAGTTTTTCCCCGGTTACTCTGTTCCAGAAGCTGTGTATCCCTAGTTTTGAGGCATTTCAGAGATTTTATAGACCAGAGGTAGACGGAAGCAGTTCAGTTATGACATGGATTATTCTAAAATGTTTGGTTCTCAGAAGGGAGAAATTCTAATCTAGGAAACTTTAAACTCATATCTGCAATGCTTGTGACCACAAAGGTTATTGTATATAATTCATACCATCATATTCTGAAGATCTTTAAGTTTATTGTTTGCACCTGAGCCTTTGAATCTGGCAGAGGTATAGTCCTGAAGTTACGGAATTGTTTTAATCTACGTGTTTTATAACTTGAGAGTGCTCGATTTTTGGTAGTATTCTTTTAATATATTTTCTTTGTTTGTACTGTAATAAAAATAAGGATTTATGATGAAAACTTATTGGCTCTGACTTAGCATCTGTCTCTCTGGAAACAACATACCCTTAGTTTATAGCTTCATGCAATGACTGGTCAGTTCCTCAACATGAGAAAATTTTCCTCAGCAACAGTCGCATCTGATCACTGCTTAGGAGAAGGGAGAAAACAACATTGCCTCATTTGCCACAGAGATTCACCTTTTTGAGAGCTGTAACTAATATTATTCTGTAGCCCTTTGAATGTGGACACGCTTTTTTAATATGGGCAGTAGTTTTGCCCCAAAACACACCTATAATTCCCATTAATACTGGTGTGAGGGAAAAAATACGAAATCTACTACACTGCAGCTTTCCTGTGCATAGAATTCCCATTAACTTTAATCAAAGTTCTGCACAATAAGCAACAGCAGGATCAGCACTCATTTTGAAAAGCAAAGTAATATGCAATGATTCACCACATCTGCAAAGCCTTCCTGACTTTTATTTATCGTGCTTTTATTTTGGTAATCATTCTTGTCTCATCAGAATGGTTATTTAAACTTGTGAGAGGAATCCATTTCAGCATTATGTTTTAGCACATCTATTTGTATCCATCATAATTCTTAATTTAGGCTTAATAAAATAATTTAACAGTTAGTATAAAATCAATTATTAAATAATTGATTTTTTAGCACAATAATGCACAGAGCAGGGGAATCAATAGCATTCATGGCCACAACAAATTTCAAGTTACCATTCCTGATGCCTTTGACAAATCAATGGGCAGTGGAATTCCTACTAATTCGTTATGTGTAACTTGCTAAAAAAATTCACTGCATGCAAATAAAGTCATTCTTTGATTGAGTGTGTTTCTGCTCTTATTCTATCCTGTGCTTGCTCCCCTCTTTGTCTCTTCAGGGCCACACTATTTAAATAAGCTCCCATTATTTTCAGTGGAATGACTTGCTAAAGGGAAATATTTGTGTCCCTTCACTGGACATCTGCTGTTGGTATGAAAGCAATCAAGAGGAAAAAATGATGGTATGAAGCACATTTAACTTTCACGCCTCTTCATCATTCTGCACAAGCAAACACCAACAAGAATTCAATCATATCGAAATATATTTGTCTCCTCTCTAAAAAAGCAGAAATATTAAAAAAAGAAAATAATCAGAAAAAATACTAAATGAAAGAAGCAGATTTTACATGTGAACCTTTCAACTTTGTAGTACCTCCCTTGACCCACTATTACCATTTTTCAAAAAAATATTCAAACACTTCCAAATAAACAAATATGAAATAAATTCTACAAATTACTAACACACAGAGCATAATTTAGAGCTGTCATCATTAAAACATGTAATTTACTTATCAACAACTTTTTAACGTATTAAGGTAAAAACCTGCAGTCAGCACAGGTGGTGGTGTGAGAGGTTGTACTTACATCTATGCTCATATGCTGCCTCTTTGATGGATTCTGCATCACTGACTTCTGTGTCTGCCTGCTCAGAATTGCCTCTGATGAGATGATATCGCAGTGTTTTGCAACAGTATAAATTGTTGTTAAAGTAGACTTCATGAGAAAAAAAAAAAAATCAATTTTTTTTGTTGAACGACAAGTACAAGATATAAAGTGCACTTCCTTTCATTCAGCTACAACTGTAGGAAAAAAAGCTTCATGCTCCAATAGGATCTAATTTAATAACATCTCATGCATCTCAATACGGCAATTGCATCCAAGTAATAGTAGGAAGTTGTCTAGAGGTGCTGCTGACACGAATACTACATTGCTAAATAAGAGTTATTAATGAAGAGGCAGAAGGAACGCTAATTCCATCCATCGATTACTGTTTTTAAGATCCATGGAGAGAAACAAAGAGGCTGCATATTTCATTTCTTCTGTTTCACAAACTCCTAATTAGCTGTAAATGAACTTTTGGAAAAACTTAATCTTATGCTAAGGCACAGGTTCTATTATCTGATGCTAATTCAGAGCTATTGAAGAAAAATATATATGAGTGAACAAACTGAAGGGAAGTCTACAGGCAGAAAGAAAACTAACCTAATATAGAATATGGCTTTTCAGTTGGCTTTTGCTTCTGTGCATTTTTAGTGGAATGAACCCAAGATGTCAGAAATATGTTCTATCTGGAGACACCATCTGAAGGGCTCTCGCAGATGTGATCAGTCAGTGTTAGCACTGATGGCATCAGACTTTACTATTTCAGTTGTCTGCTTCAGTCCTCTGCCTTACATAAAGGCATCTGAAAAACAAACTTTTGTCAAGTATTTCTAGGGATTACTGCTAAAGGCAATGGTTCATCTGATGGGAGCCTGCAGAGAAACCCATTTTGGAAAAGGGTTTATCTATGGAGAAGGACAGACTAAAATATATTTGGCAGAAAAAATATAATGCTATAACTCTGCCAGTATAACTCAGTGTGTGTTCCTTCTATTATGTAACAAATGTTAATTTATTTTGGAACAATTACTCTGTCTCGGAAGACTGAGAAGTTAGCTTACTTCACAGTGTTTATCTCCTAAATTTTGATTCTTCTGGTCTCATTCTTTGACATGGTTGATTACAGAAGAACTGAATAGAAAGAACAGTAACTTGAAGTTCAAATGAGTAGGGAGAGGTAGCACAGTACAGAACTTTGAAGACAATGAAATTAAGCCTAAATTTGTAATAGAAAAGGATGTTAACCCAGATGAATGACAAGATCAAAGCAACGGGTGACAAAGATGATATTACAGTCGGTATTTGTACAGACTTTGAAGACTGAATATATGAATATTTGCAAGTATTTGCATTTGATCAATCCTGTGTTTCTGTTTCTTTCTGCTCCTGACCAATCCTATTCAGCCATACACAAATCGGAAGGTTATACATGCTCAGTTGGCATAAGTAGGTGTTTGTTTAACAATATTAGGTATTTGAACTATTTTGCTCTCGTCTCTTGTATGTACCTCCTGATAATGTTGACAGAGACGCAGCTAAGGACATACACATTTTGGGAGAAGCTAAGAACTAGTAGTAAAAGAAGAAGAGAGAAGCTAGTTTCCTTTACAAGGTATAGGAAGCTAGAAAAACTATTAAAAGCCATGTAATATATTTGAAGATGCAAAGGTGGAAAACGAGATGGCTCTGAGTGGAGTAATGAGCCTCAATGGCCCTGATCAGCCTCACCTGGGACCTCCACCCACACCCTCTTCCCAGTCATCCCAGGAGCCCCAGTTCAGCTCTCCCTGGGGGCTTCAGTCTCTTCTGGAGCCATGCTGTGGGAACATGGGTCTCCATGTGTCTAGTCACAGACTCTGTTCTCCGAGACCTCAACCTGTGGGTTGACTTCTGGGCTTGATCTTGGACCTATCTTATCACTGTGGATGTGCCTGGTGCTCACTGAACATGATCCTAATCCTGACACCTGTAGATTGTCTTCCTGGCTTCATTTCAGACCTGCCACATCACCGTGAACTTGCTTGATGATCTGGAGCTTTGGTTGAATCTGACCTGCCCTGCTTACCTTGCTGGGGCTGGTGGATCAGAGAGAGTTACTGCACCCAATTCCTGCCTCCCCATCCCTTAGGGAGCAACTGACCCTTTCTGTTCCCTGCCAGAAAGTTCAAGTTTGAGGAGGACTGCTGCTCACAAATACTATGTAGTGGCAAAATATTTCTAAGAGCAGAGTTAAGAGCCACAATGGTTTTAAGACTTCGTAGACTGTTAAACACAATAGATTTCTAATGAAACACTGACAATCAGAAAACAAGGCAGGATTTGGCTTGCAGATGTCAAAATGCATCAATCACAACCTGGTATGAGGTACATGTTCTTCCTTGTCCATACAAATCACACGTGTGGGTAGGAGACTATGTTGATCGGAAACTTTGCTTCCAGCAGAAGAGACAGCATTGCATATAATTTGTTTGTGAGTTTACAAGCTTCTACCTGCCTAGGCTACACTTTGTCTTACCCGTCTTATTATAGTGAAGTGTGAGATTATGAAATAGATATTCTTCCACAATGCAGCTATTTGTTCTTGGGCTTGAACCAGCAGTAACCACCTCTGTACAGTGCCAGCTGTTGCTCCCCTCCTGACATTCAGATCCTAAAGGTCCCCCACTGTTTTCCTTGGACACTTCAGACCTTTCTCTCACTTGTATTTCAACAATTTCTGATTAAAGATTGCTTCCCTCTAGTCTCTTAAGTACTTTTTTTTGCAAAGATCTGGATGTGTTTTCTCTCTCAAGTCCCACCTATGGTTTAATTATCAAGGCCAGGAGTGACCATGTAGAATTTCCTCAGCTATCATAAAAAAAATACTCTTTTTCAACAGTTGGAAACAAAGAGGACTTTGGTTTTTATTACCACCAAACTTTAGAATAATCAAGTGAATAAGGCAAGGTGTCCTTGGTACAAAACGTATCGTTCATCGTTTCTTGCACAGATCATTAGCAGTACCAAAAAAAAAAAAAAAAAAAAAAAAAAGAAGCAGGCAGTCATATTACACATGACAATATCTAATAGGGAGCAGCCACAGTTGTGATTAGCGCATCTCAGTGCCAAATGAATGATCAGGGATCAATTCCAGTGCCAGCAAACCCCAGCAGCAATAAGCAGGAAAGATGATGAGCCTCTACTGAAGATGGAACATTCTGTATGCAGCAACTTTTGCAGCTGGTTTAGATTGACCTTAGATTCCAAGGCATTCTCTCTTGTTCCTCAGAGGTAGGAATAGATGGGGTATGGGGTGGACATGATCTTTTAAGGACACTACTAGGTCCTCACCCTGTGTCTCACAAAAAAAAGAAAAGAATAAAACGGGGGGGCACATCTGGCTAAATAAACACTAGAAGATTTATTCAGAACACTAGATTTATCACTGAAATCTAACAAATGAAACCTTTACAGCATCTATGGATATCTATATAGTAAACATTATGAAATAGAATATAATTGAGTATAATGCAATCAATAAATCCTGCTACATAGATAAGTACATTTTTTTTCGTCAAGCTTTTGACAAAAAGTCAGCATTGAAAAGGTGAAGAGTATCAGTCAAAATCTGGGTTAAAAGATAAAGCTACCTAAAGATAAGTCAACACTGGCGAAGGAGGAGATGTTGCTCTGTATTTAGGAAGAAATAGTAACAAATGGAAAAACCCTTTCAAGTTGGGCATGTTCTTCCTCAACCTACAGAGATGATGTGATTTTTCTTGAGTGGTCCTCCTGACGGACGACTGGCTCTGAGATTCACTGTAGCAGAGCAGCAGCTTTGATAAAAACAGAGATTTGGAATCATTGTCTGTCTTTCTTCCAACAAAGCACATCTTACTTTTGCTAATTAGCTGTACTTAACTAAGAAAATGTGCCCGTCCTGTGAAGAAAATTTCTTTTTCATAATCTTTAAAGAGCGGTGTCATTGACAGACCCATGAAGTTTTGTCTGTCTGAGCTTTAGAAGAAGATGGAGTGGACTAGTGAAAAATTATTCTTGTCTGACTACTTTACAGTGCTAAAAATAGCTTTTAGCTGTGAGAGTGATGTTATCTGCTACCGACCCAAAAGATCAGGTGACAGCCCTGTAGTCCACATTCTCGGCCACTTAATCAGCATTGTCACGGGTCAAAAAAAGGGGGGATGTTTGGGCCCTTCCTCCAATATCTGAACACGAGTCTTCGCTTTTCTATTTGTGCTGCAACACGAGCAAGAGAGTGTTCCTGCTTCGTATCATTATAGGAAGGGTGACTTCATGCTATGGATTACGCAGGGTGGCCTTGATATCTTATGGAATTTGAGATACGTTTACTTGCTCTTGTGCCAGTGATACAGAATGAATAGCATTGTGAATATCATTAATGCCTTAAATGAAAGGTAACAGCTACATAGATAAACACAATATATATGTAATTGGTAAGCATATATATAAGCCTATCCTAAAAACTTTTCCTTGACCTTCCAGAGGTCTCGGTCAAATACCTGTTTCCACATTATGACAACTGTTTGAACCCCAGACCTCTCGAACCCATAATATTCACAGTTCTCTATCAGTTTGGAATTTTCAAAAATCATTTGTCAAAAGTAGCTCAGAGATCTGGAATATTGGAAATTAATCTGGAAGAGAATGATTAGCAGGGAGAGGGCAGCTGAGCCAGTCAAGTTTGTGTAATAAACAGTGTAATTACTCATAACTTATCATCAGGTTGTTTAATGTTTCCCCAGTGGGATATATAAAAATTCCGTATTTAAAAATAAAACAAAAACTTTGCGATGAAGGCTAGCTGTGTGCATTTCCTGTTGATGTATATATTAAAATCTAGAAAATAGTTCTGACAACTTCCAGATTATTTTTTCTCCTTATTCCACATTTTTTACTGCTCAACTGCCTCATTCTTTCACTGCTTTCAGTGGGAATAATTATATTTGTGGTATTTGTGATCTTCTGTGTTCCTAAGCCGAAGTGGGTGTATGTGGGGAGCTGTATTTCAGGTATTTCTTTGAGGCGATCCAGTTCAAGAAGAGATACAAAGTATCTGTTTGTCAGTAAGAAACAATCAGCAAAGTATTTCTTCTTTTGCTAGATGCTTCCACTCCCCTTTCCAGCCCCAGCTTAGCCCTTAATGAACTCTGTCGAAGGCATTCTTGGAATCAAACCACTAGTGAACCTGTGGGATTTTTCTAGTGTTTTCTTGATGGTCTAGTTCTTTTTTTGTAGTGTTTCTGGACTGTTTTCATACACGCTCCAGTACTAAAACTCAGCGAAACACAGCTAACAATTCCTGATCAGCCATGCATGGCCTGTGTTTTCTATTGTTCTTGTTGGTTTAGCTCTTCCCCAGAGCTTAACCGTTTCTTAGATTTACTGTAATTAAAGCAGAATGGCTATGTCTTCGGGGGTCAAGCACTTTAGCCTTACTCCTACCATGGGACCGAAGACCCTTACATGTTCTTCTGTAATCCACAGAACTCGGTGACTTGCTGTCTCACCTTCGCTAAGCCAACACTGGATAGCTGTGGATATAGGCACGGAGTTTTCCTTTCCCTGAAACAAAGAACGGGTCAAGAGTTAAGGTTGTATGGATGTCTGAACACGGTACTTTACCGCACTGTGTTAGAGCTGACATTAGCTGACCACAGACAGAATTTTATGTGTTTCTGGGCATTGTGAACCTAGAGAGAAGTCATCATTAGCATAAGCACTGGTTTAACTGTTAATTTCTGGATTTTTAGTGACACATCTAGTAGAAGACACATTTTAAAGTTGTTTACTGCAAGTTAAATTACTTATGAGACTTCCTGAGGTTTTTTTAACAGTTTCGTAGTTACAAAGGTAACATTTTCAAGAGTAGCTATATTTTCTAATTTTCAGAAGCTGTAACTGTGGCTTTTAGAGAACAAAAAATTTGCACAAATTATACATCCAGGAAAAAGATTTAAAATAAAAAAAATTAAAATTTTTATTGCAACATACCCCAGGGTTATCATTGCTTTGTGGAATTAAGGTAACATTTTCTGGGGAGAAGACTGGGAAGGTCCAGGCAAACAACAAACGAAGAGAATGCTCACCGATTCAAAAGAAAAAGTCTGACGTCAGGAAACACAACAATTAATGCTATTCTGCCCCCTTGCGTTAGCTTTTGAGGTAGCTGTCTTACCCCACACATCAAAAAGTTCATGTCCCTTCGTGAGGATTTCATCACATAACAAATGCATTAGCGAAAACATAACAGAGCAGTGTCCTGACAACAGAACGGCTGAGCGATCACTGGAAACGATACAGCTGTGTGCCTAAGTTTGAAGAAGACGTATTATATGTAAAAATCATACAAAATATGCGCAAATCATTCCTATGTGTTGTAACTCGCATTACCACGTGGGGGATGGGTAGAGTTAAGACTTCAGTTGACACAACATTGAAGCTACCTAACGATATATGAGAGTGGCATTAAAAACCAAAGGACCTGTGCTGGAGAAAATTGAGAACCCAGAACCTGAGCTCTTACATTTGTGTTTGCCAGCTCGAACCCTTAATTGCAGCATTTTTTTACTGTTTTAATTATAAACCCCAGGGAATAAATAGGCATTAAATTTGGCCGCACTTGCGCTTGAAATAAAAATAAAGCTTTCCTTGAAAGTGAAAGCCACCAAAAATATTTCCACCTCTAGAAGTCCAATTTAGAAAGAACTAGTTTAAAACCAACGAACACATCCTTGCAGCATCCTGGGCACCAGGAGCCAAAGCCCCCAAACGAAAAAAGATTGCGGAGCAGCTGTATTTCATATGCGACGCAGAGAGAAATGCCAGAAGTCGCAGGCTGCGAATAATGACAGGTAACTGCCATTTTAACGGGATGTTACTTCCATCACTCCCTAGCTAACCCGGCCAATTAATGACGTCAGTCTTCGCTCGCAGGAGCAAAAGCTGCCACCCTGCTTTTAGCCGGGGGACCGGAGCAGCCACCCCCGGGGGGGCCCTTCCCACCTCCCCGGCTTCCCCGGAGCGCCAAAGGGCGGCTGCGACCCGGGGCCGGGCCAAGGCGCTGAAGTTTGATGAGAATAAGCAATTTATTGACGATGAAGCTGTGCCGCTGGCTGGAGGAGCCCCATTTACCTCTTAATTTCCCCCTCGGCATCAGCCTCTCGCTGGGCGGGCAGGGCTCGCCGCTCCCGCGGAAGACCCAGCAGCGGCCTCGCGCCCCGACAGACTCCCGATTAACTGTAAAAAAACAAGACAAAACGGTTATGAACAGCCAGCGCCTCCTCCTACCCCCCCCCTCTTACACTGATCCCTCCCTGTCCCGGTGCACCCGGAGCTGGGCCGGGGAGCGCCAGGCCGCTGCCCCAGGGCCCCCGGGCCGGCGGCGGCCCCTTCCCTCAGGGACCCGTCCCGCCGGGACAGGTACCCGCGGCGGCCCCAGCTCCAGCGGCTGCCGCTCTGGCCGGGACCGGCCGGCGGCAAAGTTACCGAGACGCCTGGTAGAGATTTTTCCTCATTATTTATTCCCCCCCTCGGTTCCTCCTTCTCTCCCCCGCTGTCCGGGAACTTTCGGCATCGTCCTGCCAGACACGCAGCCACCTCCTCTGCCAGCACAAACCGCTCCCGGGGGCAGCGGGATGGGGGGGCGGCTGGAAGGCGGCTCCAGCGCCTCAGCCTCCTCAAGCGGCGACGGCCGCGAGCGAAGCCCTGTCAGCGGCACCCCGCCGCCGCCGGCCCGCGCCGCCTCGCCCTCTAGCGGGGGAGAATGGCGGCGCCGCCGGCTGGGCGTGACTTTCCGCGCTCCCTTTAGCCCGCCTGCCTGCCGGGGGGGACGGCGAGTCAGTCAGGGAGCCGAGCTAAACCGGGACTAACGGCGGCGCCGGGCGAGGAGACTCCGGGATTAAGGGTGCCACCACCACCAACACACCCCCTCCGGGTACCGGGGCAGGCGAGCGGCGCGGCAGGCGGTGGGGTGTCCGAGGCCCCCGGGGCGAGGGTAGCGGCCGGAGGAAGACAGCCCGTCCCCGGCCACTTCGCACCCCTCTTTCCCCTGCCCTTACAGGCGAAGAGAGGGGCGAGGAGGAGAAAGCAGCCCGAGTTGGGGGGAGTCCGGCTGCCCCGCTCCCCAGCTGCCCCCCGCTGAACTGGAGGGGGGCGAGAGGGGCGCCTCCTACTTTGGCAAACACTTTGGCACTCTGGAGCAGGAAGAGGGGTGGAAATATGGGGAAAGTTGGAACTTGCCTGGTTACTTTGGCCGGACTTTTGCTGGCAGCGGGAGCGCAGACGTTCACAGGTACGGAGCCGCCGG
The DNA here is from genome assembly GCA_028565335.1 of Limnodromus scolopaceus. Classification (NCBI taxonomy): domain Eukaryota; kingdom Metazoa; phylum Chordata; class Aves; order Charadriiformes; family Scolopacidae; genus Limnodromus; species Limnodromus scolopaceus. The sequence continues at coordinate 106,625,771 of JAOXNO010000013.1, read as the reverse complement.
GCCGGCCCTGGGGGCGGCGGAGGGGCGAGGGGGAGGTGGGGAGCGCTGCGACTTCGGACTCGCTTTGGGGTTTGGTTTGGGTTTTTTTAGTTCTTCTTCTATTTTTTTTTTTTTTTTTTTTTTTTTTTAGTTGTTTATTTATTTTAATTATTTATTTATCCCCGACCCC
>JAOXNO010000013.1:106587362-106625332 GCA_028565335.1 Limnodromus scolopaceus | reverse complement strand
CCCGCCGCCCTGCCCGCCCCCCGAGCTCCCCCCGCCGTTCGCCCTGCCCGTAGGTGCGGCTGCGAAACGCCGGTGGAAAACGGAGGTAGAGCGCCGGCCCCTCGTTTTTTGCAGTCCCCTCCGCCCCCCAGAATCGTCACCCCGCAGGGCAGGGCAGAAGCTGCCCGATTTTGCGGGGTGTCGGGGTTCGGCGTCCAGCCAAGAGCCCGGCAAAGCGCTCCGTCCAACAGCGTTTGGCTGTCCCCCGAAGTCCGAGACCTGCAGATGGTTAGCTGGGTCTTGCGGTCCTCTGCCTGCACCCCTCTCCTGTTTATATGTCGAAGAAACCCATAATTTTAGACAGAAATTCGGATTGTGAAATACTTCTGCGTGCTTCACTGCGAAGAGTAACTTCAGATTTTTTTTTTGGTTTGTTTTGTTCCCAACATGAAGTGAGTGCAACTGAAAAGCACGTTAAATTGAAGACATCTGGTCTTCGGTTCGTGCAAAGTGTGCTTTGATCTGGTGGGAAGCAATACTTTTGACTTTCCTTGTTGCTCAGGCTGCAGAATAGTTTATATTTTGTACATTAAGTGTTTCTTCTATGCAGCACTGTAGGTAAACCAAGTTTTATGGCTAGGAATTGGTGGTTTGCTTTAAAACTTTTTTAAAAAATAAAAAATTCTGGTTTTATGTTAGGTTCTTTTGTATACATTGCTGCGTTTCTGTCCAGCATTTTTACTGCAGATGAGACAGAAGATCCCTGAGCAGAAAGATGTTTTGTGTCGAGGTGATATATAACAATGATGAAATCTTTTCCCAAACGCTCATGTTAAGATGAAGCTATGCTCTATAGTGAATTATGGAACTGAACTCATGTATATTAGCCCTATAACTCATTAATATTGGAAGTCTAGTGTCCAGGCTTCAGTGAGAGCTCTTGCTTTATTAAGATAAATCCATAACTCATTGCTGACCTGCACGAACTGTCTTACTTCTTGTTTAAAGTTAAGCTGGGGCAACTCTTCTTCTCCTGGATACTTAAATGACTTGTGCGTGCGATATGCTGATGCTATACTAGGGTCAGCATTGAAGTGCTGTTCATGTTGCTGAAGAACAATTCCACATTAATGTTAGATTTGTGTCTGTTGTATTCATTTCCATCGCTGCACCCTGTGGAAAGAACTGTAATATAAAACATAAACAACTCAGAGATGACGTGTGCAAACAGTTATTCAAAAGGTATCAATCCCAACCCTTCTAGAGACTGAAATTTACACACTTCAGTGATCTTGCAAAGGATGTCATGGCATGCAGAAACTGACCTGCTTTCTCCCCATGTATGCCTACGTATATGTATGTTAAATATTAAAAGTAAAGATTATTTGTGAAGATGTATGTACAGATTTCTTTTTTTTTTTTTTAAATATTGATTCTCGGCACTTACTTGGAGCAAAATTGATGAAATTTCCATTTTTGTACTTTACCATTTGAAGTGCATGTCTGAGAGTCATTTTTGCTTGGGGGAAAAAATAGCTGTTGCTGTTGTTAAAACCTTGATGCATCGGTGTCATCGGTCCTTGAGTTGGGTAGTTATCTTTTGTAATAGTTGTCCCTTGTTGCAGATGAGAGTTATATGACTAACCTATAAAAAGTTTAAAAACAAACCAAGAAAAAAGAAACAACCAATTCCACACATGTTCTGAGCAAGGAATAGCAGTGGGTGAGTTAAGTAATCTTTGGCATTTATAGTCCCATTTTTATTTTTACCCTTTTCTAAAATGACTGATTTGTTTTACAGAGATTGGTTCTAATGTTACCCTCAACTATTGTTATATTTGAGTTTTGAGTTTCTTATTTAGAAAATAATCTTAATGAAAGATCAGATCTTGGCTTTTTAAGGCCTGGAAGCTTTCAAGTAATCTTTTGAAAGCAGCTTAACAGTTAATAACAATGAGATTTTCTCTGAGTCCTTAACTAAAGAATTTAAAATTCTGGATTCATCAGTTCAAGAAGAAAACGGTCTCAAGAATTTGAAATCAAGAGATGTTAGTGAAAGCATCATCCTAAATGGACAATGCTGCTTATCTTAACTTTTTTTTTTTTTTTAAAGTAGCTGGGGTCTTTCTGCAAGAGTAGTTTTGAGATTTGTGTTTGTTCTTTTAATTTTAGTTTCTTTCTGAGAAACTCTAGTACACCTAATTTGGCTGGTTTTGTTTATAATTTTAACAAAAATGTTATTAAGTGGTCCCATGCAAAAACTGAACGCTAATAGTACGAAAGTTCTGAAATGTGGTGTTCCTGTCATATGAAATGCCACCTTACTCCACCATGTTCCCTCTTACATCTCCTTGGTAGATTATTCAGGCTATGGAAAGCAATCCACTCCTGAAAGGGATTTAGGTCAAATATAGAGATGTGGAAAGTTAGAAGGGACATTGTAAGCCTAAATATTAGGTCTTCTATATAATGAAGGGTCTGGATGAGATGAGTTCTGTCAAATACCAAAATGGGGAGCTGAAATTGAAGGCAAGGAGATGTGTAATAGAAGTCAGAAACTGTGTTTTTATGAAGGCATCGTGTTCCGATAAATGTAAATTTGCACACAGACTGAATTCTGAAATTGATGCTTCTTGCTTATAACCTGAATGTGACCGAGGGAGGGCTATTATTAGGCTGTTACATACTCTTTTGCTATGGAAAGTGACAAGGTTGTATATTAACGTACTCTTGTTACGGTTTTAAGAGTTTCAGTTTTTCTCTGAGGAGGGATGAGTCCTATTGCAGTGAGAAAGAGATACGGATGGACTACAAGTGCTTGTAGGCAGCCATTCATAATGAACTTTTCACCAGGACTAGTGGCAATTATGAGGAGAGGAACAGGAGGACAAGTGCTGTATGAAATCTAAAAATGACTTTTCCTAGTGACTAGTAAAGTTTATCACGTGGAGTATAGTAGTTCTCAAGATATTTCAGGTTGTGCCTTATATTTATCTGTTTCATTTTTGGGTGTAGGCAGTCTAAAAACAAGAATCACATTTTCCAAAAACAGATGCGAGGGAGAAGTTTGATATGCTGAAGTTGAAACTTACTGTGATGATGTTGATGTTTGGTGACTGCAGAGAGGGAAGATGAAAAGAAAGAATATAGGTTAAGGCTTCATGGGTCCTGTCCCAGCTGAAATGAAGCTCCTGGCAATCGGAGCAATGTGTAAAAAACAAAAAGTTTCTAGTATAATTAGCTGTGTTTAAAAGTATTTCTCAGAGTATTCAGGATCTCTGTTTGGGAGTCTTTAGTAGCTATTCTGATCATTTTATCAGCAAAGAGCTCCAAGTGTGGTTATATCTCATTTTAACAAATTCTGCTTTTGCTTGCATTGCTTATTCCACCCCTTTTCCTTTCTCTTCACCCATCCATCAAGTCTGTATTCCTGCACTTCCTAAGGGAAGTAACATATGCTAGTGAAAACGCAGCTTTATTAGTGGCTGACACCGTTGTCAGCTCATCAGCAAAACTATTCTAGTTAAAGTTCAAGGTGTGGACTTGGCCTTGCTAAACAGCTGCCAGGGAAGATTCTCAAACCAAACTACTCGATGTCAGGTGAACAGGTGAATGACTTGATTTCTGTTTTACACCTAAGAGTATTCTTATTTAAAATAGTCTAGCAAATTAATGGAGGCATGTTGAAGAACTGGTTTCTAAATATGTCTTTTCTTTTTTTGGTTAAACTTTTGGCAGTTAAAAACTGATGAAATATACTTTGTATTTCTCTGTAAAGTGGGATGTACTTTAGAATACTTCAGGTAAAAATGGGCCTGGGCTCAGTTTGTGAAAAAGGAAACTGTGTGGTGGGTGTGTGGGTTGCTTTTTTTTTTTTTTTTTGAATATATTTTAATTACCTATTCCGGTCTTGTTCTGGTGTCAAAAGTTAGTAGTGAAACCTTATCAGAAATAAAAAAACAAACAAACCTACGAAATATTACAAGGGTGTAATAACACTAGGGGAAAAAAAATGCTGTGATGTTTATTTGGTCTCATGATTTAGCAGTCATCAGAATCCATGAGGAAAACAAATCACTGTGTCCTGAAACAATATAGCAGCATATAATTTATGAAAAAAATAATGCATTTAGTGCTCACAGAAGTTGCTAGATTGACAGCTAGAGAGACTACATCCTCAGGCAAATCACAAAACATGTTAGGATAGAACAAGTAAGCTTCTGAACTCCATCTTGCTGATGTCATTTGAGTCTGACCTGAAGAAATGCGGAGATCGTTCATTTTTCATGTGCGGTCACTCATACACCAAGATGGTCAGCGAATGTGTCAAACAGCCCAGTTGCCAGTGGCCAGGTCAGTTTTACACATTCCTGCTGGGACAGCTGGTTCAGTTCGCATCATTAGATTCAGCTCGGGGAAGATAATAGGTACAGACTTGATAGAACAAAGTCCGGTGATGTCATGGTGGCGGGACCTGTGAACTGATCCTGTATTTCACATGTTGCAACTTTATGCTAAAGGAAATGTTGTTTGAGAGGGGTATCTCTTGTGTTTAAAGCTTGTTAGTATCGCTGTCAAGCATTTACTTGAGGTAGCTACATCACTAAGTTTCAAAGATGTTTCCCCAGAAAATGACATGCATTTATGAAGCTTTCAGCTCACATTTATGACTCCTGTGTAAAGAAGTAGTTCTGAAAACTTTCCCAGGAATAAACTGTTTGTTGGTATGTGAATGCAGCTGAATTATCTGCTCAATTTCTTTAGGAAAAACTGAGGGACTCCTCTTTATTTAATTTTATTTTGCTGATAACTTCCAGATCTGTATTTCTGGTTTAATGTGTAATGTTATCAATGTAGTAAAAGGGATTTCAAGAAACCAAAACCCATTTGGAGCATAGTGTCATATATTTAGGGAAAAAAAAAAGTCTAGCAATAAATTTTACTGTGTCACTTTTTTCACCCCACTATGTTCACGTAGTGCTTTCTGATTTTTGTAGCATCTTCCTGAGTTTTGCCTGCTGTGATCTGCTGCTGATCACTAGGTGTAGCTGCATCTCTAAATCCGCTTTTCTAAGCATAGAAAGAGGAAGGGTTATAAACTGGGCTTTATGAGAATGTCGGTGTATTTGGAGCTGGGGAGGTGTGAAAATATATGATGGATTTTTGTGACCTAGAGAATTTTAATCCATTGGTAGCTTCTTTGATTATAGTACAAATGAACTTTTAATTACTTGTAAAAATGGAGATTTCAGTATCAGTGTTAGCACTCGATAGAAGGATGAATGAATGCTCTAATATAACAAAAAAGCATAATAAAATGCATGAAATTACAAAGATATTGTCAGTACTTGCCCTGTGGTTTAAATTCAAGGGTTATTGCTATAGAGATCTGATAAGGTGTATCTAAACCATCTTGATTGATCCTTGTCTTAAAGAGAAGCGTAAGTGTTGTGTGTCTTCTCACAACCTATTAAGAAGCTTTCTGTTCCATTTGAACTATTTATTTTCAGAAATGATGTTGCTGTCAGTGGAATTCTGTACTGACTTTGGAATAACGTGTTGTGTTGGTTTTTAAGCCAAGTTATTGCCATTAATGTTCCAAGTAGGTACAGTGGATAAGTCCCCACATATGCTTTAAAAACAAAGGCAAGATGTTTTCGTGCCCAGATTTCTCAAAGTAGTAACAGTAAAAATAAAAGCGTATTTATGCCTGTAACACAAACTCATGCTCAGTAGCTGCAGGGAATAGGAAAGAAGCATCTCAGCCAGAAGTGTCTGACTATAGTGACCCTTTGCCACATAAGGAGCAGTGGTAGGAAACAAAGTAATGACCACATTTGTTCAGACAAAACCATGTCAGAATCAGCAGGAAGGAGTTTTGAAAACAGGTTTAGAATTAGGGTGTTCAGTGGGGGAAAGGTGGGAAGGAAGGTGTAATGTTTTGTGGGAGAGTATCAGAGATGAACCTTACTGGAAGAGAAGATGTTCTAGGAAAAAAAGCTGAAGTCCTAAAGACAGCTAAATTACATCTGGAAAATGGAAATAGATTTATAATTATTTTCTTATTTTTGTCATCTTAGTTTTTAACATGTTTTTCTTTAATAATATATTCAAGGCTCGAATATATCTTCTGACAGCTTTACATAGCAATAGTTGATTTTCTTTACACATATGATGAAGTGTAGTTATGTTAATGAATCTTTAATTTTTTTTCTGTGGAATGGTGTAAAACCAACATTTTCCTTATGAGTGTGTTTGGTTTTGCCCTTCCCCCCCCCTCCCCCATGTGTAATATGCCCTGATTTAGAGAGCAGTAAGTTTTGGTTACAGTTGGGTTTTTTGAGGGGTAGATTGGTTCCCCCCCATGTCTCCTTTTTAAAAAATAAAAATCTTCTTGGATGTTAAGGTATTATAAATATCTTCTACACCATTGGTTTTTTTTTTTTTTTTGTTAATCACAAGAAATGTGTTTTTGCTCTGGAATAACTAACAGCTAATTACCTCTTTCATCACTTTAGCTCTTCATCTAGGAGAATGAAATAGAGCATCACATGCCTGTATTAGAGCAGGATTTTTTTTGGTTTGTTTGTTGTTTGTGTGTGTGGTGGTGGTTTTTTTTTTTTGTGGGTTTTTTTTTTTTTTGAGGTTTACTGCACATTTATTTTGGGAAAGTTTTAAAAAAAAAATTGTGCTTTATTGCTTTGAATCCTATCATCTCTTTTATCCTTAACTCTTAGATCAAATATTGTTTAGACTCTTTATTTTTGAAAGTAATATGCTGGATAGAATACTTTTGTCTGCAGCCTTTTGTTTTAATTCTATAGTGCATAAATGTAGATGAAAGAACTGTTTAGTTGTGCTGATGAAATTCTAACATAAGATTGAGGAGGATATTACAGTAGTTTCTCTGCAATTTAAGGTGGATGGATAGTGGACCAGTAGTGTCTTGAGGGCTTTCATAATGGAGGGTTTTTTATAGGTAAATGAATAGAGGGGCTTTTTACATTTGTTTTTCTGTTGAATATAGACTAGACTGAGCAAATAATTTTCATCCATGCTGTGTGTACTTACATAGTTGTGCTTGTAATGTGCTTGTAATCTATACACTAGTTTGTATGTCTGTGTTTTAAAAGAGTTGATGAATTATTACCCTTTAGCAAGCTTCTGCGTTTTTCATGGTCTACTTGCAGCGGAGGTGGTTACAGGGGGCTTGTATTTCCCCCCCCTCTTTTTCTTCTCCCTCTAAGATAAAACAATTCTTTATTTTGGGAACTGATTATTAGTAATTCTACTATGGCTGATAGGGTAATTTATGGTCATCTACATGCACATCGTAAAGTTTTGGTTAGCAAGTCTACATTGTTTCTGAGGATATGTAGACAGAAAGGATCGTCAGTTTTGGTTAAAAAAAAAAAAAAAAAAAGGCTATCACCAGGCTGTATCTCAAGCAGATGCTGAAATTTCCCAAAGGGACTCACTTTGTCCTCTGCTTGCATAGAAACTCCGTTCGTCTCATTTCTGGTATTTTCATGTTCATAGCTGAACTGTTTCTTAAGACGGGAAAAAGCCAACAGTTGAAAACCAACATGAAAGTCAATTGCCGTCTCAATGAACTGTGTTAGGCCCCAGAGCAAACATAGCTGTTTTGTCTGTAGTTGTTTGGCACAGTTGCTCTCTCCTCTTATATGATTTGTATACTTGTCTCATTTGAAAAGAAAAAATGCATTATTACCTATTCACTCTTCCATCCTTCTAGTAAATAAAATCACTGCGAGAAGTCCAGTGTTTCCTAACAACTCTGCAGCTTTTTCGGAGTATGCTCACAGGCTTGGTAGAAACTTGCAAGGAAATATATTTTTTTTCAAGGTTTGACGCTGTTTGTGTATCAGTATAGGACTACATGTAATCTGTTGTAATTACTGGATGTTTCTATCCAACGGTATAATTCAGGATCAACAATGTTCTGATGACTACAATTTTTGGAAGTTATTACTATTTTGACAGTGTAAGATATCTTTTACTTAACAGTTTTAAGATGTGTCATATAATCTTAACCAGGAAATTAATTTTTTCTCCGTGGTACTTTCTGAGCCTGGAGATTTTTCTGGTTCCACTTGGGATGACATAGCCTAACATGAATCATACCACTGGAACATAGCATGAAAAAGACACATGTATTTTAACTACTGTTGTAATAGTCAGTTGCTTAGTGATCAGAACTCCTACATAGGAGCGGGAGACAGATTTCAGTTTGTGCTCTGGCATTTGACTATGACATGGGTGAGGATCTTCATAGCCAGGCTTTTCTGTTCTTTTTGTGGATTTTGGTTTGGTTTTGACCAGCAGGATTTTTTTTTTTTTCACGGTTGAGAAATCTGGTAATTTCCATTTAAGAAAAAAATAAGGAATGTGATCGTTCAGAAACCCCCATCAGTTCAGAACCCCCCAAGGTATTTAGAGAAAATCTACAGCAGTCACTTGTCACCTGCTGTAACTTTCGTTTTCCCTAGAAACTTAAGGATGTGCTTAAATACTGTCGCTTGTTTAGGAGATAGAGACAGTTGTAGACATTTCCAGGAACCATAGTACTCAGTGGGGTAGTTCTGATGTTAATGACTGAGAATTGCTATAGCCTTTTTTTCCTTTAATGTTACCTTTTCTGAATTCTGCAGAGTAGATGAAGATTATCTGCATTCAACACTTTAAAATAAGCACTTTACATAACACATTACTTAAGCTGTTTTTCTTTTTAACTTCGGCAGGGACAGCTATTACTGAAGTAATTTCTCAGTTATATAAGATAAATTGTTGTCCTAGTAATAATTTTAAGGCACCGTGTGATTGATGCCCCTTTTACTGTATCTGAGCGATGTCATCTCAATTCAGTCGTAGCTCAGGAGAAAATTTCTGCGAACGCCTTTCTAAATACGAAGGCAACCCTTTGGGGTTACGTCTGTGAATATCACAGGAAACCAACAAAACCAAAACACAATTAAAGTTAATATTTATTTAAAACATTAGAGGTTGAAAATGCAAAATAGAAGCCTGTATATTGCCCAACATCACTGCCTTCTGTTTATGGTGACATGGATTGAAGACCACATATAAAGTTCATGAGGTGTGTTTTATTTATTCTTACTTTAAGAATTGTTGTTAAAACTACCTATATAAATCTGGGCTAGTAAGGGATTTATGTGAATTAGCCTAGCATTTTTATTTGGGGATTTGGGAAACACTGAGGTTTGAGTGTTTTATTTACTTAAGTGTGTTTGAGACGAGCACACGCCCTTCAGAGCAAATACGCATTAGATTGTGCAGGGCCCAGGAGCCCAAGACAAGTTGAAATACACTCTGAGCAAATAAAAAACTGGCTTCCGCAGCAGCCGTGTGGCAACAGTGGATGTGGATTGGGGTTTTTAAACAAGTCTTGCAGAAGCTGTAGAACTGGATCTTCACAAGTATAACTGCTTAACAGAAGGTCCATTTGTCCACTAGAATCTGTTACTTTGCATCCTGAATATTGGGGAGTTACATTAAAAGCTTTACATGACCACAAAAAAGTGTGAACATAAAAAGCCTGAAAATATTTTTCAAGTTGTAGCCCAGTGTCTAGCATAAGATTATCCGTGCAGGGAAATGACGTGGAAATAACCCCTTAAGAATAATATTCCTCAGCTGCTACTTTTCTATTTTCAAACGTAGGCAAACCTACTGTCGTGCTTGTGGGCTGCTTCACGGGCAGATCCATTGCTGACTGTGCACTTCAGCCTTATTCACCTTTACCTTCCTCTGTCATGTAGTGGACTTGGAGTCTTGAAGGGCAGATCATAGTTTTGAGTTGGGAGTTGAGGTGAAGCCTTAGGTATGTTCAGACTGAGAAGTTCGGATAAAGACTGTATGAACTTGGTCTAGCGGTATTATCAAGGTTGCTTCAAGGGGAAAATTAGGGAACATGAATTGTGCGTGCATTGCCTGCTGCTTTTGAAATTCTTTCTCTGATCTTTACAGAGAAACAGATACAGTGTTTGGAAGTCTAAATTCTTATTTTGGAAGATACCTGTTGTGATTTGATGACAAGTGGAAATAGAAAGCAGCTGTGGACTCATTCTGGCATCAGTCAGGAATTACTGTGGAGGTTTTGGTTATATGCAACGAGTTGCAGTTTGGGCTGCAACAGGAAGCTTGTATTTTGAAAGTTATTGCGTAACTGCCAGTTCTGTTGCGTTCATCGCAAAAATGGAGTCAGTTTCTGATGTGTAGCCCAAACTCAAAGCCTTTGTACTCAAAACTGTATTTTTGAAGATCCTGATTTCAAAATGAATATAAACTCCCGGCTTCCTGAATTGGTCTACAGTAGATCTGCCTCAGTGAAGTAGTATCTGACGCACTTGTTTGCTTCAAATCAATGCTCATAGTGAGTGGATCACAGGAGTTTTGCAAACCACAGTTTGGGAACCACTCTCTCACTGTGAGTGAGAAAGTGCCCTTTTCCAGAACTCGCTCTGTTAAAGTCTTCACAAACTGCAGAGTGCCATGCTAGATTTGCAGCAGTGAAAAATTAATTCTGGCTTGTATGTCAGAATTGGGTTATGTGTATTTCTCAACCTTTAGGAGCAGAACTGCAACAAAAAAAATCACATCTGTATGCTTGAAACTGGCATTGAGCAAATACGTGACTTTCACTAGCAGCCCCATTCACATGATTTCAGTGCTTTGACTCTACACAGTGGTCTAGCAATAAAAGAAAGAATTGGCCAATTATAGTAATCTGCCAGAGCTGTGTACTCTGGAATTTTGTGCAGAGGAAGAGGGAGGGTTCTTACCTGCTCTCAGTTCCATCTAAAATTGCACTTTAGTACCATCTATTCCACAGCAAATAACATACATATTTAACAAAGCTGTTAACCACTCAGCCACCTTTAAGAATATATTGCTTACGTCCCACCTCCTGTGCTCTCTCCACCTTCTCTTCTCTGTTCATGTCTGCTCCTCATCACCATGTTCCACAAATCACGGATTGTTTGTGCCTTCCTCTGCCACCTCCATCCTTTGGGTGGCTGTGACTGAGCTGAGAAGAGAGCTGAGACTGGAGAATGGTAGCTCTGATTAGGGTTGCCTGTGGTGCCAGGGGCCACTCTGTTGCCCTTAGAGTTTGGAGAACAGTGTCAGCATTTTGAAAAAGCCCCCCCAGAGGCCCTGGGGGGGTGTGACAGAAGCTCGGGGATACAAGACACAATTCCCGACTGCATGAGTATTATTCCTAACAAGTTAGTGGTTTTTCTTTTTTCTTTTTTTTTTATTTTCAAAATGATCCCATGCATGTGATAACACACATGCCAGCAAAGCATGTGCTTATGAGTAAGTACTGTAGTACTGTAAGAGAGTGAAGTTTAAATCTTACTTTGCACAGAGAGCAGTCACTCTGAACACTTGATAGTGTGATAGCAACAGCAGACAGTGCTAGTGGAGAATGAGATGCTGTGGCCAGATCTACATTTCAGACCAGATGGACATTATTCATAATATTTTTGGAGTGTGAATGGTTTTTACCAAAGTGTGAAGTAAACTGATGAAGAATTTCTGTTTGTTTGTTTTTCAAGCTAAAAAGGATTAGTAATACTGACACTGTTTATACAAACACAAGCTCAAAACCTAAAGATGAATACCGTCAGTTTTGGGCATACTATGAAAGGAGTTACGAAAAGCTCCTGTTGACACAATAATTGCAAGTAAATAAGGTGTTAACACAAGTCAGCATGAACATGCCAAAATCTGCATTTTGTAGAAATGTAGTTACATGTATAGTTTTCTGGAAATTGGAATCGCACTTTTCAGACACAGCAACTGAATTTTTAGTTCCTTGGTGATAAGTAGAGTGGTTTTTGCGTACTCAGCCTGCCTTTGTCCACACAGAAAAAATATTCCAGATGAATTTTCAAAGTACCATTAAGTAGTATGCTAGAGGTATCAGCTCTTTTCTAAATCTTTGAGCACTGTTTATAGGGAGAAGATGGTGCAGAATCTTCTATTACATATGGCTGCTTCCTTCCTTAGATATAGAATAGATGTTGTATGCAAAGATTTAGAAAATGGCTGCTTCTTTGTTCAAACTCTGCAGTTGAATGTATAATATTCGTACCTTGGGTTAACCTGTGTTTTGTCCATGCTGATGTTAATTTTGACATTGTTTTTGTGTGTACTTCTAATGCATATATATGCATGTGCAGTGTATTCTATGCTATCAGTACATATTTTTGGCAGTTAAAATTATGCTTTAAGATGAGCTCAGAAGTTCCTGCTCTGTATTTACTGTGCAAACTATTAATGTGGTTCCCATTGATGAAAGTTCTGTGTATGAATGGGATGCTGGCCATGCTCACATCATTCTGTACAATGCAATATATGTTCTCCTGTGCAGCAGCTGAAGTAGTCTATTAAAGCATTCGAGCTCCCTCTCCATATTGAGAGCAGAAGATTCCTTCTTAATCCTCATATGGCTGATGTCTCTGCTGGAGTGTTAATAGATAGTCTAATTTGTGAGCTAAATTACTAATTGTATTATGAGTCTAAACCTTATTAAGCCTTTTGTGTAGAATTAGATCACAGAGCTTTGGGAAGCTGAATACTGGTTGGGTTCTGTCTCCTCTCTTTAATGACAGGAGCAAGTTTTATTGGTGTCTTTTCAGAGCTTCATAGCTCTGAGACTGACTGATTTCTTTTGCTGCTTTCTACTGTATCGACAGAATCATAAGTTTGAAAAGCAGGGTGACTTCGGGAGTAGTTGAAGATTTCCAAGCAGGGTATCAGTTATCTGAAAGCAGTAGGATTCTGTGTTTAGCTGAGGTGGGGCCATGATTGGGGATATAAAGGGTTGCTCTGATCTTGTGTACACACACACACAGTGTGTGAAGGTGGGAATTGTTGAAATTGTGCAAAATCTTTAAAATGGCTACAGTTATATAACAGGATAATGAGTTTGGTAGAGGTATATTCCTGTAAGAAAGAGTTCAGGTAGTTGAACCTGAACCTTAACTTCAACACATCACTTGAGTTAGATTTTTATTTCCGAAGATGTTCACTACCCACCGAGAGATGGAGGATACTTAAGAATTCCCTTATCGCTCAGCTGTGCTGCTGGATTTCATGAGCGCTCCTCACCTGTTTCCCTGCAAAACTGGCTGGGTCAACTGAGACTCTTCAGAGGTGGTTCATGCTCCTCACTCGGACTTTGCACTGGAGTCAGCCTGCTAATGCAGCTTGGTTGGAGATGGAGCTAATTGCCTCCAGCAGCAATCAAAGTGGGGCCTAATGGGTTTTGACATGATTTGCGATAAATTTTTATGCTGATGTAGAAGATGGCTGTGAACGGTTGCGCCTTTCACACAGGAGTATTGCACCCATGGGGGCCGTGAGAAGTACAGGTACAGAGTAGCCTAGGAGCTCAGTGGTCATGAGGGTCTCCGTGTATTTCTACATCTGTGCTTCATGTGATGACTTTATCTACTTAATGACCTGGGACAGAAACTCAATTTCGCAATATGAATTTTAGTAAATATGCTCTTTGAACCCTCAACACAAGCATGTGATGATGTTGGGAGAGTACATGAGAGGCTGGGCACTTCCATAACAAGGAGTCATAGTTCTAACAAAATTTGTCCTGAACTCAGTAACTATGTGCTCATCTGGATTACACCCTAGTCTACAACTGGTCCATTTGTTAACCTTGATCAGGATGGTCCCACCTTAGTATCATAGAGCCTGGACTTAAATTTTGAGGAATTTTTTTGGTCAAAAGTTGCTCTGTCCGCAACCTGTTCTGTCTTTTTACTCCAGCAAAGCTTACTTCTTCCTGCTATTGTTCTATAGCAAGAGTTTACTTTGCGCTTCTTCCTTCCTTCCCTCTTTTGCCACCTGCCTCCTTTCTCTGTCTGTCCCTTCAGTGGTGGGAGCAGCACAGTTGTCTGGTTGGAATGTAGGTATCTGAGAAGAGGGAGATTTTTGGGTGCTTCAAGAGAAAATTATTTGTCCCCTGTTAGGTTGCACCTATCCAGTGGGCTATGACTTAGACCAGTGCTTCAAGTCAGGACTTAAATAGTTTGGGCTTTGAGTAAGTTGTGTGGAGGTTTGGGGTTTTTTTCCTTTTTTTTCCTGTAAATAAAGTTTTGGGAGTATGAGGGAGGGGATGGGAGGACAGCTGTGAGATAACTACCTGTTTTACAGTGCTAATTATGGTATATATTACATATTAATAAGGAACTCTCTGTTGCCACCGGCAGAATCTCCCAGTGGGAGGTACAGAAGAAAGCTGTTTCAGAAGCAGAGAACGATGGAGAAACTTGGCTCTGCTCTTGTGCGTGGCAGCATGTTCGCTGTTGAAGCTGGGAGGGCTGCTCTGACAGACCTTGAAGCATTACATCTTTGCCATAGAAGAAGCTGGTGCTGTACTGGCTCAGGGAGAACTAAGCTTTGAACTGGGGAATTTGTTCTAGAAGTTTTCCAGGGATTACTTCTACTGTCACTGTGTGAAATGTAGGGACAGTTTGTGCACAGACATGAAGTTTTATAAAAGCATTGAGGACTAAGAGCTTTTCAAGGTACGTTTAGTTGCAGTGCTTTCTGCTTAGACTCGCTTATGGTCTCCTATATTGCATTTATGCTGTGGGAGTTTGAGAGCTGTGGCCTTGGTGTTTATTCCTAAAGGAGGGAAGACTTGTATATTAAAAAAAAAAAAAAGGAAGAAAAAAGCATAACTGTGGTTGTTATGTTAAATGAATTTTAAAGCTGGTGAAAAGAAGCATTCAGAGATGAGAATGCTTGGGGGGAGAAATGAAAGCACACTGAAGCCGTTTCCCCTTGAGGGCTTTAGGCAGGACTGAGAAGAAGTGGTGCATACTGAAGCCTTGTTTATAGTCTTTCACTTACTGTTAATAAAACAGGGATGTTCTAAAAGGTTTCCATAATTAAAATGCAGTCCTTGAGTATAGTGCATTTCCAGAGTGGTCTAAAGCCCTGCTGCTTCTCAGACTGCTTAAATCATTATTTGTAAAAAATGCTGCAGTGGACTTGGTGTTTTGAAGTTGTTTTCAATCAGAATGATGTTAGAAATGCTGGATATTGAGTAAATGAAAATAGAACTTATGGGGAGGCTGGTAAGTATACAAATTGACTGGTTAGTAACTAATTACCAGTACAGAGATTGTTTTTGCCTTCTCTTTTTTTTTTTTTTTCTTAATTGGCTGAATATTAATAAATCTGGTTTGTGTCTGGGAAACAGCAAGTTTTAATGGTCTGGCAGAAATTCATAATAAAAAAGCTGAAGAATTAGCATAATAAATAATTATTGCTTCCAGGGTTTTTATTGTTAAGATAATAAAATGTTAAAAAGCAAACCACTTGAGTAGAAAGTAATTGCACTGACAAGCACCACACAGCTAGCATTCACAATAAAGTAAACCTTCCCTCAATGTCAACCTGATTTGGTATCCGCATAAATGCTTCCTCACATTATGGAAATGTGCTTTTTCTATCAACAGAAAAGAATAAAACTCTAGGCATCTAATTAATCTTGTCTGACATTTGATTTCATACTCAGGTTAAAACATGAGGCAGGTGGGTCTGTTCCCCCCTCTTTCCCCCCCCAACTCTATGTGCATGACCACAGGCAAATCTCTCCATTAATGTCAAGCTGCATCTGTGTGTCTGTCTCTGCCACATGTCAGTCATTAATGCATTAGTGTTGCTTGTATTTGATTCATATGCACTAGTTTTCTTGTCTGGAGGGCTTGGTAAATAGGGAACCGCAAGGCTTCAGCTATACATCACAAACGTTTCACCTTGACCCTCCCTGTAAAGGAAGAGGGACTCTGCTGCATGGGAGAAGGATTAGAAGTGGTAATTTGTAGCGTAGGGAATTTCTGAGTTAGTATGATCAAGTAGAAGAAAGAAGCAAACCTGATTTGGCTTTGACATTTTTATTGATTAAGAGTGCGCTTGTTAAAAAGACTAAGAACTTTTAATAATGCCTCGCTGTTCTACCTGCAGTAGTTTAGACTTGTTGATGGCAGGATTGTTTTTCTGAAGTGCACAGAAAAACTCTACAAAACTGCATTATGGGTATTTTATTTTTCTGAAATTCTAGCTAATGGTTTCCGCCAGAGGCAGCGTGCAGCACTTGACAAGGCAGTGGTTTGACCTTGTATGTTAAAAACTGTGTAACTCCGTTACATTTTTACATACTTGGGTAGTACAAACACTTGGAAGGACACAGTTAAAGAACATAGATCTAAGTAGTAGACTCTGCTTGTTCTTAAATACAAAACAGTGATAACCTTAAGCAGTTTCATAATTAAAAGAAAGTTAGCAAACTGAAAAATATCTTCATGAACATTGTTTATATATTAAAATATTTTCCTTAGTGTTTGCATGCAAGTCCTGTGGCGTTGTGAAATAAATATTTGCTTATGAAGTCAAAAAGTAGTAAGAAACACCGGGCTTTTTTTCCTGACTAAATGCAAAAAGTAAAAGCATCACTGATGAAGAACGCATGATTTTATTTGTATTTTTTAAAAGTTAAGTTCTAAACTTAAACTTTCTAGTGTCTGTCTTCTACATAATAAGTGTGTAGGTGTGAGTGAAATTGTGTGGTGTTTTTTTTTTTTCTTCTGTCTTCTGCACCAAGGGCTGGATGCTGTTTGAAAAAAGTGTATAGCAGCTCCTAGCCATAGCTCTATAGCAGCCCATTCTATAAATCACTTATCAAAGGTGCTGAAGAATCCTTAACCCAACAATGTACTAGAGCAAACAAAAATGTATACATACACAACGTTGATGTTTATGCCAAATCGGTTATATACATATATGGGAATAGTGTGTTGCCAGAAGTTAACAGACAGAAATTGTGGATGAGAAATGTTCTTATGATGATGAGCGCTGCATGGAGTAGATGGGTGCTTCATCTGCTTTTGAATAGTGACAGGTAGAATCTGGTGTTAGATGTATTAGCATTTAGACTTGAAAAGAAAGAGACTGTCATGATTGACTTTTGGTGACTGTGGCTTTCGCTCCTTACTGTGTTGGTGCTTGGGTTGACTGTCTTCCTGTGGTCTTGAAAGGCAGCCTTGCCAGATGGAGTGAGCGGAGGGAGCCAGGAAATACCACTACCTACTAAAGCAGTCTTAACTATGAGGTTCTTGCTGTCAGCTTTTCCCTGGATGTTTCTTGGCAGACTTTGCTTTCAAGAAGCAGGACTGGAAACCGAGAGGAGGAGGAGTAACACTGCTTTAGTCCACACTAATTAATTATCTCTGCCTCAAAGAATGAATATTGCTGTTCAAACAGCTTTTAAGAGACTATGAAATGTAGTTGTGGAGTTGGAGAAATGCCTTCCTGCTCTATACCCCCTGAAGCTAAAACCAGCAGATTTGGTTAAGAGATGGTTTGTAATCCTTTGCGTTTGTTTACTGTGGTGTATTTTCAGTTGCTTTTGGAAGGGATTAGGGTCACAGAACAATTAAACTAGGAAGAAGCTTCTGTAGATTGTCTAGCCTAACCCTTAGGGAGCACTAACTTCAGAGCTGGATTGAGTTGCTCAAGGCCTTGTTTTGAGTTTCTCGAAGGATGGAGAGAGGCTCCACCACCTCCCTGTGTTATATGAACTTGTGAAATAGGAGCTGTAGAAAAAAATTCACTATGTTACTGCAACATATTTATACAAGAGAAAACGTTTATTGAGAGAAGATATTCCAGAGCATATTAAAACATAGAAGGTAAAAGCTAAAGGATTTTTTAGGCTTCTGAATGCACTGTGTTTGAAATGCAGCTATCAGGAAGGTCTTTCTAGATACCTTTTTGTAGCATTGACAAATACTTCTAAGGGTGCCAGTAATGTAAACTCCTGTTGCTTTCTGTCAAGTTTTATTCAGAATGAATAGGGTTGTACCAGTGAGTCCTTCCAATTGTGTTATTTTTCAAATAATAAAATGATGTCTTATATCAAGTAAGAGACAGTCATTCCAGAACACATTTTAATTTGGTTTTAAAATTCACATGCCTTAAAGGCATACACTTAACTACTTTCATAGCAGAAATTTTCATTGTATGGTACCAGCATTCTCATCTAATAACAGAATATTGGAGCTCTACTTAATGAAGATGCTTTTTTCAATTGAAAACTTCACCAAAGAGAAAATATACACTGATACCAAACAGAAAACAAGTTGCGGAACTACTAAAATGAGAGAAATGTATTAAAAAAATCCCTGCAGGGGGAAATTAGTAGTCGAAGGATAAGTACAGACTTTTAACTGAGTTTTGTCCCAGATAACACTGGAAGGGAAAGAAGTGTTGTTACTCTTAACTCTGAGACTCCGTGGGGAGTTTTAAAACAGTGAAAGGAAGGAGAAGCAATGCCTCTAGAGAAGTTTATGGAAAAGAACAACAAGCACAAACATGCTTTCCTCTTGCAGGGGAATTAGAGGTTATTATGCTGTGTCCAAGGACTTTTTTTTCCTATACATTTTTTTTCTCCCTAATTCGTTTAACTTGTTGACTTTCATTTCAGTTGGGTTCTATTCATTCCAAGTGCTGTAGAAACCTAAACCTTTCTTTTTGTTTGGAGACCAAATTAAGAAAGACTCAGAGGAACGGGCCTGACTAGGCGTGCTTTGGATCCCAGGCATGCTGGTATTCACAGGGGTAACGTAAGTCTCCATTACTGTCCTCTTTCCTTATTTATCCTTTTAGCAATAAATTTTGTTCTTGCCAGAAATGTGCTAAGTAATGAGATGACACATGCTGGTCATTTCCAGGGGATTAAAGTTCATGTTTTCAGAGAATTCTAGAGTTCATAGTCACAGTAAAAACATCTTGCTAGTAATCACTGAACAGTGAAAAGGTTATGGGTTATTCCGTGTTTAAATTAATTACCATGTCAGACATCTAATTAGGAGTTGGTGTGTTATAGCTGAGATTTCACAAATGACTAAAATAAATCTGTATCATCTGTCTTTCTGTGTTTTGGGAATCTCAACAGGCCCTGTAGAATCAACACCTGAGAATCTAGATTCCAGGGGCAATTCTTGTGCAGTTTAAAGTGCATAGTTTTGTGGGTTTAGTTTTTAAGTTCTTTAAACTTTAGTTTTAAATTCTTTAAAACATTGCAAAGGGGTTCTTTGTTCTTTTTATTTAGTTACTGCTGGTTTAACTAACAGTATGCTGATTCTGTCTTATCAGGGGAAAAAATGCAGAAGACTAAGTAGCACGCTTCAGCATTTAGTCATGTAGCTGCTATTATCTTTTGAATCTGTGTGTACGTGCATATGGGCACATAAGTGCCAATTTTAGGAACCGCCAGTTCAAAGCAAGATGAAAATAAGTAGTTTTAAAAGCCGCACTTTACACTTCAGATCAATAGAATTGTGAATATTGGAGTTGGTGAACATAAAAGGTAGCTGTGAACATTTCCCCAGAGCTAGCATATTTGACTCAGGCCAGCAGGAAAATAAAGAGAAACCTCCTAAATGTACCCGCTTTTTTTTTTTTTTTTTTTTTGTCATTCAGAATCTCATTATTTGACACTGCCAGAACTCAACACACTAGTCTTAACCTCCACCCCCCAGCTTTAACATACTTTTTACCATCCTCCTCACTCTCGTAGCAGTTCGGTGAGGTGTTGCTTTGTGTTGGGAGGAGGGCATGTGGAACAGCAGCTAATGGTGCTGCAACTGGAAGCTTTGGAAGCTTCAAATTCTGGTTAACTTCACAGTGGCTTTTTTATGCCACAGACCATTGCTTGTTGTAACAGTGAAACTTACCCCTGTGTCGGGGCAACAGAGGAGACAATGTATGGTGCTCTGTATTTCCATTTTACTATTCCTTTGGCTTCATGTCAGTAGCTGACGACCCCAGCATCTTCACAGACATGGGTGCAGTGGGTTGTGCGTGTGTTAACAGCCTCAAGTTTTTGGTGCTTGGGAGGGAAGAGAGCTTTGGGCTGGGGAAATCTCTGCTCTTGACAAAGACTGTTATCGGCAGAGATATATGAATTTCCAAGCATTGCCAACAACAGTTCCATGTATTTTTGGCCCTAATTACCTTATATTAGAATATTTTAAATTAATTTGATATACATGACATGCTACGTCAGAGGGACTGTATTTGAAACATGGAGAAGCTACTGAAAATTAGATGCTGTGAGGGAGAAACGATGTAATCCTGGTCTCACTGCTGTTAGGATGTCTAATCAAGATTTCACGAGGAAGATGCGTCTCATTTTTAGAGAGGAATTGTGGCAGTGGGATTGTGAGAAGATAATATAGGAGGGACATTGATGAAACCAGCAAGCAGAAGTTATACTATTGAGAAATCCAACTCTGATGTTTTGGCGCATGGTTGGAAACTGACCTGATCCTGATGAACAGAATGCAATCCTAGCCTTGTGCTGGATCAGCATCTTCACCGTTTCAGGTAGCACGAGTAAAGGACTGTTTCTAGATGGCATAGTAGGAAAGGAAAGCTTGAAACCACGAACTGCATGCTAACTGCTGCAGTGATGCTCAGCTTAGCATCCATATAAGAAAAGAGCATCTGATTTTAGTGTAACACTGTGGGCACCAGTACAGCTGTCAGTTATCAGGTCAGTTTTGCTCTCTAACCACAAATGCAGAAGCAGCCACTGCAGTAGTTTACTGTGGAGAAGAGAAAAAAAGTACTGGTAGGGGGTGGCAAGCAGGCTGCAAGCGTGCAGGTCTCCACACTTGGAGCACACATCTTTCACAAGTGCCAGAGGGTTGTAGGGAACAGGGCAATGACAATAAAGTATTTTTTCATGTTTCTATGTTCTTTTTCTTAGAATTCCAGTGTCTTTCCCTTCCCTTTCCTTCCCCTTCGTAGTTAGAACCTACAAATTTGCTTTCCAGCACATCATTATCTAGGGCCTATATTCTTAGTTTTTCATATTAACATTAGTTCTTAAGAATGTTGTCAAACTGTCCTAGTTGTGAAAAGAGAAGCTTTGTAAGAAAATCTCCCCCTTCCTCATTGTGTAAGGGAGAGATTGCAGGAATAATCGAGAAAGGAGACCCACGGAATTGTGAAGAGAGAGAGGATATGAACAGAACTGGGAAAAGAAAGGGAATAGAAGTCACAGGATGGAAAACCCTGCATAGCAGAGGAGCAAGAAATTGTTGAGAACAGAGGCAGAGAGAAGAGAAAGATAAAACACGTATGGAACATAAAGAACTTCTCTCATTTATTGTGTGTTGGAAAGGGAGAAATGAAATGAAAGAGAACCAGCAACAAACCTGGTGCTTTCAGTTTTTTAAATAAAAAGTAGTTGCAGTAACGTGCAGCCAGACAAATTCCATGATGTCTGAAGAACTTTTTTATTTTTGGGCACCTGTCGATGCATGCTTTTTTTTCACTCTAGCAGGTATATTTGCTTCTATAATGGACGTCAAGTTAATTTTTCAAGTTCTTTTATGCATATCAGCCATAAGTAGGTATTGTGTTGTTTTGTTCTTTGCAATGGGGGTGTGTAATCGTTTACACAGATAGTTTGCCCTTAAAAATTCTTAAGAATTAGGAAACTTTTTATTTTTCATTTTCCACACTCTTCTCAGTCTGGGCAACCCACTATGTTTTCAATTGAACATGAAATTAAAATAGATTTGTTGGTGTTATCTGGCTTGTCAATACTGGCAAAACTGCATTGGGCCAAAGTTTGAGGCTAATGTGTTGCTCTTTGCTTTCTGACATCCTCTGGAAGCAATGGTGATTATCACTTTAAAAAAAAGGGAACAAAAAGCAAATGAATAGACAAAATAAAAAATCACACACAGTGAGCTTAAAAACCGTAATCATTGATGCTTAATCTGTTTCTCGAGCAGGCTGAATGTACAAAGCCAATAATTGGTATTTCAAAATCGGCTAGTAGATCTGTGTATAGGATTATGTGGGTTGTCACTGTCATTATAGAAGAGATGAAATATATATAGGTAAGAAATATTACCAAATTTAAGCTAATCTAGTCCTGTAATCATACCTATTTTAATGAAATGTAACGTGTTTACATTATTAAGGTAAACTGAATTGCTACAGCTATGAAACATCTATATATTTACTGTAGGTGTTTGAGTTTGTCAGGCAATTGCAGCAAAATGCTTTCATCTTGTATATTGACACTTCACCAGTGATAAATATTTCTATGGTGTATGTGAGTTTCATGATTGAAATATGATTTTGGATCTTATCTAGGTGATTGTACAATATGACTTGTTTAATTGGTCTTTCATTTCTTTACGTCTTTGTAGGGGAATGTGTGATTGAACTGGTGCTTTTCATATAAGCCGGTGTTGCATATAGTCTTGTATGGGTACACTTATATGAAATGAATTATTTAAAATAGAATTCTGCCTTTTGCAAAAAACACCCTATATATTATCACTAAATTACCTTTTGCCTTTAAGTGTTTATTAAGTACGTAGTTGAATTCCAGTGGCTCATTGGTTTTGCTGCAAAGGCATAACATAATGTAGTTTAAGGCTAGGACGAACCATTAGATCATGATCTCTTCTGATCTCTGGGGCATAGATCAAGAAATGCTGCTGAACGAAGAACAAGTAATGCCGCACCTATGTACATCAGGAGAGGAGTGCTCTGGAATTACAGTGTGTGAATTCAGATGGCACTAATTCCCTTTTGAATACACACTGACAGCATCCACTGAATGTGGATAACTATTTGAAAAACACAGTAAATTATCTTGCTTTTAGAATTTGTCTATGAATAAATTTACTGCATACCAGGTTAAGGTGTGAATTTATATTGTACTGGCAATTCTGTACTAGCTGCCAAGAGGAGGTTCTTGAAAGGCTCTGTGTGTGAAACAGCAGCGTAAAACACCAGTGCTTGCAAAGCAGAGCAAACAGCCCAGCTCAAATGTATTCAAACTGCGCTGTTAAAAGTATCTACATAATTGTTATGGTGCTTTATATTGTAAATTCATTTTCTTGGCATTTTTTGGTGTATCTCGTGTCATATTTTAAATGGATTTAAAGTTCTGATTTCATTATACTGTGTGTCTAGTATACTTCATTTCACTCTTACTGCCTCGTGCAGTAGATTCAAGGGAATCTTTTGAGTTGGTCAAAAGATGATGATGATGTCAGATTTCCCCTCTTCCCCTGTGTCTGTTACTGAGTGGCTTGCAGTAGCTGTTCCTGGTGCTTGTGTCTTACTAACTTGGAGAAACAATAAACACCCAGGAGACTGTGTAAAAGACGTACACACAGAGACAAGAATTTGTTGCTGTTGGTGAGAATTACATTGCCACAGCTGTTCAAAGTTAGATGAGCATGCATAAATATGACAGTTATTGCGACTGTTTAACTCTTTCTATTTTTTTCGTGTTTAACCTTTAGTGATTCTTTTCCCCTCTTTGTGGTATTATACAGTCCAGTTCTCCTCTCCTGAATTCAAGTGCTGCTGCTTAGGACTGTAATAGGCACTCTTACACTGATTTATTCTTCCTTTGCACCAGTACATTTCTGAAAAGTGAATTAATGGGTAAAACATAAGCTAGGCAATAGCCTTCGTTTACTTTTTCAGAAGATCTCAAAGCAAGAGTATTGACTATACCACATCATCTATCTCCTTTTGAAGTTTGTGCCTAAATTGTGAATAGGGCCTGGACTTTTGTCCAATCCAGTCCCTCATACTAATCCATGTGGTTGTATGTATTTTTAATAGGCTATATAACATTCTGCTCTCTCCCCCCTTTTTTTGTGTGTTCCCAGACACTTTCAAAATTTGTTAGTCAGATCTCCCATCATTTCCTCTCATGTAGCTGCTGCTTCATGGGCCTGGTGCTTGTTGTATGCTTCATTGCTGGTAAAGGAAGCATACTTCTTTCATATAATTGAAATATTTATTTATTCTTTTCCTTTTAAAGTTATGCTGGATGGGAAAACCAGGTTCTCTATCAGGGTGACATGGGTGAGGCAAAATTGCCTTAAGGGTCACTGCAAATACCAGTTTCTGATACCTAGAGAAACAGCTTTTAATTATCTTGGCTTAGCTAATATTTGCAACTGAACTGCTGCTTTCTGAATACTTCTTAAATGTTGGTAGTAATATAAGAAGAGAATGGTGATGTCTTGATAGTAGTGCAACCTTTGAATAAGCAAAACATTTTTTGTTGCTATTTGTTGTCGGTGTGTTCATTGTGAGCTGTTAATTCACTCTAATAATTAGGTTATCAGGGTTAATTTTTAAATACTATAACTTTTAAATAAATATATTAGAAGCAAGAATGTTCTCATTTAAAGCCAGAGGTGGCATTATGTCTTTCAATATTGTTGAAATCATACATATATATAAAAATACATCTTAGGTAAGAAATAGAAATCTGTCACGTGATTTCAAGGTTAAAAAATATTAAGTAGGTGTGCCAAACTGAAAAGGTCTTGGATAACAACCATCAAATAGCTTCACTTGCTTATTCCCTCCACGCTCATCACTTTTTGCTGTCTTTCCTCAGCAGATCTCAGAGCACGTTACAAAGGAAGGCATGTTTCCTCATTTTATGAAGGGTATGTTGATCTTGTGCCTTATTGATTAATGCAGCCCATTTCTTCTGGATATGTCATAACAGCTATGGATGCTTCAAAAGCTCTTGAAGGCTGTCAGTAATGTTGAGATTAGATTTTTTTTTTTTCTTTCTATGCAAGCATTCTGGTATAATGCCTGTTTGTGATCAGATATGTCCCATCTATAGGGCTTTCCCTTCTTACCCAGTGCAGAGATTAAATGGACAGAAGGAAGGATTTCCTTTTGTGAATATTGAAAGCTTTTGTAAATGTTGCATTTCCAAAAGTTCAGATATGAGCTGAATAAATATCTATGATGTAATGCTTGGTTTCTAATGTAGCATTTTACATACATGAATTTGAGGCAACAAAAAAGGTTTATGTCAACTCTATTTTTGGTAACTGGCATAGCTTGACAGTAATGTAATGGAGGAACTATAGAAAGATATTATGACAGTATTGTTGACCTCTTACCCTGGTTATAAGACTAAAAATTCCAAATCTGACATGTTTTGGCTATTTGGTGGGTATACCTAAAGTCTCAAAACTATCTTTCAAAACATTTATTCGAAATTTATAGAATTTTTAAAAAACCTCTCAGCAAATACTACACAGTATAGATTAGAATGCTTATCTGCTATGTGTTGATTAGAGCAATCTGGGGAGATAGCAGGAAAAATTAGCGTAATTTTTGTTTTAATTAAACAAGATTTATATCGGTTATGAAACTCCTTGTGCAAATAATCTCCTAAGCATATTTTTACCAGTCTCATTTAAACTATCATGCTAAATATCACTGCCTTGTAATGCAACTACTGCGACTTACTAATTTGCCACTAATTATTTATTAATGTAATGACAGGAAGTTCTAATGAAATCAGCTGGGCTGATACTAGTAATTTGCTACGGCTTTGGTATTCTGTGTTGTCACAGAATCATAGAATGATTTAGGTTGGAAGGGACCTTGAAGATCACTGAGTTCCAACCCCCCTGCCATGGGCAGGGACACCTCCCACTAGAGCAGGTTGCTCAAAGCCCTGTCCAGCCTGGTCTTGAACACCTCCAGGCACGGGGCATCCACAGCTTCTCTGGGCAACCTGTTCTAGTGTCTCACCACCCTCACACTAAAGAATTTCTTCCTGATACCTAATCTAAACCTTCCCTCTTTCAGTTTAAAACCATTACCCCTCATCTTATCACTCCACTCCCTGATAAAAAGTCCCTCCCTGTATCTCCTGTAGGCTCCTTTCAGGTACTGGAAGGCCACTCTCAGGTTTCCCTGGAGCCTTCTCTTCTCCAGGCTGAGTGTTAGAGTATATAAAGTTTGTTGTGCTCACTTTCTGGTACTCAATTTGCTAAGAGGTTTTTTTGTTTGTTTGTTTTTTCCCTGTTTTCCAAATACTGCATACAGAAAGAACCAGCCACTTCATTGGAAGTACGTTCTGGAAAACTGTAGTTAAACTACCTACAGTTGGTCTTAATTATCATTGGATTATATGTAGAAATCTCTATGCTAGAATAGTAATTTGTTCTAGAAGGGTTTTATCCCTGATCTGCTACAGAATAAAATCTCTTTGTTATTTTGATTCTTTGTCTGTAAGTGTGTAAGCTAGGAAAAAACAGTGAACAAACCACCACCTCCTCTGCACATTTCTTTTTATGCTGAAAAGTCTTTAAAATTCTTGCTGTTAAGATTACTTGTACTGACTTAAAAAGGGACAGAGATAGGAATTTATTGAAACTACCCGAAGATGGGAATACCTGCAATGCAGTTAACCTAAATAAAGCATGATGGTTCATAATGTAACTAGTTATGAAACAGGTTTGACATAACAGGTTTTGGGTTGGTGTTTGTCTCTCCTGAAGTAGTTTGGGTGCCTGGGCGTGTAGTGTGCGAGTCACTGCTGCCCTTTCAAAAAATGATTGTCAAAAATGTTCTAAAAACTGGAAAATATTTGCTGTCTTTACCATATGGACCTTTATTTTATTTTATGTGAAGTTTTCATAACAAGTGAAGATTTTTATTTTTTTTTTTAAAGTTGTGGCAGCCTTGATGGAGAGGCAGCTTAATTATTGATAATTTACAAGGGTGGTACACTAGCTAGATTTCACCCATGTAAATCTGCTGCTGCCTTAGCAACAGCTACAGTGTATCATTTAGTGCTTAGGCTGTTTGTGGACTATACAATATCATAATTATAGAAAGAAATGTACAGATGTAGAGGCTTGAATATAAATGAGTTGTGCCTCAGAGTCTGGAATTTTTTGGGAGGGATATATGTGATGTGTGTGCATCTAGCCTCTCAAGTTTTTTGTCTCCCAGTGTTGTCTGCAGCGTAAGGGAATAGCTGATTATTGTTGAGGAACACCATGCTTACAACATGTTAAAAAGTAGCATGGAAGCAAATATAAAGCAAGAAAGCTGGTATTGTTCACGGTGGGTAGCTGGACAGTATGTCAGAACCAAACGGGTGTCGTGGCTGGCACTATGTAAAGAGAGCAGTAGATGCTTTTGGCCCAGGAGGGGTCTACAAGCTGAAGATAAGGGGCAAGGTCGAAAATGCAGAGAACAGAACAGTGATCACAGCAGCTCTATTAGAACAACTTCTGGGAAAAACCCCATCCATACAAGATTCTAGTTAGCTTTACCTCCTATTTATAATGTAGCAAAAATCTCTGTCTAGCAGTAACTTTCACAAAATTTCAAGTGTGTCAAGATTGACACTATTAAGTGACTGGTTGTTTACGTTTGTTTAGAAAGGTGGGTTTTGTTTGTTTTTCTTACTCTGTACTTGATTACTCTCCCTGTGTGAAATGTATTTTATTATTCTGTACAGTGTTTTTAATGGTTATTGCTAAATACAGATGATACAGTATGGAACTTTGAGTATGTACAAAACCTTGCAAATACATCCAAGAAAGATCATTCAGTCTCCATCATCACCTTCCTTTTCCATCTGCGTTTGAATGAAAGATTTTGCTGTACGCGTTTATGGTATTTATTATTGCACTTAGTTTACCCCACTTTTCTGTAAGAATAGGGCTTTGCTAGCAATCAAGCTCCTCAGCAGAGCAGTATTTCTCAGGAAGAATAACAAGAAACTTGAAATACACTAAATATACTAAAGAAGACTCAAAATATTTACTTAAGCATCAGTTCACATAAGTCCTCATTTGAGCTTCTTTATTCACATAGATGGGATGATCTATTATTAGTTATGTTTTGTTCCCTTCAAAAGGTAGCAATTTAGTGCACTACTGTACTTAAATGTCATTGTAGAGGAAGCATAGGTTAAAACAGATGTCATGAGCTAGACAGGAAAAAGAATGATGTTTTTAATGCCAAATTGATTTTAGAAGTTTCTAAAGAGTTGATGTTAAAGAAAAGTAATGACTGTTAAGGTACTACCTTTTAATCTGCTGCTCCAGTCATAACGAGTTCAGCAGCGCTCTAGTACTGCGTTAAGCACAACCAAGACATCTGTAGAGACTTGACATGGTGAAAAAGAAGTAATATAAAGGCTCTACTGTGCCCATTTCCTTAAGCAGTTCAGAACAGAAAAGGGAATTTATTATTTAAATGTTTATGAAAAGAACAAGAAGTTTTAATGTGTGAACGCGCAGAAAAAAGAAGAAAGCCTAATTGAATGGTGGGGAAAGCTGCAGCTTTCAAAGCCAGCGGTCGCTTTTTCTTGCTTCTTAAATGAAGCTAGGAAGAAGGCTTTCTTTTCCATTTAATAGCACAATTAGCCCTACAATAACCATCTGAGTGTCTGCAAGTCTCATGCTTGTTTTCATGACCTGCTTGTTTACTTGTAGGAAGTATTATTAAAATGAATGACAGACTTTGCTCACTAAGGTGTGTGGGGCAAACCTACTAAAAGATGGGGTATGATAAAGGATGCACAGTGTGATAAATGGTTTGGAATTTTTGTTTTTCAAATTCCATCACAAGTATTAGGGTTCAAGGTTCTTTTGGGTTGAACTTTCTCGGTGATTAGTTGTCCCATGTCAATTACATAAACCGTCATATATTTCTTCTTCTTTTTGCTTCTTGGTAAAACAGGGGTAATTGTCAAACAAGTCCCTTGACATGGTATGAGTGTTACTGACTGTATAGATTGTTTTGGATGTTTGTTGTGCTATATGTAAACGGTACTCTTGCTGTATTGTATATTCAGTCCAAATCCATGAAATCTAATGAGATCTGGATTTAGCCTTTGGTTTCTAATGCCTAATGAGTTCCCCACAGCCTTCATTTTTAAATTGGGCATTTCTTTTGTCTGCTTAAATAAACTCCTAAATTTAATAGTAGCCCTGTTTTTGTCTCCAGTACTGCCTAAAGCTACAGTCTGAATAAAGGCTTATGTGGTGGAAAGCTTGTCTGTCTCTTTTTCTTTTTTTAATTGGAAAAAAATATTAATTGAGTTACTACACTTACTCTCTCTATATCCTTGCCTCGCTTATGTTCTTAGGGAGCACATACATTCATGTTTTAGTTTGAATCGGGAATGTACCTCTGAAATGAATTTTGGAGTTGGCTGGGTTCGTGCACCTCAGTTCACATTGCCGGACTGTCCTGGAGCTTGCAAATCCAGATTCCTTTTGGATGAAGCTAAAGCGGGAGATGTAACGCTCTGATCACCCTCTGATGCTGGTGGGTGTCCAGTCCCTGGGACTCAGCTGTCCTGCTCTGGGGGGCCCTCCCGTCACACAGCACCATTTGGGTTTGAAACCCTTAGGGCTGCGACGGCGCTGCAGCCAGGACTAGGGCGGCTGCTTGTGGGAATTGCTGCCTTGTCATGTCCATGCTCCCATTGTCAATTAGTGACTGTTGCAACAGAACATGACTGCGTGTTTTATTTTCGTTCAGTCATTATTCTATGTTTGTGTTGGTACATGTTTTTCATAAAGGAGAGGGATTAGACAGTGACTGCGTGGGCGAGAGCACTGTACATCACTAAGAGAGTAACAAAGTGTTGGGCTCTTTGGAAAAACTTCCAGGTTTTCTCCTCTGAATTAACCTGACTGAAGGCTTGAAATTTTCATTTTAATGCATTCCAGAGTGTATCTAAGAAGCTTTCCTCTATATTTTAGTGTTTGATTAACATACATATTACTAACCCAAAAGAAAGCTTATTTAAATCTGTGTATATAGTAAAACTAGAGTTGTTGTACTCTGTAATAGATCAATTTTATTTCTTTTAATTAAAAAGAAAAATGCTTATTGGCAGATTGAATGGATCAACAATTATTTTGGTTTACCTGACAATCCGAACTTGAAAAAAAATTCCCAAACTCCTTGCATTATTAAAGTTATTTTTGCAAGATCTCTAGTGTGGGTTATAGAAAATAGAGTTGTTTGCTAACCAACTCTACAGCCCTTATTAAGCTTTTTCCATTCTGTAAAGGCAATAGCTCTGAAATACAGAAGAGATTGCATTAAATCCTTGGCTGGCAATTTTGTGTGGGATTGAGTATTGAAATGCAGCAAAGCAAATAATGAAGGCATATGTTTACCTATAATTCTTTTTACCTTGGGAGAAGGATTAAATAGGAACAGTTTGGTTGTTGTCAAATTCTTAACAGTTGCTTTCAAGCATGAAACAGTCCCCGAGCTCTCGGAGGATTTACTTAGCAGTTTGAATAGAGAGGTCTTTACTGCTAATGGAACTGAGATGGCAGGCTTAAGCAATGGGGTGCTTTATAGCCTCTTTAGCCACTTGAGAAGATGTAACATCAAATAGCTGAAATCATCTTGGTCTCCATTGGTGTTTGGGAAGTTGCACAAAGATTGGTGAATAAATAATTCAGAGTTGTATGAACGTCTTGATGCCAGAGCGTTGCAAGTATCTAAAAGCTTGATTCATAGAAGGTTTAGTACCAGGAGACATTCTGCAGCTTTTGTGTGAGCTTTGCCCTGGGGAACACTTACTGATAATGCAAAAAAAAAAAAAAAATAAAAAAAAATCTCTAGGGATTGACTGAGATTTATACAGAAGTATTTAAGATTCAACAATGTTCTTCATGAAAGAATATGTTATCTTGGTGGGGATGACTCACAATTAGTGAATTATTTCATAGTTTTTAATATGAAGAAGTTGAGATTTCTTGGCATTTGAGATGTTTGCTTTTAAATTCCTTTACTGTGTGATGATTTTTGATAAACATTACTAAACATTACTAAACATTACATAAACGTTGATAAACATTACTAAAATATTTAGGAAATATTTAGGAAAGCCTATAAATCAGATTTTCAGTTTTGTTCTGACCTTGGATTTTTTTGTTTGAGTGCATTAGCGTTTGTTTTAAGATTTACTTACTATATGGAGTGGATCCTTTCTTTGAAAGGAGGAGGCAGCAGAAAGGCTACTAGCACTAGAAGAATGTTAGGTTTACATATGCTAGGATTTCCTTTGTTTTCTGCCAAATGGGATGACAATATTTATGATTCCAATTTTAAAAACTATAAAACCTTCCCCTGCAACACTTCCCCCCCCATTTAAATTCCTTATTAAACCTGCTAATGAGATATATAGCATTTAGAAGCCTTATTCCAGGGATCAAAATGCAATATGAGAAACTATTCTGGTTGAATACCCACAAACGGGACAATTTTCAGTGCTTTGAAAAGGTTCTTGCCTACTCAGTTAATCTAATTTTTGCCCATGCTAATTGCTGTGTCGGTACTGAACTTTTAAATTTCAGCTTCTCTAATTTTTCCTCTAAAGGCTATCAAGTCTGTGCTGTGACTCATCTATAAGAAGGTCCAAGAGGGAATAGATTAATTTATATATTTGTAGTTTTTTATCTTCTCTGTTGTCTACATAGGCTTTCCCATTGAATTTTGCACTTCTTTGGACCTGTATCTGGAAAGCTATTGATACAGAGGGTCTATCTGATGGATAATAAGCAAAATCCTGCAGTAAGTGGTTTCAGTGGTAAATTACTGTCACTTAGAGAATTTATATGAATGCCTATTTCTAATTTGAATTTGTCTAAGCTTTGGTTTTGCTCTGTCGTATCTCATTATGCATTTTTTTGCTAGATGAAGAAGTTGCCTGTTATCAGAAATCTCATTCTTCTTTAAATTATTTAGACTATGAGCAAATCGCCCCTTAAAATTTTCTGAAATAAATAATTATTTGGACTTCATAGATTTCTTATCAAGTAGCAGATTTTCCAGACCTTCATTAATGTTTGCAATTCTTCTACTGATTTGTTGTTTTCTTCTGCCAAAAGTGTCTCTTGTACGCTGAAGTCTGCTAATTTATCTACCTAGAAGTAGTGATACTGTATTTTATTGGTGAATAATTTGATTGTAATACCAGCAGTAGAAGGTTTTTGACCTTAGCTTCAAGTTTTTAATCCTTTAGGTTGTTATCTCCCTTGGGTAAGAAGCCTTTCCCCCACCCCCATCAAAGGTTAGCATTTTGAGACTTGAGAAGCCTCTCTGATGAAAAAGCTCAACTACTATGACTTCTAGTGATCATGAAAGCCAGTTCCCTGTGTCTGCTATTGGTCCCTTCAGGTAGTTGATACATACTCCATATATGCCTTTAGGTGGTACACCTGGTAAATACACCTGGTAAGTAAAACACCTTTTCATCTGCAGTAGAGCCAGAATCACTCTGATTAGGTTCACTTGCAGGTAAAAAGAACGTCCTCTCTGATCTGGTCTTGTCTTTCTGACTTCTGCAAAAATTCTTCTTGGAATTTAATGACAAATTAAAAGTATCTTGAAATCTACTGGAACTAGATGATCTTTAAGGTCCCTTCCAATAGCTTCTTTTAATAGCTGCTATGATAAGAGAATACTGTTATCTTGAGCAGAACTGGCCTTAAGGAGGCTGAAGCCAAAGCAGATATCGAGCAGTTGAAAACATTTTACTTACATTGAAGAAAGAGCCATATTAATGAGGGGCACACCAAAGAAAAGCAAAAGTCCTCCTCAAAAGATTTTCAGATAATGTCTCAAATGTCCAGCTGGACACGTGCTCTGTGCTGTAAGGGTTTCGTCAAAATAGTAGGTGGATTCACAGGTTCCATGGGAGAACAGGAAAATCATGTCCATCTCCCACAGTCTTTGAAAAACTTATGACCCATTAGTAGCTTTTAGTCACTTTCCTGCTTTTTTTTTTTTCTTTTCTTTTTTTGGTCAAGGCTTGCTTCGATTAACAATCCATTTAGTAGCCTCTCGCTGTGGAAGTAAGGGCGCTTTTGTTCAGGTCAGCAGAACTGGTCCTGAGATACTGTACCGTTTACTTACCTTTTGAAAATTAGTGTCTCTTCAGGGACTTCTTTAGCTAAACCAAAATGTTCTTGGGAACCTAAAGACCGGTCGCCTCCTGTTATTTGAGAAATGGCATACTTGCAATTTTGCTCGTGTTTTCAAGCATGGCCAACTTTTACAAGCTTCTCCTCCCATTTAAAAGAAAGGCAGGGCTGTTTTCCAGGTCAAGCACTCTTTTCCTCAGCTGTGAAGCAAGGCACAAGACTCCTGAAATCAGGAATATGAAATGGGACAGGTTTGTTCTGCTTGAATCTTTTGGGAACCAATGCAGTAAGGTGTTTTGTAACTATTTGCTAGTATCACTGTGAAGTGTTTGGCGTGAATTCCTTGTGGATTAGAGGTCTGATGAATCTTAGAGTCAACTAGCAAGTAGAGTAGTTTCTCAGATGGCTGATCTTTACCTGTAAGCTCATAGGCAAGATACAATTTCAGCGATTCAGTGGCATGAACTTGCAGAGTGGTAAACGATCAGGTTATTAGCAGTGATGAAATGACTGGATTAACGTTAAGAAGACACTGGCAAAGATATAATATTTTAGTTGTTGTGAGAGTACCTGTATGGTAGAGAACTTATTTTCTTAAAGAAATGCAGACTTTTGAAACCTTAATTTTACAAGAACACTACTCTGTGTCCTCACATAAGATTGGGTGGTTTAGTGATCTGATCATTGCAAAACCCCAGTGTTCAGTATCTGCCTTCCCACACTGTACTTGTGAAAGAGAAGGGGAGGGTGGAATCTGAAATCCTGTGGTGAAATTCCAGCTGTACATACAGACGTCATTGCAGTGGGGACTGAAGCCTTCCACAAACAGATCATGGCAACTAACGGTGCCAAAAGGAATGTGGTTAATTCAAATATAATAGCTATTTAGAGAAATCAGATACATGGATACTCTACAGTGTTAACTAATTTACAAAAGAATGAGTATGAAATGAAAGACATTAATTGCTTTTTACTCTAGAAATGTAAATCGCTAGTAGATGCGGGTTGGTATGCATGCTCTTGCAAATACTGAGCTCGATGACTCTCTGCGTTTCTCTAAAATACAGTAATAAAGTTCCTATGTCTGCCAGTAATCACCAATTAGGGCGAAATCTTTGTTTACCAGTCTGAGGGCAGACTGAGTTAGTGTTGTGGAGGTTTTTTTACAATAAACCTACTCCTAATAGCTCTTTGGCGAAGAAGTCTTCCGGGCCTCCTGCGTTATGAGTATGTATCAGGAAATCTTGAGCTCAGGGCCATCTGTGCGAAGAGGCAACCCAGCTAGATAAGCTCACAGCTCTTTTTGCTGCTGTTGTGAATTTATAGTCCTATTATCACTGGATTTGAGGAATAAATGTTCACCTTTGAGAGAGCCCAGCCTTCCTTGTATTGCTCTATTGTTTCTGTTAATATTTTGCATACATTTATCAGTTATTTTGTTTAAAGAGTGTAGGAGACAAATGTTTCAGGAATGTCTCTTATTTGTGGTTTCTACACATCAGTGCTACCTGGCTTTGTTGCCCAGCAGTTTAATTAAGCTCGTAGTTTAAACTAAGATTTATTGCCCACCCCTAATATTTTTAAAAGGTCCATGTTGGTACTGCTGAAGTCATGTTATGGATATTAACAATAGTGTTTAATTTCCATACAACACTGGGGCATATGACAAAGTTGGAAGCTGCTAGAGCTCATGAAAAAATCCAGAGGATACCAGTTATGTTTCTGCCAGTTGAATATGTATAACCTCCAGGGTTGCCCCTTCTTATAGCTTATAGTTTTTCTGTATTTTGTTGCTTTAATAGTATCCACACATTTGACCTCTGCATCCTCTGTCAGAGCTTTACTGACATTTTGTACAGAAATTCGATTTTAGTAGTCCATATCTTTTGCTACAGAGATCTTGTGGAGATCTTTTTTATTTAGAAAATCTACATAATTTGTTGTGAAAAGCTGATTTTACTAGGCAAGGACTCTCCCTCTGTTTTGGGTTTAATAATAAATTTTTGAACAACAAAAAAAGAAAGGGTAAGAGATTATTAACTGCCTGTTAAAGGCTAATTTCCTTCTTTTGTTTCTCTTTCCTTTTGAAGGAAGCTAATCTGGCTTTTGGGTTATGGAAATTTTTACATGGTTTGTAGATGATATTAGCAGAAGGGACTGGTAATGGGTGTGCATAGGTTGGTCTGTCTGCCTCTGTATGCCAGGCTGTAGCAATGTCCACAATAGGACCTCCTTGAACCCCAGCATTTAATGCCCAGGTAGTTAACTCCCACCTGCTGTTCACACATGTTTCTTTAGCCCCACAGTTCAATGAATAACCCACATTTGGGTTGTTCTGGGCTTTTTTTTTTGTGTGTGTGTGTTTCTTTGTTTTACTTTTTTAAAATACTTTTAAAATAAAATTTTTCTTTGACTCCTTCCTTTGTGGCACGGAGGCCCTCGTTCTCCACACTCACCCTTTGCTCTCTAAATACAAGTTTATGTATCTGTTTGTCTAAGTGATTATTTACTAGTCTCTGACTTACTGAATGTTGCTGTGTAACACTATTACCTAATGTTTCTTTCTCAATCTTTCTGTCATCATCAAACCCAGTTTGAGGATGGTGTAGCTTTCTTAGATGTTATTAAGCACTGTCCTTTTCAACTGCACACCTAATTAGTGTTGGGGTTTTTTTTCTAAGTAGTTACCATCTGAGATGTGTTTTTTGCTAGATTTTAGATAATTTAACAAATGTCATTAATTTCTTTTTAATATTCTGATTTCCTTGATAGTGTTGTAAAGTCATGGAAGAAAATTGCATCAAAACTGTTTTGATAAATTTGCTTTTAAACATATACTTCAGTTTTTCAAGGCATTCTCCATAAACTGGTGCTAATTTATGTTAGTTTGATATAATTGAACTTTGAAGCAGCTGTTCTCTCACTGGGGATTGTTCCAGAATCCAGGGAGAGATCGAGAGGTTTCTTGTCCTTTTTTTTTTTTTTTTTTTAAATGTGTCATTGCAGGTTTATCTTCTGATTACAGCTTTATTTTCTGAAATTTGCTGGCATTCCAAGACTTCAATTCTTGCATAGTTATTTCCTGAAATAAATAGTTATTTCCTGAGTCCGTGATTCAAAAATTGCTGAAGTCATCTGTCTTGGAAAGCGTAAACTGTATGATCTTAGTAGAGCTGCCTGTAGGCTGTTAGTCATTGATTAACATCCTCCTTTACTAATATATATATATATTTTTGCATTGTATGAGAAGAATCCCTCGTCTGTCTTATGACACAGGTAAGGTATCTGCAACCTTGAATGCTTTTCCTAGTGCTCCTAGTATATAGATGCTATTAGCAAGTCTGTAAAACTGAACCTTAGTTACATCTTCATTTAATGAACTGTGTAACTTGACATCTTTTTCTGGTTTTGAGTTCCTCAGCCCTAGTAAATGATCAAAAGCAGTCAGTAACTTCATCAGGTTCATCGGGCCATGCTTAGTGCTTCATAACATAGCTGGGTAATTTAAACCAACTTCTTCTGGAATTTGAGCAGGGGAAATGTATTGGAAGCAAATGAAGGTGCATGGGATTATACCTGTGTGATTAACAGTGATGTAACTGTAATGAAGGCTGGCTTGTAATCTTGCACCCCGCTGTCACCAAGTGTGCTGTTTGAACACAAAGGTCAGGAAATCTCAGGCATAATTAAGGATGGATTATCTTGGCTGTACACACTTTTTATGTAAACCTTGAGTCAGAAATGAAAGCTTTAGCTTTGCCAGATGCATTGTATCTGCAGCATACTGTCCTTAGCGGTGAGGTTTACGTGACTGCTCTGCTTGTTGTGCTGTCAGTCCCTCGCTGGATCTTGCTTCTCCACATTTAACAGCTGAAAAAAAAAAAAAAAACACCTCAGAGGTAATTAGTTCCTGTTAGTTGTGTGAAAATTCGTGACTGAGTGAAGGAGAGAGATTGGAGTTGGTGCGTGCCAGGGGAAACGGCTGCCGCAGAAGCTGAGCCGGAGCCTGGCCGGGCGCTGGCACACCTGGGGCCCTCACGGCGGGATCCTCTGCCGCAGCTGATGGGAGGCGGGAGGGAGCGCCAGGGGTATGGAGGGAAACGTGAGGATACCGCTTTGTGGAAGCTGGGATAATCGGTGGCAGGAAATCCTGGGCTGCTTCCTGGAACTCGTATTTGTTCCATTGTGGAAGAAGCCGAAGTGCCGATTTTCTTCCTTTAACGTTGATAAAACTCAGATAAGGAAGTTAAAATTTGCTTTTAAGTGGCATTCTGAGAAAAATAAAATACTCTTCCTTGCTGTATTTTCTTTCAGAGCTGTTTTTAGTGTATTTAACATTCTGCTGTGTCCTGAGGACAGTTCTTAAGCTTCTGTATGTTAACATTATTGAATTAATTATTACTTTTATTTGGACTTGATGAAGATTATGTTTTGCAGTGTTTAAGGTCATTTGCCTGAGGTTGTAAGCTGAAGAATATGATTAGTGGGTTGGTCTGCCACTGGTTTTTTTTTTCAGTGTTGGCCTAAATGCAAATAGATCTGCATGACAAAGCATGGATTATATACTTCCATGGTAGTAAAACAAACAAACAAACAAAATTGATACAGGATAGAAGAAATATGGAGGGTGCTTGCATTCCTGTCAAGTCGCATTTCTTTTTAAGAGCGCTGCTTTTAGTGAGGTTGCTTCCCTTCCCACCCTGAAAAATAAGAAAACTAAAACCACTGAGGTCTGTACTTTTTTCTTTTTTTTGTATGAACAGAACTAATTCAGTATTAGATAGGAGAGGTAAAGGTCAGCTAGACTTATTTTTCAGAAGTCAGTTGCTGCTCTGAAGCTGGATAATTTGGGCAGTATCTAAAACGGTTTTCTTACAAGACTCAATTGATGCCTATGAGGCTGAAACAGTAAAAAAAACCTCAGCAACTCAGATGCTGCTATAAATTAAGAATGCAAAACAAGGTTTCATGAAAAAGTACTTCTAGTGTGGTTAAACTTAAATATTAGAATAGAATCATAGAATCATTAGGGTTGGAAAGGACCTTAAAGATCGAGTTCCAGCCCCCCTGCCATGGGCAGGGACACCTCCCACTAGAGCAGGTTGCTCAAAGCCCCATCCAGCCTGG
>JAOXNO010000013.1:106543665-106587262 GCA_028565335.1 Limnodromus scolopaceus | reverse complement strand
CTCCGGCTCTTCTGTAGGCTCCTTTCAGATATTGATAGGCTGTTATAAGGTCTCCCCGGAGCCTTCTCTTCTCAAGGGTGAAGGTTCTTTGCTTTCTGTTGTGAGCGACATAAAGTGGGAAGAGTTGAATTTCATGTTGACAGGGAGGGTACCATCCAAGACCTTCACCCTGATGCAGCTTGCCACCAAGTTGCTCACCATTTTTGCTTTTGGACTGAATGGTAGCTAAAGGGGATTCTGCGTGGAAGTTGAATTATGCTGTAGGAATTTCTGCCTTCCTTGTCTTTTAGTCATCCCTGAACTGAAAAAATGCACAAAAATACATGGGGCTCTGAAATCAGATTCTTACAAAGAAAGGCAACTTAAGATAGTTGAAATAAAATAGTATCCCAAAATATTTACCTGACCAGGCTGAAATGCACTATTAACTTAGTGTAAGAAAGAAAAGTATTATATTAAGAACAGCTGTCTTCAGGAAAGCTACAGGCCTTCTTGATCTGCTTGTTCCTTAGTAGCCATCCTATCCTTGAAAAATCCTGAGAGAACTGGAACATTTTGCATCTTTTTGTGAAGGTCAGTGTTGTGTAGTTTTGCAGAATCAACCAATTTTGGAGTTAAGCATCCCCTGCTGAAAAGCCCTGCCAGAGAATAATACAAAAAAGAAAAGTATTTTCCTAAGTAGCTGACTTAAAATTAATTTCAGTGCTACCAAGCCCCCAGCTTCCTCCTCTCTCCCCCTAAGAAATAACTCACTGAACCCTTAGAAATCAGCTGCCGTATAGCAAAAATCAGAGATTATATGAGTAAACAGATGTGTCACTTTGTGGCATCGTGACTTCTACAAGGGCTGCATTATAACGTGGAGAGGAGGAGACTGAAAGTAAAACATGTGAATGAGATTCTGGCGTGAGAGCATCAGCCACGAAGATGACAAAGAACAAGGGAACAAAGAACAATATAAAATGTAATGACCTTGGTAAGAGTGCCAGTTATGAAAGTGTCATTTAATGCTCACTGCTGTTATGAATATACTTTTGTACTTCTTACAGAAGAAAATGCACTGTCTTTAAGAAAAGCAGCAGAAGAAACTAAAAAAACCCCACCAAAACACCACAATTGAAGGCTT
The DNA here is from genome assembly GCA_028565335.1 of Limnodromus scolopaceus. Taxonomy (NCBI): domain Eukaryota; kingdom Metazoa; phylum Chordata; class Aves; order Charadriiformes; family Scolopacidae; genus Limnodromus; species Limnodromus scolopaceus. Next base: position 106,586,136 of record JAOXNO010000013.1, on the reverse strand, counting down.
CTTACCAACTACAAAAGGAAGGAAAAATCCTGCAAGGAACCAATAATTTAAGGCACTAACTGGGGCCACTAAGCCCATCCACTGATAAACTTACATCAACAAAGTAATCAGTGGATTAAAGTCCATATAATGAAAACATTAGGTCTGCAATACTAATTTAAAGAACTAAATTAAGCAGAGGAGACTTTACTGTTGTCTCTGAAGATTCACTCTGTGTATATGTCCTCGAAAATTAAATTGAATTTTTAAATAATTAAATACCTTTTACTGGCCTAGAGAAAAAAGTCTCATCCACATATTTTGTGGTTCAGTTTTGCTGAGTAGTGGGTTGGCTATATTCCACCCACAAACTTTTAACATCAAAATGTAGCCATTCCAGTCAGGAAAAGGTATAATAGCACAGGTAATTACTGTAAATATTAGTAGGTGATGTGGTTACTCTGTCAGAACAGTAGTAAAATAAGAAGGAATAATATCTTTTTGGTAGTTCACAGTTAGATAAATGTTTCCCAGTAGAGAAGGTATTTCCATCATGGTGTGATCTGAAAAAGCCTGAAACAGAATTATGGCAAATAATGGATATTATTAATCTTGAAAAAACCTTGAAAATCTGATCTCTGCAAAATGACAAATTTGCCAATTTTGAATGATAATTTCAGTTAAAATTACTGTTACTGCTCTATTAGAAGGAAAGATTAGCTGAAATGCAATGACACATTATGAGTGTTCTTCTAATGTATCTGTTGAATAAAAAAAGAGAAGGGGTGAGTTTTTGAAGCAGTAAAATATGTCACCTTATTTAAGAATTATAAATTACAGGGATTTTGATTTAAGGCCCCTTTAATGGTTTAAATGACATTGCAGAGTGTCACTTTTTAAGGTTTTTTTACTTGTTTTTATTCCCCTGAAGATTTTTACATGACCAGAAGTCTTATTCCCATCTATCAACTGGGAGTGGATACCTACTCAGTTATTCATTGTTTAAGTTGTTTATGCCGCTATTCTCACAGCAACAGGCATAGAAAATAATTGCTACTAAAATAAGCTGAAATGCAGTCTGGGAAAAAATTCCCATTTCATTGTAAGCATTTGTTTAGGTAATTGGTAACATTTGGACATTGGCTAGAAAGTGAATTAGAAAATTGCTAAAGTTTCTGCTATTTTTTTAATGCTTCATGTGATGAAGTTATCTATTGCCATCTTTTAAAAAATTGTTGTATCTAAAATATCTCTAATAGCTTTCTGTTCCTAGCTCTTCAGTTACTGAAACTGCAGATCTGTCAGAAGTTCATTATGGTACAAAGATGAAAATCCCATTTCTTCAGAATCCTAAATGTCACAGATCTGATAAAGAACATCATAATAAGATGAAACCACTTCCATAGCTTGTACAATTACAATTTCCAACCTTTTGGTTTTCCATTCTAGACAGAGCTCAGGCACATAGGGCTGTAGCGATAAGACAAGGGGTAATGGTTTTAAACTGAAAGAGGGGAGATTTAGACTAGATGTTACTAAGAAATTCTTTACTGTGAGGGTGGTGAGGCACTGGAACAGGTTGCCCAGGGAAGTCGTGGATGCCCCATCCCTGGAAGTGTTCAAGGCCAGGCTGGATGGGGCTTTGAGCAACCTGGTCTAGTGGGAGATGTCCCTGCCCAAGGCATGGGTTTGGAACTCGATGATCTTTAAGGTCCTTTCCAACCCAAACCATTCTATGATTCTATGACATAGCATTGCTAAACCAGGGAATGGTTCTGGTTGCTGTCTCATAGGTGATCTGCTGGAGTTACATACTGGGTGCAGTATGTTTCCGAGTTGCTTAGTGTCTTCTCTATGTTGGTCATCTTTCTCCAGTTCCCTGCTGCATGAGTGTATAGTAACAACCTTGTTCGGATGCTCCAGCACCTTCTGGCTCTCATATCTCCACCTCCACTCTACTGCAGAATAATCATTAAAGCAAAGGCTTGGTGTGAGATAATCTGTACCATGGTTGACATAGCCAAAGGGTAACTGGAAGCCAAGAAGAGCAATGCATATTCAGAAGGAGTACTGAGTTAGCTGACGATCTGAAGCAAAACATGTTTCACTTGCACTTAACAAAATATATGTGATCATCCTGATTTCTGCAGCTGGGATAGACAAGCTGATAAAGTGCAGCAATTCCTACGACATAGTGTCAGTCAGAGCTGCTGAAGTCCACTGGCTGTTTTCTTGATACTCTGTTACTACCAGAATACCAGGGGAGTAATTTCAGGTGATTAAAAAAAAATAAAATAAAATCACGTTTCAGTTCAAAACCATTTTTTAATATAAATTCAATATACTAGTTCAGTATTGTCCATTCTTACCTTCAGTAATTTTTTTTCCAACAGTCCTTTTTCACTTCCTAACTTGCTTGTGTTCGGATGTGACAGCCAGAAGTTCTGTGACTCAGATGTTGTTCACTTCTGGCAAAACCCTACACGCTGCAGTATTGCTGGGAATCTTGATATTTGGAGGTTGCCTCTACTGCATTAGTCATTTCTAAGTGTTAAAATTTTAACGATTATCTAATTTTTAAAAAGCAATACAACATATTTAATTATATAAAACTTAACTATCTCTACAAGCATACTAGTATAACTTCAGGCTTTCAGAAAAGTTTTTTTAGCCCGTTTATAGTCCCTATTCAAAAATGTTTCAGCACAGCAAATTTTTGTACTTTACCTTTTTCTTTTCCTAGAGCAAACCACCTTAATCCTTTTTTTAATCTTCAGATAACATATGATCTTGCAATAGATAATTTTGATGATATTTTGTATTGATTTCCAAGGCAGATGAAGTTTCATCTTTGAACAACGAAAAATATGGGAAAATAACATACAACAGCATGTGAATGATATTTTAGTAGAGATGAGTATGGTAAGAGAAATAAATTGGAACTTCAACGTACTTCTGTTTTTGCATTATTCAATTTCTTGTTTTTAGTCTGTGGACCAGTTAAGTTAGCAAATACTTTTTCCACCTCTTCTACTTAAAAATCTTCTTCAGAACACTGACAAGAAGCAGCAACACCTACCATTTACTGTGTGCTATCAGTAAGAGTGGCAGATCTCTTTTAATACCACTTTTTATAGAGTTTCAACACATGGATTTTTGTTTAATACCATCTGACTGTCTTTGAGATAAAATAGAAATACTCAGGAAATTTTTTGCTAAATTAAAGTTCTTATGTTGATGGAAATGAGTTTTCTGGACAGTAATCTTCTGGTAACGGGGACTAATTTCAACCACTTTCGGTCATGAAAAGCCACTAAAGTTTCTGTTGCAAACCACAGTAAAGGCACGGATAACGGTAGTGGGATACCCAGGCGTTAAATGCTGTGGTATCTGTGGTTACTTCACTTTGAATATGGGGAACAGGTTTGGCAGCGAAGTTAAAAATCCAGGTCAGTTCTGCATCGGGCTGCTGGAGGCTGGGTTGATGCAGCACAGCCCGCAGTCACCGGCTGGACATGCTCTTGCTTTCTTTGGCAACGCTACCTCCCACTGCTGCTTCATCACTTCACTTGCAGATATTGGCAGTTTGAGAGGTTCTTGAATTTTGGAAATCCTAAAATGGGTATGGTACTGGAAAACCACTGTTACGTTAGCTTTTTGTTAATTGAAATTTAGGAGTGGATGTTTGTATGTTCAGGTCATCGCACAAAATCATGAGGAATTAGGTAATATATATGTTTAATTGATGAGTATTTGTCTTTAACTTTGTGTGTCTTACTTTTAAGTTAAAGGCTTTTTTCTGGTGAAAATAAACGTTGTCAGCTCTCTTTAATTTCATCTGTGTGTTGTCTTACCCATGGGTAAGGTGCTGTCTTCTCATCGTGCAGGCAAAAGAAGGGAGTTTTTTAAAACATGTTTTCTCATTGTCATTGAATAACCATTTAGTTTAGTGCTTTGCTTTTGTCAAAATGTGACAGGCCATCTTTTCTGTTCACCCGTGTGAACAGTTTTTTGTTTGGTTTTGTGGTTTTGTTTCTATCGGTTGTGATATTGCAAATGAATGTGCTTATCTTAGACTTCTCTGTAATCTGCGTGTTTCCATCATATGTTTTATTTCTTTTCTCTTTTTTTTTTTTTTGAGTGGACGAACTTCTTGAAGGTACTTTAGAGCAAGCTTGATGCAAATTTTCAGAACTTACTAAACTTTTATGTTGTTACTGGCTAAATTGGTGAGAGAGTGGAAGAGCTCAGTATGCTGATCATCAGCAATTGAGGTGTATTTAGGGACTTCTTCTGGTCATTCATTCAAAACAAAACAAAGCACCTCCACCTCCTTTACAGGTCTCTTGATGGTGAACCAATGCTGTTCAGCAAAATAAGCTGTGACTTCTGCTGAATGAAATGGTCTGTCTACCTTCCTTTTTGTTCAATATCAAATTTAGATTTTTATGTCAGAAAAAGTAAGGCTGATCAGTGCACTCTTGTAAATCCTCCAGCACTTCTTCCTGGGGATCAGGCCCCAGGTTTTATATAGTTTAAGAGTTTTCTCATTTTTATTAGCCTCCTCCTGCATTATGCACAGTTCTACAGGAAGTCAATGCAAAAGCATTTCTTTATTTGTCTTTTGCTTTGAGTCAGTGTTTAGTATCTTTGGTTGTTAGTCGTACAGCGGCTAAACCAAAGAACACTTAATATGGAAAAGACTTGGTTTATTTGGGACCAAGTGACAAAGCATATGTTTCGTCATTTTTCACAACAGGACATTGCGTGACTGATTAATGTACTGGAGAGGAGAACTAAGAAGCCTCTTTCTCTTTTTCTTTCCTTTTTGTTTAATTATTATTTTTATTCCTGTGGTTGCCTTAGTGCCCTAAATACTCCTGTGTCAGCAATTAGCGGTAGCAGTGTTTCATTAATCCCTCAGATTTCTGATGCGGCACATTCTAAGACCAAGAGATAATAGGGAATCATTTGTTTAAACCTCAGGATTAGCCTCTGATGCATCAGGCTGCAGTGCGTCATTAACAGCAATGGTGGGAGAACTGTAAACTGAAGTAGACACACGACGTGTGGTTGATAGTCTAAAATCAAATCACAGCTATGCTGTCTTGTACCTTTAAGCTGGTAGGCAGGTATTGCAGCTTACATATATTTGAGTAATAGCTGTGTACTTTTGATAATGTTTGTATTTCCCTGTTGTATGAATCACTTAATACACTGTATTCCCTAAGTATTTGTTTTACCAAGTTAAAATAAACCCAACTCCACAAAGTAACTTTACAAAATATCCATATATATCAACAGTCTCTGAACTTTCAGAATACTTGACAGCATTCGTGTTGGTAAATCCCTATAGGACTTATTCTGAACAGCTTTATATGCATATGTAAGCAAGAAAGATCATGGGCAGCTATTTTAAATGTAGCCATAACACATCTGATATCAAATTCATACTGAAAGGACCTCAGTTCTGGTTTTCATAGTTAAATGCATTTAGATGATTATAACTATTAATGCAAAATGCCTTTGAAATGTCTGGTCCTTATAAAACACAACAGTTGTACTAAACCAGAGGAGTTTTTATATTCCTTGTAAGCTTTTAGAAGGAGCTGTTTCACTTCTGTGCTAAAGCACTAGCTTTTAAAAATGAGAACTCTTCAGAGTGCTAGCAGTTGATTTAATTTGTAACTTACGCAGTATATTGAACTTGCAAATTATTGTGCCCTTATATTACAGAGATAAAAGAGGATTTATAGGTGCTTTCTCCTTTTGATTGAATAGTACTTTCACAAGAACACCGTGAGTGCTGTTATGGCTGAAGCGATCAGCCTTACAGTCCTGTTTGGTTCATATGCGGAGATAGGAAAGGTGGAGAGACATCACGTAGGACTGAACGGCAGATAGCAACTTGTCTACAATATAATTGCAGTCAGGCATAAATGAACTCCAGTTCGCCTGTGGTGACAGTATTAGGTCCGTTATCAAGAAATAATGAAGTCCCATGTAGGGGTTTTGCTGCACACAGTTAGGAGATGTTGTCCACTGTGGACAGCTAGTTTCTGCCTACTTTTCCTATAGCTGGAAGTCTCTCAGGCTACTTCTCCTTGCAGGTCAGCCACTGCCTTTGCCTCCAGATCCATTAGTCTCTTTTGTCTTTTATCTTTTGCTTCTTAGGTCAGTTGATTGGCTTTCCAACTCTCTCTGACCTCACTTGTAAGATGTTCAATAGATGTGCCTGAGTTTCATCAAACGAACATTACCACTTGCAGCCCATCTTCCTTTGCCTCTTTCATCAGGAAGAGGACTCTGAGGGAGCCGTAGCTGATGCAGGGTCTGCCCTGACATGCAGAAGTTTTCCCTGAGCTCTCCTACTGCATGGCCCACAGCGTGGGTCGTGCTGATGGCTCTGCTCCGCAGAAAGTGAGGAGCTGGGGGCTTTCTCCTGATTCTGCTGCCAAAATAACATGGCATCCAGATTAGCCGTGACGTTAATATAAGTCCACTCACCAAAAGGTATTCACACCTGATCTCCCGTTACTGGAAGGATTGCGGGAACTTAGTTGAAGACAGCCCTATCCTGGTCCTTGCTAGGGCCAAACAGGTCCTGGCTTGGACACAGTATGGAGGTAGCGGGGAGAGTAGTGAACCCCTTTGCTTTTCTTTCTTATCTTGAAATGTGTCAGCTGCTGTGAAGGTATAATTGCCCTGGAAAGCCAGGTGGTATTTCATTTGTGTTTAATCGTGCATTGGATCCTTATGTAGCCTGAATTCTTAACTGGGAATTGGCAACAACTGCTTGAACAAACCTTTTACTTGTAGATTCCATTATCTGTTGAGTTCATTCACATCGATGTGGTGGTCATCTGCACTTCTGAATAGTTAGACTGGATGTAATAGCACTGCTTCTGCAAAAATGGTTCACGACAGACAAGTGTTACTTTTTATAGGTAGACCTTTCAAATCAGAATCCTATTGGGATAAACATGGTAATTAAAAACTTTAGCAATGTAAAAAAACCCAAAACACCATAAGGGAAATTAATGAAAGCAGTTGGCCATCTGAGATGAGAGCGCTGTGCATGTTGTTCAGCAAACATATTTGTTAATTTTCAGTTATATGCTCATGGTGTAAAAATTGACCATTTATGGGATCATTTTACCAGTGATAACAATTGCCCAAGTATAATTTTATCATGAAAATTTTTCAGGTCTTCTGTGCTTCTGGCCTTATAGGGACCATGCAGTATGCCTAGAAAATCAGAAAATACCACGTTAATTGTTCATCCACTATGCACCTGGAGCTCTAGCTGTAGCATCATATTTATTGCAGCTGCAGTGCTGTGAATTTAGTCTCTCTTGAAGAAAGGAGACCTTTCAGATAAATAAGGACCAGCCTACTTTGGGATTATGTTACTGCCTTTGGTAGCCAATGTAGCTACATTTTCTGATGTATGGGCTGCGGAGTACTGCACAGAGTTAAAATGGTTTCTTATTGTGGGGTGCATCTCAGCATCAGCTCTCTAATATGGAGGAGAGATGGGCTTGGATGATTATTTCAGTGTTCACATTTTAAGGAAAAATGGGTACTGTTTTGTGGCGGTGACTATGTGAAGCACAAAGCTGACTTGGATGTAGTTCCTACATTGCCTTTCTGATTCTGGTCTGAAATGTTTCATGTTTTTTTCAAGCTTTATGTTGTGCGTGGATGTTTTTTTTTTCCTTCCCCTCAGCCAAAGGACATAGGAAGATATACAGTCAGTGTAAGCTGGACTGGTTTAGAAAGGTGCTAGCTATGATGTCCAATTTCATATTTTTGAATTACCACCTCCTGTTACCAATATTATGTACAAAGATAAAAGTATAGTAATTTGGTTTTCTTCATTGTGCAAAAAAATACCGATTTTTAATCTTTAAACGTACTGACTTCACCTTCTAATTGTTTTTTGCCTATTGTAATTTCGCTCTGTAATTTCTACAGTGGGTAATTACAGTGTTGAGCAGCATCTTCCTGTCCACAGGGAGACAAGAGAAGAGTCAGATTAAGAGAGAATAAGAAGATCAGACTTTCTGGGCAAGGAAGGCTGGTTTACTGTTCTGTATACTGAGGCAGCTTGGAGGAGTAAAAATAGCATGAAAAATAGATGGAAACTTTGTTTTAAAACTTTTTCAAACTTCTTATCTTGCCAGTAACCTACTTAGTATCTAATTACTACTTTTCTTTCAAAAGAATTGATTTTAAAAGTAGTAAGAACTAAAATATAATAAAAATGCTTATGATAGCTGAAGGTGATAGTGATGACACCCTTAATTTGAGTTGCTACAATCTCATTCTAACCCTGGTGCTTTGACTTTGTTTTTGTTGGCTCCTGGAGAGTATCTCTGCGTTTCTTAAGTAGCCAAATGGCATCCTGATACTGAGGCACTGCATGAGGTAGTTACATCTGAGTTTATAGCTGTGGCTTATAATATAAGGAGATCAGTGAATAATGAAGAATTATTTGCTGAAATGTAAAATATCAAATGAACAAAACTTCAAAGCTCAGGATTTTATAACTCATTCCTTCTGCCATCTCAGAGAAAACCAAAAATCTCCAAATTAATGGGGGAAGATCTTTAAAGATCTGTTTTACTCTAGTTCTGTTTGTTTTCCTTGAAAAATTTTTCTTTCCTTAAATTACATGCCATTTTCTTCTGGTTCATGTTTATTCCATTTTTTAAATGATAGAAATTGGAACTCTCTTTTCTATTGCCAGTTTTCATCACCTTTTGACTTGCGTAGCTGTAAAAAGGGAATAAGTAAAGAAAATCAGACCTAAGCTATCTTTTTGTTTAAAGATAATTATTTTTCTGGGCTCATTAATTCTTAAAGAAGAAAAAGGAAAGCAAACTTCTCTAAGCAAATACTGTGCTTAAGTATTTTATAGCTAGGTTATATTGTAAATAAAAGCTGTAGTTTCAAGAAATAAATAACAATCCTTAAGGTTATGTTGAGTCAGCAGGACCTAGGTATGCTAAGAAGTTTTACTGATGTGCAGTGTTTTCATGTAGTGCTGTAGTTGTTTTATTCAGTGAGACTTTTCTGTCTGGAGATGATTAGTTGTGCTGACTCTTTTTAAACGATTCTGGTTGAATTGCATGCGCTTTCAGTCCTTGTCCTCTCCATGTCTCTCATCTCACATCTTCTGACTTGGTAAAACATTAGATGATTATGATTTGTACATGCTACAAGCAGGTAGAAGTTTGTGGAAAGGTGATGTTCATTCTGCAGATTTTTCAATGAGGGCAGTGGGAGCAGACCCTCATAGCTCTGTCTGCATGAATCTGTACAGTGGACTCACCTTCATTGTCACCTTGGGCACCAAGAAGGTTTGGGTTCTCACAGATACCCACCCCCAGCCCTAAAGCTGTTCTCTTCCGTTCCATGTTTTGGTATTTGCAGAGATCTTTGCAACAGCCCTGGGGATTTCTCTGACATTAAAAAATAAGGAAAAAAAATTGCTACGGAGTGACCTTTTATTAACTACAACCTTAAGCAACTTATCAGAGCTGCTAGGGTAGAAGCAACACCATAGTGTATTCAAAATTAAAATTGGTACAGTTACATTTTCAATTTTGTGACTTGTAATGCATCCCCTTATGCACTGCCTGGTTATAATTTTCCTAATAGAAACCCTTAGCTAAGGCCTTGGAGAGACTATCCAGTCTCGGAGAATAGTTGACTAATAATAATTTATTTAAAAAAAAAAAAAGTAAAAAAGCCAGCGGAATATTTTTATGATAAGAATCTGCATATAATGGAAAAGGTATCATGATTGTTTTGCACTGAGCTGAATAAAAGAGCTGCATTTCCTCTTTCAGCATTTCCTCTTTTTCAGCTGTCTGGGAGGCTTTCTTGGCTTCACTGATTGGCATTTGGGGGCAGGGGTGAGAACCCATTTTCATTTAGAAAACTCTGTCTGTCTTGCGAATGAGCCACTCTTTCCATGATTGTTGCAGTTAGAAGGAACAACTGAGCAATTTGCCGTTTACTTGTATCTTCTGGGGCTTTCTCTTCCCTTCAAATGAAATTATTTTAGTATCATAGGATCATTGCGAATTCATCTGACCTGAGGCGGCTTGGATGCGGTCAGTGATGATCATACTGTTAAGACAGATATATAGCTATGGTGGGATGAGGGTAAAGCTGAATTACTTTTAAATTTGGGATGCTATTTCTGCACCTGGGAATAATCCACTAAATAAGAAACAATCTTATTGCACATATCCAGTAGAACTCTATCTGCAAAGCTATTGGGCTTAAAAAAAAAAAAAAAATAATAAAATTTGTCTCTGATGGATGGTGAATCAATAATCTCCTGCTGTATATGAAGTGTTCCATAAAGAAGCTCCATCTTAGTAGAGTAAATGGAGATTAGTCCTGCTAGGTGAGAAATTCTGTGTCATAAGTCATTGCGGCTGCTTATTTCTTTTTCTCCCTCCATGCCCCCCTGCCCTTTTTCTCTCCTTTTTTCCCCACAGAGAATATTGTGCTAGTGGAGGGAGAACGGCAATCCCAGCTGTGCTACTACATTTACTCTTGGTTTGTGAAAGTGAATATTGAGACACTGTTGGGGAACTCCTTAAAAATAATTTTGTCTTCAGAAGACTCTTCCCCTTCCCTGCACCCCCCCTGCCCAAAGTGTTATCAGTGGGTCTTACAGAGAACATTTTGCCATATGTGTTTGTGCAAAAGCAGAGTCCTGAGAGGAGCTAGAAAGAGGTAATGAGAGGCAGAGGGCTGAGAGGCAAAAAAACCCAGCCTGTGAAGGATCAGAGTCCAGGGAGCTTGGAAGGTTAAAGGAGAGCAAGCTGAGAGTTAGCAGGGAGAGAAAGGGGATGGATGGTCTTCAGTAAACTGGCTGGTCTTCTGCTAGGGCTTGTTATCCAAGGAATGGGGGTCTAAGGTGGGTAAGTTCATTTTTACCTTTCTTTTTTTTGTGGAGATGGAAGGGGGAGAAGGTGTCATGATGCTGTTGCTTGATATCACACCAAACTATTGTTGGTGGGGATGAAGACAGATACAGAAACACATGTACCCATATATATATATATACACACACGCACACTGAATAGATGTATATCTGTGTGTCTGTAAGTGGAAAAAGCTACAGTTTGAGATATTCAGGCAACTTTGCATTTAAAACAAACCCAACAAAAAATTATAGAGATTGCACAGTCTGCATCAGCTGCTTTTTCCTGATGGGATCAAATAATAGGAGTAATACTGCACAACCAAAACCAGTGTGTAAATAGCCCTCTCTTTGAACTACTCTGCATTTAAGAAGTTTTTACATCTCTTAATACCTATAAATAGGTTGAAAATTCTTGCAGAATACATCTGTTGACAAACTGAGCTTTACTGTTTCTTTATGCTTGTACCAAACAACACCATTAGAGGAATCCAGAACAGATATTCATGCTGCGTGACAGTCTTCCACCAACTGTTTTATTTGCTGTTTATATATGTATATTAGGTTGGAAGCAGTGCTCATCATGTAGGAGAGAAGATGAAAACATGGCCTGGCTTGGCACAGAACCTCATCAGAAATACACAGTCAGCTTCTGAGGACACGCTCTTTTGCCAATGTGTAGCCTATGCCAGCAACCACTTCAGGTTCTGGAGGTTATTCAAAAAAATCTTGTTGATTCTGGTGCAGTAGCCCTAAAGACAGTAACTCACTGGGTGCAGGTTGTCTAGATTCCTGCTTAAAGGCATCTGGCAAATTGGGTATGAATCGCCAGAGCTGGTGCATTCATGCCTGTGTTCTCAGCATCCTTCTCGCCTGTTTTGTCTGTTCTTAAATTACCAGCATATGTTCGCCTGGGCTTTGGTGGTGACTTGTTATGAGAAGGGGACACCTCTAGTTTTGCTCGAGAGTACCAGTAGGCTCTGTTGTAGCACCATCTCCCATCCTAAATACATCGCATGTAAAACCCAAAAGATGCCAATATTCATCCTTGTCAGATGGGTGTAGAGTTTGGGTCTCTGCTTTAAACTGTGATCTAACCGTGCTGCTGCTCAGCTCGATGGTAGCCTGACTGGGGAGTTCAGTTAAAACCCAAAGTAGATCTAGGATGCTTCTGAATAGAAAACTTATGAAATTTTGTGTTGTTGATTTTTATAACTAGAGAGGTTACGTAAAATGATTTTTTTTTTAAAGTTGTAAACTGACTATAAGTCTTTACTGTAGATCTTAAACAAAATGCAGTTGGTTTAATTGAGTACATGGTAAATTAACGAGAACACTCTATAATGAAAACTTTCAGTGCAAGACCTCAGTGTGGTCTGGACTTCATTAAAGGGCTGTGAATTTTTGCGTCTCTTGGTAAAATATTGTCAGATCTTTACTTTGACTTGGTGACTGAGGGATGACATCCATCCTTTGTGGTACTATTGTAAGCATTCCAGAATCTTTAATATTAATAATGTGCCTTCATTTCTAAAATATTCTTAATAAATGTAAAAATAACTCTTTAAAATCCCCAGGTATAAGAAAGATTTAACAAAATAAAATCTAAATCACTACTTTGTGATGAAATAGGATATAATCCTCTCAGTGAGCTTTCATACCGTAAAAGGGAAACAGCCATTCTGAATTGAACGCTCATATAGGCCTCTTCCCTTTGTCATGTATTCAAATGCCCAGTATCACATGTAAAAACAGAAGTACATTACAAAGAAAAGAAGAAGAAGGCAAAGCAGGACTAGGATAAACTGAGATGTACCTGACATGTTCATGATGGCATCATTTGTAGAAGTTAGGTGGCTTGTAGTCTTTCGATCAAAATTGTTGTGTTTCTGATCTCTGAGAGCAATAGCGGGTATACAGCCTGTTAGCTGGCCTCTACTTTATCATCTCTTTGCTTATTATCAAGCAGGAGACATGAACTGACATGCAGAAACTTAAACATGATTCTGTGTCTCTCTCTTCTCATTTTCAACTCTTCTGATTGACTTTCTTCTGTTATTCCAGACCTTTCTTACTGACAGTAATGGCAGTGCTGCTTCTCTCTATGTTTCCATTAAGACTTCCTTTCAGATTCTAGCCCATATTTCTCTTTCATGGTCAGATGGTCATTTGGGCCAACCACTTCCAGTCAGTCTCTTATCTCTCAGCGTCAGTCTGAGTGGAAAAATGGGGCAAGCTGGTATACTGGAATGTGTGCCCCCTCCCATGCTGCAATCCCCCCCCGAAAATGCCTGTAATCATTGTTTTATAATTTTAAAAAATACCCTGTATAGTTTTTATTTTTGAAGGCTACAAGTCACATTGGATTTCAGTTTCTGAATTTCACATTGACAGGAGGCAGATTGCAGTGAAGACCATAAACTGACAGTTTAGGGCAAGCATGCTATTGCCTGAGGCAGTCAAGGATGCGGACCACTCCATCCTTCTGACTTAGGACATTCATCCCTCCTGAGGTTCCTTGTCCTTTCTGATGATAGATTGAGAAAGACAAGCAGCACATGGGTAGACAAACACCTCACCCAGGCACTTGGTGCCATTTAACAGTTTCTTCCTGCATTTGACATTTTCATTTCCCTTCTTCACCTCACTCATCACTAACCGTTCGGGTCTTGTTTTCTGTACACAACACTAATGGAGAACGACAGAATACAAATACAAGCTCCATTACTCATTTTGTATGCTGTATATTCTAGCAAAATTATATAGGAAGCTTCACCAGCTGAACCATGAAAGGAACACTTAAGATTTAATTGACATTGACCTTATGCGACTATCATTCAGAATAAAGTGCGCTTTTTGTTGAATTTTGGTTTTTGTTTGTTTGTTTTTAATGAAGCATAGTTCCCCAATAATGTGCAGGTATTCAATTTCTTGCTCAGGAATGCTTTTCCGAGTGCACCACGCTCACAGTACCACTATTAAAATATGCTTTGCATATAAAATAATCTTCCAGGCTCTCATGTTCATTATGTGTTATTACTGTGTTTTGCTCACGTGGGATCTTAACACAGAAATTGGAAAGTGTAAAACAGATTATAGACCAAAAGTGTGCATGTATTTTCCAAATCAGGGTTCTGCGTGCTTCCTTTCATGAGAAGATACAAGCTCATGTTGCAGCGTAAAAAGTCTTTGGAGGAGAATTTCTATGTAACCTTTGCGTATTCTGCAACTGAGGGAGACAGAGGAGTTAGAATGTTGGCCAACCTGGTTAGTAAGTGGAGAAAGAGAAATGCTTCGGTGATAATCTCAGTTCTAGTCTCTGATGGGGCCAAGGAGATGCATGGCTTTATGCTCTTCATAGCAGCATGAGGAAGTTCTCAGAAGAACTGCTGTGTGACTATGTGAATCACTGCAGGAGATGAATTCCTAACTGATGTATTCACCAAAAATCCTAGTTTTTGGTTTTGATACCAGTAAGGAAAACATGCCTTTCCATTGCTGTACTGTTGACATCTAGCCTCCCCCTCTGTTTCTTCCAGGTTTTTTTTCTGTGAAAGTGGTGGAGGAGGCTGTTCTCTTGCAAGTGTTTTCAGTAACTCGTTGCTGGTACTTCTAGTGCTCTGAAAGAAGGCTGGAATCAAATGGATATAATTCTTGAAGTTAATGGTATACATTGGTGTAGGTTTTTAATTGCAGCACTGAAACCAAAACAGATTTAATCTTGAAATCTGTTGTTACTTGGAGAGACCCTTAACTGGGAAGGAGATATTAGAGATCTGGGGTGATTCAAGTCACTGTCCATTTATACATATTTAGCTTGCACTTGGACTGAGGTTTACATCTTTGTTTGTATTTCTCAGGATGATTTCTGTTAAGAAGGAAAGACTGAACTCACCAGAAACCTATGTTCAAGTGTCCTATCCCATGCTGTGACTGTGGGTTTATTGTTGAATTCTTAATCTGGAAAGAAAAAGAAGGTAGTCTTTTGGAATAAAAAATATTTTCTATCTACTCTAGCCCACTGAAAAGAAAACATATGTGGCACTGAGAAGGAGAATTAAAAAAAAATATGAGGTTTCAGCTGCTTCTTCCTTCAGATTCCCCAATGCGTAGTGTAGAACAGTTTATGGAGATGTGGTAGCACGCTTTCTTTATGCAGTTCAGAGAAATTTAAATCGAGTGTTTTGGGACCCTTTAAGCTGAGAAGCCACACATTCGGGCTGAAGATCAGCCAAACTGTAACCTGCTCAGCTGTAAAGTTGAGTGGGTTTTTTTCTGTTGTTTTATATGGTTGAAAATAATGGGAAATGAAAGTTCATCAGCTGTGGGTTTTCATTGCTGAAGAACTTAGCAATATATGTTTATTCACTCAAGGATCATGAAGAGCTGTAATGGCTTTGCTCTTCAGTAGCAGGACAAAAATGTGTCTCTCTCAGTAGCAACACAAAAATGTGTTGCCTTCTATCATTGTAGCCTCCTGACTGTAATATGGGTGTGTCTCAAGAAATAATGCAATGATAAATTAAGCTCCTTAAAGTTCATAAGGGTGTTTTATTTGCTGCAAGAGATGGTTCTTTTTCCTTTGTACACAACACAATTAAGGTAAAAACTTTTTTCAGGGGGAAAGCTTGTATGAGACAAAATATGTCACTCTGGATAGGTCTTCATTTTCAGATGTCTGTGTATTTATGCTGTTTAATCCTGCAACAGATCTTGAAGACAGGGGAAAGTTGGAGCATTATATACATATTGCAGGCATGTGCATCTTTCATTTATCCCTAATCCACTGTTCTTGAAAGTAGGAAAATTTTCATAATGTCTATTATTGCACTTAGAAATTCATTACACTGGGTTATGGAGCTCTGCTGACCACTGTGACAGCTTTGCTTCTTCAACTTTATTTTATGGACAGAAACTGCGTGTAAAATCGTATATGTCCCCAAAAAGGATACTGCTATTGCCTATTTAGTATTAATGCAGGAAAGCTGTTAGTTGAAAATATGAAAAGGAATGTAATGAGTATTTGCAGATTCTTTACTGTGAGCTTAAAAAGAATAGTATGCTGGATTCCTTCAAGAAAAAAAAAAAATTGAAAGGTTAATTTTTTATAACCATCTCTAACGTTACTCATAAATTTTCCAATTTCTCTGCTACTTAGCTACAATACATTATTTAGAACATAAAAGATATTAATTTGAAAGACTGATCTCTAGAGATAAGCCAGCTTTCCTTTTTAATAAACCATTTAAAGTACAGGGTGCCTACCAAGAGTTTTGCAGATAATATTTCTGATTGCATTAAAATAATTACTTATTTTAGGTTGTATTACTCCAGACATTTGTGCTCTGAGGAGGAGTACATGACAGGATTTAGTCTTCATGTGTGATGATATAGCACCAGGTTCCTGTATGGGAAATCTGGATTTCTACTGGTAAATTATTTGCTTTAGCTTCTAACATTTATGGCATAAGTATTTTACTACATAAATACATCAGACCTTTTTTGTGTTCACTATCTTTTGTTTTAAACTATATCTCCCCCTTAAGCATTCCTTCTTTACTTCATTACAAGCATCAATCAGTTGTTGTTTTGTGGTTTGGTGTGGTTTTGGGTTTTTTTTTGTCTGCTAGGTGTTTTTCCCTCTGCTTTGTAGCAGGTTTATCCTTAAATGGTTGTGAAAATGAGGCCAAGATACTATATTTGCTTAATCGTAGATACTCCAATCAGACTTATGTGCTTTTCTATATACGATGCACTTATGTTTAACTTCCAGAATACAGAGATTTACAAAAATTACCCTCTTTATTAGATGAATAATATCTGGACAAGAAAGAAAAGCCAGTTTATGTAAAAAAGAGCTCTGAATTCTTGAGGAGGTAGCAAAAATTGGTGGTACTTCATACTCCAAGGAAGTTTTGAGTATTGTAGTTTTCTGTAGGCATATGAATCTGAGTACCCCATGCAAATAAAACTTCTGTGAAGTCTTCAGTTATCAAGTCTGCTAAAATTATTTATTCTGTAACTGCTTTCATAAATAGCTCCCTATTTGGAAGACAAAGGTTACATGCAATTACTACAACAGTTTCCCTCTCTTCATCTGGTATTACCATGCTTGGAGCACTTCATATCCAAAAATGTACTGGGGTTTGCTTGCCCCTTTGTCTCATTTCAGGAGATGACTGTTCTCTCTCCTGAGTATGTTCGACTGATGACTGGCACTTAACTGGATCTTCATTATTTGATGGACCTCTGTGCTTTCTGAAATCTGTCTGCTCCCATATGATTTCTAGCTTTCTTCATCGGTAGTTGAAGACCGATACTTTTCTCAGGGAACAATAGAATATTAAATGAAGATCCAATTTGGTGGAGTTTTTGATGTGGAATAGCCAAATGAATGAAATTCAGACCCTGCTCCTAGTTAAAATGGTTTCTTTGGCTGCTACACTTAAACATTTGGTGAGGTGTCAGGTGCTTTTTTCACTGGGTTGGTAGAATCCAATGTCTTGGTTTCCTCTTTCGAAAATAGCTCAGGAGCAAGGAGTAATAATTTAGCTTCTCTCTTCCCCTAGTGTCTCCTTGCAGCTAAGAGTGAGGAAGTGTGGGTTGGTGTAAGTAATAGAGACTAGTCTTGCTTAAGAGAAGAATGAAAATTAGCCATTTGCATATTAGGAAAATGCTCAGCAGGTTCTGGGACAGACCAGAATGCTGCAGTGCTTTGTTTTTATAGAAATTGCATGGAAATGATGGATGGTCAGCATCTGGCATGTGATGCCCAGGCCACCACCTTGGTCTGCTGCTCTTCTGCTGAGGCATTTTCAGTTTTCTGACCCATGCCAAGTTAAAAGGCTGCTGTGTTAGAGTATGCTTGCCAACTGATTTTCAACCATTGTAGGTTGTTTTAAGATAAACTAATTTCTTGAATTGCCACTTATTTAGTAAATATGAAAAATCAGTATTTCTGTAAGAAATTAAGTAGTACTTGGTACCATCTGTGTCTTTTATAAAACAGAAAATGTTTGGCGTAATATGTTATTTCAATTGCAAGGTGATGTCAGAGGAAAAGTGATTTGCTTAGTTGCTTTTTTTTCCCCTATAAGACAGAATTGGCATTCACATAAAGTTAAGCCAAATTCCTTTGAATCATCTTTGCATTTAATGCTTTTTTTTATACTGGCATTTGCTGAACATGGTGTTTTTTGTTCTTGTCATCTCTTCTCTTGACATGCCCTTTCTGCTAGAAGGGTATGAAATCAGCTAAGGTAAACTGTCAGGGGAACCCCTACATGGAACAGTATCTTTTTCTCTCTCTCTCTCTCATGCGTTAAAAGTAATACACAGGGATATCTTGCCCATAGAAAATTTGTTCTAGTTATTATATATGTACTACTAATCTTGATGAAGTTTTCTTGTGGTGCGCCATTGACAATAGATACCAGGGAAGCGGGGGTGATGTGAAATGTGGATGCTTGCATTGCTGATTCAGAATTAAAGTAGACTGTTTGGTTTTGCTGCTTCTCTCCCCATTGAAATTTAACTTATTTTTCCTCATTTATATCACAAGTAAGTGCTGTGTTTTTTCTCCTCTTCCCTTCCCTGAATGGGAAGAAATTAAGAATCTTAAATGTTTGTTTCATTTATAATGAAGAGGATACTAGAGCTTTGATTGTGAAACTAGCTGGTGTACTTCAATGTTATAAGCAACTTAAACATATGCTTGGATATGATGTAACATATGTTTATGGAAGGAGAATTTTATGCAAGTCATCACTCTTGCAGCAAAATGGCAAGCAGTAAAGGCAAGAAAGGACATCTGGAATTGTGTTCTCTGGCCAGTGACCTTTACTTTTTCATAAAGGAAGTTGATGTACTATTTAAATACATCAACAGCTTCCAAGTAGGGTAGATGTTGCTCACTGCCTTTTCCTGGCAGGGGTAACAATTACGAAGTTTTGACGTTGGTCCGATACCAACTTTGTTCATAAAAATCACTATTTTTAGTATGTGTCCAGTAATTTAAAGCACTAGTAGGATGAGAGTGGCACTGGATGAGGGTAGGCAAGATGCTTAGTGTTACTGAAAGATCTTGAAAGGGAGAAGGTGTCAGAGATACAGTAGTCCAACCTCAAAAGGCCACGTTTTTGTTGGACAGAAATGTAAGTATATAGTAGCAGGAGATAGAAGATGTTAGGACAAGAGAAGTTATTTTAAGGGGAGAACTTTGAGTCGGTTTTTTTGTTATTTTGACTAGGCAATTTTTTCTTACATTTTTTACTCTGAGATCAAATTTTGTGTCCAAACGACCCTTCTTCCGCACAGAAGGAACACACATGATAGTTCATGGCATACAGTGGCTTCAGTGCAGATGTGAAGTGCATGTAATCTTTACATACAACTGAGTTGGGTTTTGGTAGTTGGTACAAAATTTAGCAGCTCTTGATCCTCCTCCCTCATGGGGTTCCCTTGCCTACTTATCTTATTCTTTCCCCTGGCATACTGACAGTGTCATCTGCTTCCTTCTCTGTCTTAAGAGAGCTGAGCTGTTGAGGTATAATTAGCAAAATGTGGTGGGTGGAAGATGGAGCTATGTCAGTGCTTTGGATGATTGTCAAGAACCTTCTTTTGGAACATTTTCTAAGGAACATTGTAGTGTACTGTGAAGATGGATTCAGAAGTAGAAGTGAAGTATGGATGAAAAGATGAACTCCAGTCTTTGAACTTAATGTGCACTGGAACATAATGGGCATATTTTTGAGATACGCAATTTAAACAGAAAAGAATTAATAAATGAACTTACAGGCTTTGGCAATACAGTTTCTGTTGCTGGTTATTATTTGCACTGCATCTTGAAAAGGAAAGAGTAAAATGTACTATAAAGACAGTAAATGTGTTAGAAACAAACTAAACTAAAAAAATTTTACTTTAAAGGCCAAAATTCATTAAAAGGCGCCAGTATTGTGAATGGATAATTTATGCGTAAAGACTGAATTGTATTTTGCTGAAAGTCTTTTGTTCTAATTTATCTCTTTATACAGTACTCCTCTGGTCATTAAGTATAGTTTACTTATGCTGGAAGACAAAGTACTGCATGTTTACAAATCTGCACAATGATCTTGAGAGAAAAGAATGTGTAGTCCTATTATACTCTTGCAAGTGGCTTTTTCATCTTTGGTCAAAACTAAAATTTGCTGTAGACCAAAAAAGAGAAAAAGAAAGTATTTGCATAATGTTGGGGATTTTTTTTTATTATATGTACAATAAACTGTTTCTTGGCAAACAGGACTTTAAATAGAGAAATGGTATGTAATTGTTTTAAATGATCCCCATATATTCCACTTGGTCAGAAAATAGAACATTGGAGTTATGAGTCAGGCTTTTGTTTTTGGAGCGATGTTGTACTTTTAAAACCTAGTGCAGGGTACTCAGAATGGTTTGGGTTTGGGCTGTGCAACATAATTTGTATGCTGCTGGGAAAAAGAGGATATTGCCTTTACCAGAATTTATTCTCAAGTGCCTTAAAAATTTAATCACTGTAAAGATCAATATATAAAGTAGTTAGTCAATATTTCGCAAAGCTTAAAGGAAGTTTGGAGTTACAAGATTTTAATGAATTATTGAATGCTACTTGCGGGAGAGAGATTTAAATAAACTAAAAATACTTTTTTTTAATTTATTTTTTTTTTTAACCAGAGTGCCTTGCTCTGTTAACAGAAGCTTAAAGTATCCTAAGGCTGAAAGGCTGTTTGCGCATAAGTCACTTACCAGGCATGGTTTGCTCCAGAATTACTTGGAATGATCATATTATAAATGCATAGACTTTCAGGGCTACATGTAAACTGCATGCCATCTCATAAATTATTCATAATAGCCCACAGGTATAATTATTCAGAGAAGTGAAAATGAAGAAAATTATTTCCTATTAATGTTTGCTTATTCAGATAATTATTTTACTTATTTTTATTCAGTTTTTAATACTAAATTATCTGAGTCCAGCTCACACAATGTACATATACTTTGCACGCATTTTCTTTATGACCTAAACCCCATGAAAGATGCATAAATCGTATGTGTTAGAATTTCTTTACCAAGTTACGTATTTTACTTAGCTCTTCTATGCTGTGTTTTCAAGGAACAACTTCCTCCTGTATCTCAAGTGCAGAATACAGACTTGCCATATTCTCACACGAGCAGTAATCTATCGGAGGATTTCAAAAAGGTGCCGAGGTTGGTGAAAGCGGGGCTCTCCAAGCTGCCAAAATATGAGTGCCATATATGGAAAATAAAAGGCCTCTGCATTATATGGAATATCAAGGAGAACAAATTTGCTTGGGTTTCATTCTGCAAATAGCCATATATACAGATGTTTTTACTAATGTGAGTCATCCCATTGAATGAAATTAATCGTGGTTGGTGTTTAAGATAAGAACTCAATCCTCCAAGCTCTCCAAAACAAGTGCAAAATATTTTAGGGTTCTTTCTGTGCTCTGCAGTAGCCAGTGTAGGCAACATCTATGTTGCCTCTCAGCAACTGCAGAAGAAAGCACTACAAGAAACCAGAAAAATATTTTCTTTTTTAATTATTTTTTTTAAATTAATTTCGGCCACTCTATTTTTTTACTAAAACTTTTGTAAATTACAAGAACCTTGAGTTGTCATATTTTTTCAAGTATGACAAAGAGCTAGAACTGCTTCTTAAATCTCTTTCAGAGTCTGTTTTTTGCTTCTTTTGGAGCATTGTCTTATATTTGTAGATAGAGCATATAATGAAAAGTCAGTTCTTCAGTGTTGCAGTAAACATAAGGTAGCAGGGGTAGAATTACATCTCCTTTCTTGGGAGAGGCTGTGCTGAGCTCTGCATGGCAGTTGCAGTAGGAGGGGGGGGCAGGTGGAATTTCTGGTGCATTCTGCTGTGGTGAGGGTAGCACAGCCCTGCATCACCTAAACCAGGAACTCCCACATACTTCAACAGAAGAGAACATAAATGAGGATGAAAAAAGACTGCATGATAGAAATCCATCTGGCTCATACGTCTTTACCTCATCAATTATAAACTGCTTGTGTTTGTGTTCAGGGACATCACCAGCCCCTTACGACACATCTCCACCCTGTGCTGTCTACTCTCATTCATATAGACAAGCTGGTGCCAGTTTCCATCATCGGATGACTAGAACTGTAGATGTCAGTTTGTGTGACAGTTTATCCATCTCTGTTCACTCCATAAACCTAATTGTCAGTAGATGGCTGTCATCAAACTTGGATATGAAAATGTTAATGTAAGTAAATAGAAGAGTCACTGAATTTCTTGCTGGCAGTGAGACTCAGAGACTTTCTGGAGAATTATCTTCAAACTCCTGGATCCCTAAATTAGTTGACTCAGATCTACTAAATTCTGACGTTGTGGAGCTCTGGGGGCCAGACAGCCTGTTCCATTCTGGAATACCCCTGACCACTTTCCACTCTTTACATTTCACTTGTATGAAACCAAAACCAAAAATTACCATTAACACTGAAGGACATCATGCTTGCACTGTCTGGTACAACCAGAGTCGTACAGAAGGCGCGTGGATCCAGGGCTCACATGAGAGAATGTCCAATACTCTGCACAACTCCACCATCCCTGAATGGTCTTTGTGCCTTCTCATCTTATTTCATAACCTTGAGCAGATTTTTTTTTTTTGTTCATCTCCTTCTCTCTCCACTCCCTGCCCTATTTCCTCCTTCCACTCGCTGCTTTATCATTTTACATATTTCTAAATTTTGGGAAAGGCTTGATCTTAGCAGACTTTTTTTTAATGGTGTCTGTGTCTGAACTGTGTTGAGTTACAGCATTGGAGAGCTGTTCTGTTCACACTTCTCATGTGGGTGTAGATGGAAGCAGGATACAGGCTCAATCTGGCATGTAGTCAGGTACTTCATAGGATATCAGGTTGGAAGGGATCCCAAGGATCATCTGGTCCAACTTTCTTGGCAAAAGCACAGTTTAGACAAGATGGCCCAGCACCCTCTCCAGCTGAATCTTAAAAGTGCCCAGCATTGGGGAATCCACCGCTTCCCTGGGGAGATTATTCTAATGGATGATTGATCTAATTCTGAAAAATTATCTTCTGGTGTCCAACTGGAATCTCCCCAGGCATAACTTGTACCCATAATACTTGATACGTATCTATTTTTCTTGCCAAATGTTGGGGGATTTGCTGCCATCAGGATTTGTCAAGTTGTCCCTTTTGGTAAGCATTTTGAAGAATTCCCAGTATTAAACTGGCTCGGTCTTCTCTTGAGGATGGTAATTCTTAAACAGAGACTTTATGAACGTTCTTATTCTTTTGTTTAAGCTGATACTGTGAAGGGTATTAGTAAACTGATTTTTCTTGAATGAATGATATCTTATTTTTCTAGTAGTGCTTTCTAAAGTCCTTTTTAATCGAATGTCTTACTTTTGTCTCAGCTGGTCGGGTTTCCTAGCAGAATTTTATGAACTTCTCTGGAAAACTTCAAAAGTAAGACGTGTGCAACTGTGTCAGGAAATATACAACAACTTAAATGTGCATCTTGAATGATTTTTTTTATTTTAAAGAACTTTGATACACATGCATAAGTTTAGGAAAAGAAAGAAGATAGTTTCTCAGTTATTTTCCTTAAATAAAAATCTTTAGGGGAAGAGAGAAGATATTTAAAAAAATGCGTGGTACAAGAACAGATTTTTAGATGTTTCTAAACTTTAATGAAATGTGAAAGTTCATCCTTAGGCATTAAAAATCTTATTGTGCCTTGGTCTAGTATCTCTCATTTGTCCACTTCTTTAGCTTTTCCCTTCACTTTAACAAGTGATCACATGTGCACCAGCTAAATGTCTGATAAATCTCCAGGCGAAGCTGGGTTGACTTGTGTGGAACTGACTTTAAAAATATTTGATGGAACATTGCTTCAGTCTCTGAATACTTGTCAGCTTAGATTTATTACAGCTGCTCCCATTACAAAGATGTGCACTTTAGTCCTTAGGGATCTTTCTCTCTCTCTTGCTATACAGTGCCAGCTATTGTGGTGTCACAGTCGATCAATTATTCACTTCGACACTTTGAGTCCAGTAGAACATTGTTAGAGTAACTTATCACCATAACTTCATCATTACTTTTCTACGTAGGAATATTTTTTTTTTTGAATGAAAGCACTTGGGTTTTTATTTTTTAATTTAAGTGGAGAAGTGCATGTTAGATTTTATTCATTTGGAGGAAAAAAAAGCTCCAGTGTCTTCTGAAGGATCATATAGTGTGTATCTGTGAAATAAATGCATCGCATAATAGGGAGAGTTACTGATATTTATCATATTTAAATCTGATAGCATTTTAGGTATTCATAGCCCGAGTTCTGTGTGCATATGTGGATAACTATATTTCATTGTGGTGGGAATAGGAATGATAAGGGATTACTTTGGAAGATCTGTAATAAATATGACAGCCTAATGAGATTATTTTCCTAGGGGTAACTTGTCATTATTTTTAAGACTTCAACAGGAAATGCAGTGTTTGTATATATTATAGTTGGCATTTCATACTGCTACGTAACTGTGATTTGTAAAATAAATGTTCTGAAAGATATCTTTTAGCTTGCTGAAAATACATTTAATCTCAGTGCACTCTGATATCAACAGGAAACAGTAATTTTATTCAAACAGGAGGAGCGAGTCCTTACAAGGTTATAAGCAAAAGTGCTGACTTAGTTACACATCTACTGTTGATGATAATATTACGAATAAATTGTTTAAAAGAATCAAAACAAACCCAAAACCCTGCCAAACTTCTCCTTAAAAAAGTAAATCCATTCTGCAGACTTCCACAGTGGAGTTGGTTGGAACTGATAATAAATTAACAATGTTTTTAATTAAATCGAAAACCTTTGAGCAGTTATATACCAGGAAAAGAATTATAGCCTATGTATTACCATATTTGTGTCTCATGTGGTTTGAGAAAAACTTCAGTAGTCAAGGTTAAGCACACAGTATGTATATTTATTGCTCTCAGCAACACAAAAAAGTATATTGTCTAATGTCTTAAGTGGAAGTATCATCTAAAATTTCAATCAACATCTCTTCCCTGCCCTCAGGTCAAAATCCCCCCCCTCCTTCCTTTCCTGCATCTATGCAGGAAAAGCGTGGGTCAAAACTGTAGAACCTTTTAGTGTTAGTGGTCAGCTGTGCTATTTAAAGTTTTTCGAAGTGGAGCCCTGTAGAGCTGGTCATTTATCACTTTAAAGTGGACTGAGTTAGCACCATGAGGTCAGTTAAATGTCCTTTCAATAATTTTCTTCTTTTCTCAGCCTTGGGGTAAAAGAATAAAAGTTGACTTGTTAGCAGCCCTTGTCAGAGAAACTACGGTTGACAAACTTGAGACTGGTTGTGATCCTGACACTGAGCCTTCCTCCGCTTTATGAGCAATTGAGATTTAGATTGACCCACTTTTCCTTTATCTAACAAATTCCTAGTTGTCTTCTGTTCAAACAGAGCTAACTGAAAATTCGGCTTTGGGGAGAAACTAGGTGAGTTTGTTCTGGAGCCAAATGATTTTGATTGCAAATACATTCTTGTATATTTTTTTCAAGGTATTTACTCACTGCTCTAGACTTTTATCATGTGAATAAACAAATGAACACACAAGAAATATATAATAAAGGATTCTTTTCCTTAGTTTTACTTAATTAATATCTTCAGCAAATGTGGATTTCAGCCTAGAGAGTAAAGCTGAGGCGAGGTGGAGGAGAAGAAATCAGATCTTGTATACAATCTGTAAAGCTGCAAGAATCAAACTCTAATGAGGAATGCAAACAGAGGAAAAAGTACCAATATTAACAGCCCTTTACAGTAAACTTTGCCATATGAATTATCTCTCCTCTGAGGAGAGAGGAATTCTTACTAGAATGCATCTGTTACCTCAGAGGAACCTGGGCTGAGGAGGGCAGGTGATCTATAAGGTAACTGGACCATATGAGGGTTTTCATAAAATTTGATTTTTTCATAAAATTTGATAATTTGAATTTCAGCTGAGAATGTAATGACTACCTGACAGTCTGAAGGTTGTGTTGTGAAGCTCTGTTTCTTAAGCAGTGGCAGCATCCTGTTCAAGCTCCAGTTTCTGTGTTGTCTCAGAGTACTGAGCACAGTCCGGGCTGGACCAGCTGATTGGGCAGGGGTGCCCAGCAGAAGCCTAGGAACTACTAATGTACCCCCTGGGAGTGTGACAGTGGGCCATTTAGTGTTAGTGAGTGAGTCTCAGTGGTGAGGATTAAGTTAATTGTCACCGTATCGTCACCTTCAGCCCACAGTCAGACAGGTATTGAATCAAACCCGTTGGGTTGACTCTGAGAAGGTGTGTGGTTTAGTCAGTTCCCAGTCTTCGTTGCTTCTGTGCTGTGTAAACTGGTTCACTGTCCTCAAGTTTACAGGTACCTTAGGTTTTCTGTTGTATGAAATGCACTTCTCTTGCATATTTCTTACCAGTGTTAAGAGCAGACATAGCTGACCTGCTGTGTCATGTTTACATTTTACTGCTGTCTCATTTTTCCACTAAGATTTTAATGGAAAATTCTACGCTTATAAGATTATTTTAATCTATTTAATAATTTAGTAGACTTTTAATTTTGGGAATGTAAAGCTGTGCTTTAAGGTTGATTCATCTTATTTTCTCAGCTGAGTTCAGGTTGCTATTTAGGAAAAGGCTCCCAGTCACTAGGTAGCCTCTGTAGAGAGCAGGGTACTTCCTGTGGGGTTCTGTGTTCATGTTTTTGGGCTGGAAGTTCTGAACCAGATTCAATTTTTTTCTCTGTTTTTAAAAAAATCTTCGACTTGCGACATTATGTTCCTTGATGCTGACTGGGGTTTTTGGCTGTTTTTTAATTCTGTCTACACCTTTGAGAGTTAAATGTCAGACTTAGCTTCAACCACAAATTATGTGTGACCCAGTTGGGAGGGGGAGAGGGAAGACAGAAAATATTCCTGTCCAGATAAGCAATTCCTAAAGACAAGCATTTCTTATGATTTGAAGACTTCAACATGGGTTTGATGGTGTCCAACAACTTACTGGGCAAGGCACTTGAAGTTTGGAATTCTTCAGAACGCGTTTAGTTTCTTTAGGATCTGGGACTATGAAATTATTTTAAAATTACTATTTCAAGCCATTGAGGGGCTTCTATAGGTCTCTGTAGTTCTATCATGGGCTATTTCAGATGTGCAGATGAAGTTAGTAGTCAGCCAAGAGAAATGATGACAGACATTTTTGAAGAGCAGTATATTTGTCAGTAGGTAGTCAGCATTATGAAGACAAAATTTCATATGTAGTCAACTTCTTTTTTTTTTTTATTTTTTCAGCTCTTTTATATGAGAAGCAGATGCTCAGAGCTTTTTTGGATATGCTTGCAAGGCATGCTTAATTAGATAATAATTCACCTGCTGTTTGTGTAACACTCTACAGAGTATCCTGTAGACTCCTGTAAAGAGTTTGTTTACTGTCCATTGTCATACCTCTGCTGCAGGTTTCAATTGCTTCATGCCTAGTTTAAAATCATAGTTAAGTAAATCAATTTTGGATTTCAGAGGCTGAGGCAGCGTTCAGGCAGTGTATTGCCATAAGAGATCAGTGCTCTCTGAGTGCTGCTTGGTTAATGGAGGTGACCGAGTACGTGTTGTTAGATTTGGCTTTGAACCTCATATCTAATTTGGCCTTTTTGGTTAACACACCCCATCCCACCCCTGATAAATAACAATATAGGTGAGGTCTTGACTAAACAATTTCATTTAAAAAGGAAGAGCTGTTTATTTTCCCTTCAGTACAGTTCCATTAGTTGAAGGCCTCCCCTCGGCTTTCGCAGGCTGCCTCTTGAAGAGCAGATGCTGAAGTATTAAAGACCTCTGTCCTGGATGGTGGAGGGGGTTGTCCACGTGTTCAGGGGCCATGCTGGTTATTGCATTCGGAGTGGAAGGGAAGGCTTTTCTTCAACTTCCAGTGGCTAATAATTGGTGAGTATTGCAGGTATGTGTTACTTTGCTGAGCTTCGTAGGTTACGTGGCAGTACGTTGCTCACTCAGTTCTGTGTCTTAGTCGTTAGTGCCAGTCTTCATAAACTTTCCTCAGTGGCAGGTAGATTCATTGTGAGCCACACTGATTGTATGCTCTCCATCATCCCTTGAATATGCAATATAAAGACTGGTCCAACATATAACCAGTCGGCAGGGAGAAGAGTATATTTTATGTAACTTAAATTTTAAAGAAACATTCAGAATTAATTGCCTGAAGCATTTAGTGAATACAGGGAATGTAGAAATGATGGACTGCTTACCATCTTCCCCTTTGGCCTGTGCATGCTAAGTAGGTGAAAAGTGCTCTGCCAAATAGAATCTCTTGCGGGTGGGTGTAACAGCAATTTTGTGCGTGTATATTCAGCATGTTTAAAAATGGAAGGTGAGCTGAAGAGCCATTTGGATAGTTACTGTCATTGTCAGTGGTGGACAATTAAGGGAAGGAGGGAGAGGCTTTGTACTTAACGGGAAAGTAGTGCTACTTCAGATGTCTGGCTGATACTTCAGTCTGTCTGATTATCTGGCACATTTCATAATCTTTAATGTATCAGTCCTCTAGAGCTCTTTCAGGAGAAGTGCTTATACTATTGGTTTTTTAAATCTGAACCCAAGGTCTAAAGGGCTACACTCAAAAAGTTTTCAAGGGTAGCAGTGTCATCTAGAAAAGCGAGACAAGGGTATTTGCATATTTCAGAATATGAATAACTATATACATTATAGAGGCTGCTTATTCTGCAGTGCTTAAGTGCTGAAGTCCAGTGTATGTGCAGTTACACTGGAACGAAAATACTTTTGCTAACAGTTAATTTTCCTTGCTGAACAGGTATGTAAGTATATATCAGGGCTTTTGCCTGCAGAGCTTCCCCAGAAAAACTTTCATCTCTGGTTTGATGGAGGGTGTGCCGGAAGCATATTGCAGTGTGCCACACAGAGCTGCAGGTTCCTGAGTCCCCAGTTACACCCATTTGTGTGTCTATTCTCTCTACTGTTTGGAAAATCAGGAACAAGTGAGAAATTATGTTGATTATGCTGGAATAAAGATGTGCTTTATCCCTGCAAATGAGTTGTAGAAGCTAGCTTATGTGTTTAGTCAGCTAAGGATTCTTTGGATATTTAGGATCTTGCACATCTTTCACCTCTCTGAGACCCAAATTTAAATCCAGCACTCAAGGATATCATACGGATTTGTACACTTGCGGGTGGATTGGGGTTCCATAAAACAATGAAAAGATTATGCTTATCCATGCTTATTCCATCTGTAACAGATGTAATATTAATAATTTTTTTTACTTAAGTCACTGAGCTATAATCCAGTGCAAATTAACTGAAATTAGAAATAGTTTTTATTTTAGCGTCTCGGAGCACGTGAGGCATGAGAACACATCTGAATGATTATTGCTTGTAGAAGATACTGACATATAGGTACCTTTTCTGCATACAATATGTTTTTCAGTGAAATGAAATCACGTTGCAACATGTTCTTTCCGCAGAGGCGGGCTTCCTGGCACATTGACTGAAGCATGCCTTTGGTGCATTGCTTTATTTTTTGTGATGTGGAATTTGGGCCTTTAAATGTACAGCACTAGGTAGTGATAGATGTTGTTTAGGCTCGCAATGCTATGGAAAATTTCCTCCACTGTGGAGACTTTTCCATGGCTAGATTGTTAGGAAAATTGTCTCTTGCAGCTTCCTACACCATTCTTCATTATAGGGGATAGAAAACATGTTGGGAAAGGAAATGAGAGTGATATTTCCAGTATTTCCAGCTGATGACCTGGTCTGGGTTAAGTCTGGCTAGCATCTCATGTGTTTTTTAAATTTTGAAGATTTTCCCAGTTATTTGCAATCGAAAGTCTGAGATACTCTACTGGTGCTCAGATAGATCAGCAGGGTAAGCTGAAGTTGCTTATTTTAAAAATCAAATATGTATGTATTTTTATCACTGAAGAACTATCTTCGAGTTTCTCTTTTGAAGTATGTGTGAAAGGACATGTGATCCACAAATACACAACATTTCTCCTCTGTTATTGCATCTGTGGGTTAGACAGATCATAGACATTAGTGCAGACATACTATGTTATGGTTAGCACAAACCATTTAATTCTGTCCTAAATTTTCAAATTGGTCTGTGGATGAATGCCTTAACTTCATCAGCAGCTAAAGAGATAGAATGAAAGGCTGGTGCAACAGGACCACAGATATGTAACTCTGACATTAGAATGCTTCTGTAGATTTACCACTTTCTTAAGACAATTTCCTTTAGAAGTAAGAGTTTAGGTATTATTTCAAGATGTCTTAGAAGAACAATTGTACAATGTATATAAACCACAAACAGCATTTCCAATGTCGCTGTGCTGTGCTAAGAATGTGGGTATGTTACTGTCTGCTGCTTGTAATAGGATTGCATGTGTGTTTAGTGAATACTTTAAAATAATCCTTTTTTTATTATTTTGCAATATGATAATATTTCTTTTTAAAATGAACAACATGTGTGTTTAACATGCATTTTTCAAGAGTCAACAATTTCTGTGAAAGCTATCATGGTGTAATAGCATTGTATGAAAAGCTCCTTTTCTTCGTAAACCCTTATATTTAATCCCTCAAAGCAGCAAGCAACATGCTGGCTGGAGAATTAACTTCAGATTGAAGATAAAGAAGAGGCCAAAGTTAATGACAGCTACAGAAAGCTGAAAGATATAATTCAAGTAGGAGAGTAACAGCTTGCAAAACAGGTTGCAGTATTTGCTTTATGACAAGTAACTAGTGCAAAAGAGAGTATATTTTCAGTGTATACAGAAAACCGCATTTTCTGGTAAATAGATTCTTAAACTAATATTCCTGTGAACATGCGGGAAATAAGTTAGACGAGTTATGTTTGGGATGATACTGGCTATCTATTTGACTTTTGAATATAAATGGTAATGCTGCGCAATGTAAAATTAATTACGATGGTCAGACTTAAAGTTTCTATTTCATATTATGAAATATTCAAATAGATAGGAAATCTGTTTTATGGGAAAATAAAATCTCCTTTGCAGTTAAAACTCAGAATAAGAGTTACCATATTATTAAAAGCAAAAAAAAAATAATATGATTTTCATTGCTTTAACCATGTAGCCACAGAAACATACAGTAAAAATTCTTCAAGATACAGGTACTTATCAATTGTTTTCAGTTCTGTTTCATCAGGTGCTCTACTTATGGATAAACCTCAATGAGTTTCTAAAAATTGATGTGATGTGTCAAAATATGCCAGAAGTTAAAGATTATAAGTCACAGAGGGATTCGCAGCTGTCTTGAAAAGATGAATTTGTTCCTGTGATTGTTTAATTTCATCTGATTGGAGTAATATAAAATACTGTATGCATCTCTTAGCAGCCAAAATGTGAAAAAATTGGTCAGGTCTATAATGGACATTTTAAAATAAGTGTTCTCATCATTTGGATGTTAGAGGCAAATGCAGGATCAGACTCTGTCGTCAGCTTCTACATGATTCACAAAATCCTACAGTGCCTGAGGTTGGAAGGGACCTTTCGAAGTCGTCTGGTTCAACCCCCTTGCTTTCAAACTGGCCCTTGCAGTTGAGCCAGTTGCCCAGGACTATGTTCCTACTGCTTTTGAATATCTCCAAGGATGGAGGCTCCACAACCTCCCTGGGTAACCTGTGCCAGTGCTTGGTCACCCTCACAGTGGCAAAACTGTTACCTGATGTTCAGAAGGAAGCTCCTGTGTTTTGGTTTGTGCCTGTTGCCTCTGGTCCTGTCACTGGGCACCACTGGAAAGAGCCTGGCTCTGTCCTCCTTGCATTCTCCCTTCAGGTATTTATAGACATGGCTTGGATCACCCTGAGCCTTCTCTTCTCCAGTCTGAACAGTCCCACCTGTCAGACACTTCCCACAGGAATCCTTTCATCATCTTCATGGCCCTTTGCTGGACTCTCTCCAGTATGTCTGTGTCTCTTATGCTGGGGAGTCCAGAACTGGGCACAGTCTGGTGTGAATAGTTGGAGATGGAGGGGGAAATGGTCGTTTCTAAGCTGTTGGTGATGCAGTAACGCTGAAAGCTATGGGGGAGAAGCTAAGGTTATGAGACCTTTCCTCTGCACCAGCTCAACTATTTACTTCAGTCATAGGCTTCCATCCTGAGATTTAGGAAGATTCAGGAGTTTTTCCAGTTGTTTACGTCTGGATCTTTGTATCCAACTTTCACTTGTGCTGTGAATCCCTGATGCAGGAGACTGCTTTGTTACAGAAATCGTGTACCTTTGTCCTTACTTGTAGATACAGCCTTAGTGATGTGGTGCTACCGTGGACCTCTGTGGGCTTCTGAGGTTGGATTTGATTGTGTTCTGCACATTTATTTTGGGGGGGAAATAATGTGGGACTCCCTGCAGTAAAGCATAGTTATTCCTTAAAGCGTAGTACAAGTACATAGTAGCAGTGTGCAGCTTGCATGGGTTCAGCACTGCCAGAGGTAAAAATAAAATAAAATTTTTACTTAGAAAACGTACACAAAAACCTACTGGAATCATATGATGAGGTGAACACACAACAATATTCAAGCAATGCAGCTGTCAAGAAATTTTCACATGCAGAAAGACTCTTTAATCGAGTCTCCAAATAATTCTTCGTATCACATAGCACTGATGGTATGGGAGCTTTGTCCAAAGTACTGTTTATTCTATTGAGAACAGAGGGCTTTTACCTCTTCATAGCTTACATAGGGTATCTGTGCCACAGTTTGCTAGAAAATGCATCATTAATTAATGCTGCATTTAAAAATAAGAATTAGAAATTATCTAAAAATAAAATTGTTTAATCAGCATCATCAAAACCTCTTGGAGAATGAAGCCAATACAGTCTTGAGACCTAAGTAGGGCAGCTTATTAAAACAAATGGAAGTGATCAATTCCAAGCTTTCCCAGTCTCAGCCGATATACTAAAGCAGGAATAAGCACTACATAAGGGAACCCTTTAATGACAGAATCCTCTTATCTCAGAAACCAAGTAATAAAAATAGTTATTATTGTCTGGATGCAGCTAGCTTAGCCTTGGCATTAAGTACCACAGATAAGAATCTGCCCTTTTAAAGAAGGCCTGACTGGTTCAGTGCCACATAGGCCGGGAGGGAGAAAGCTGCGGCTTTTTGTGCATGCCTTCCCTCACGATTCAAAAGGTAAAAGGCAGTAATGATGTTTTTGAAGAATTCATGAACGTTTCTTTTAAAAACTTTTAACAACGGCTTACTTGAGGCTCGTACTCAAATAGTTATGATGATTATAGCTGGTAATGGAAGATTGACGTGGTCTGTGTTTTACAAAATTCAGAATATTTTTCTTGAAGAACAGGTGAAAGCATAGGTTTGTTGAGTATTGTATGAGAACAAACCAAACTAGTCTATGTCTGAATTCTGTCTTGGTCCTGTGAAAAACCTTATTTGGGAAATGTTTCCAGGTATGGCATAAACTACCTACTTATTTTTGATGTATTTCAGATTGGTGAGTATTGACTTCCTTCTGGACAGTCCTCTTAAACTGAGATGTGTAAGCTCTACTGTTAAAGAATTTTGGAAAGAGTCGCAGGTCAAAAGTTTAACAGAAACCTTTGGCTGTAGAAATTGGTGTCTCACATGGCACTCAGTCAATATACCTTCAGAGAATGTCGTGAGACTCCTGTTTTTTCTCTCATTACTTCAGCCTTAGCTCTCAGTTTAGCAAAGGAGTCGAGCACGAGCATATTGTTTTGTGGGCAGTCCTTTTAGTAGATCCTAAGTAAGCATGTTTATAGACTGTGTTAGTAACATGGAAGGCTTTACTTCAAGAACAGAGAGACCAGGAGACAGTTCTTCAGCTGGAGGTGGTTCTCCTCTCAGAAAGATGGAGAGAATAATACTGTAGAGCTATTTAAAATGGTTTTATCCACTCATTATAATCAAATATTCCTAATACATAGTTTATTGTTTTTCACAAAGAGTAGTTGTTACTGTTTTCTCTTCTCCCGACTCTTCTTTTCCTGTAGTCAACATACAGGATTTAAAGTTTTTATTTTGTATGGTGTGAATATCTCAAAATACAGGTTAATGTATCAGTTGTAATCAGCCATGGGAAGAATTATCTGTGCCTCCACTATGTCACTTTGCACTGCTTTGTCCAAGACATTCATTTTATCCCTCTCCGTGGGTTAAACTGAAGATGGGTCATGAGGATTAGCATGGACAAAGGGAAAAATTTTGCCTTCGAATTCTGTTTACCAACCTGTCAGCTTTGACCTAGGTCATAGAATCATTCACCTGAGACTTAAAGAAGCCCTTACCTGGGCTGGGCTAGGCTTTCTGCCCTGGCTGTAAGGAGCTGACTCCCTTTGTAAGTTCAGATGTACTCATGCAGGCTGTTATCCCCAGTGTGAGCTCTTCCCTAATGACTGGTTCTAGGCTTCAGCCAGATTTTTCTAGAAGATAACACAGGGAGCGTAATGAATCTGCACAATTAAAATTTTGGCTTAAACATGCAGCATTCTTTTTGTATACCTGAGCTCAATGGTTCCCTGCTTAGAGACAGATGTAGCAGTGGTGTCTTAAAGCCTACAGTGTCTGTAACACCTATCTACTTGAACTTTCTGAATCATCATAAGTATTTGATACATTTCTCTTAACGTCTCCCCTTCCAAAATACGCTCTTCATATTTTGCTGAACTTGTTCCCTTCTGAGTTTCTTGAGCTTTTCTTACTCGTTTTTTCCCTTCATGTCCTTTCTTCTTACCAGGAAAAAAATAGCCTGTCAAGTTATTAGCACAGTCTAGGTTAAATAAAATCACCCTTATAGTAAGGACATCTTGTGTAGCTTGTTATGAATGACAGCATCGGCACCAATTCACTTCTTTCACTTAAATGCTGTGGTTCTTTGTTAACAGAGTTCGTGTGATGAGCAAACTGAGATGTTCAGAATTGCAGATAATGATCCTCTGACTTCTTTTCACCTTTCTTCTCTCATTTGACAGGACAAGCCCTAGTGCACTCTTCTGAGATATTAAAGCGATTTTTGTAATAAGTGAATCCCTTTGAAACCTATACTTCCTTATTTCCTACAAAACATAATTATCGTTTCATTAGTAAACTATAGTCATGAGATTTTTTGTCATGGTTGGCCAGTTAGGACTGGTTTTTGTGTTTGATCATTAACTGAATGTCGTAGTTAGACAAACGTTTTGCTGACTTAAATGCCTAAAAATACTTAGAGAAATTCAAACCCATTAACTGTTTTGGATGACCTTGAGTTTACAGAAGCACATCCATTACGCTGGATGTGCTTTTGTAAGAGTCTCTGGGGTTTTTTGCCATGGGGATGGGCAGCTGTATGTGTGTCTACATATTTCTGTTCAAAACATTTGCCCATGCTTAGATAAATAAAATGTTCCGTGATGGGACATAATTATTGTGTGGTTTTATAAATGATTTTCAGTTATAGTATTAAGTTGCAGAATAACAATATGGGAAGTCATAATACTATTTGGGAAACAGCCCATTTCATGTACTTCACACAGCTTGTGGGGAAGTTCTTTGATTTCTGCATGTGCTGAACCTTTAGTTTTATGTGATGAAAAAGGTGGCCTTGCATATTTACACTAAATATGAGTGGCATTCTGACTTTCAATTAAGAAGACTTCACATTAGCAGTCACTTGAGTTCCTACTGATCTGAGTGACTTTGACTTAATTTCAGTCCTTCAGAAGTCAGTAAAGTGACTTTTACATTATTCTTAATACTTTTTTTGAAAAATGAAAATTGGTTTCTGCTGATGGTAGTTGCTTCTTAGTGATAGGGTTTAATGCTGCTAGTAGTAATAATAATAATTAATAAGTCTGTGTAATACATAGGAAACCTATTATCACAAAGAACTTGTCAACGGTATTTGATAATTTATCTGAAATAAAATGATGTTGGCAGAAATATTGGTGTGACACTCGTCACAGCTTAAGACTGTAAGAAATGTTTGTTTTTAATACAAAATCAGCTTCTGTTTAAATACCTTTCTCTGTGCCCCATACAACATTCACAACGCTGCTAATATTTGAAACTTCATCCATCAGCTGTGGTTGTGTACTGATTTAATCACTTTTATTGTTGATGTTGACACTTTAATGTGATAATTTAAAAGCCCCAGGAGACTAGTATGAGCTGATGACAACTTCTTGAGCAGGCTTATTTATCGGTGTAGAAACTGTACATGTCTTATGATATACCTTCTAGAATCCATATTCTCTAAAATTGCATCTGCAAAATTCAAGCTTTTTCTATGCAAATTATTTAACTACATTTTTTGCCTAAGCACTTTTAATATCCAGTTTAGTTGATGTGATAATACTGTAGGTAAAATAGGTATCAAATCTTGACTTCTCAAGTTAGAAATTCCATTGTGCTTCTTTCTTCTCATACTGTGTTGGCAACAGGCCTATTGTGTGAAGTTGAGTTTTGATTCTTTGAAGCAAGAAAGAGGTTATATTTTATACAGTGTTACATGATATTGATAAGACTGGCAATTTTGTCTTTCATGTAGTCATACATATGTACATATAGGATTTCAAAGGGCATCCTTATTAAGCATAAAAGCGAAGTGTGCTATGTAACTGATAGTTTTCTCATAGAATCCCGTATTTCGAGATTTATCCTGTTTATGCTAATCATGCCATTGCTGTATATTCATTTAGCAGATTTCCATTCTGTGCCCGTTGATGTGACTGTTTTAACTCTGTAGTTTTTATGTCTGAAGATGATCCATAGAAATACAAACAAGGAATTGTATCAGCAGTATTTCATTACCAAAGCTGAGAGATGTCAGACATAATTACTGAGACTAACATCTGGAGTGGTTTATTGAAGGGAAACCTGCCAGGATTGTTAGCACATACAAAGCAGTGTTATCCATATGTATGAAGCTTTATAACTAGAGCAAGTTGGGTGAGTAGTGCAAGTAAAAAGTATAAACCGCAACAAAGATAATCTATGAATGTGCCTACTGTGGTGATATGTTTGAATAAACTACTCAAATAAGCTGCAGCTCAGTACTGTCCATCTATAGAAGATTTTGGCAAAATCCTTGGCCTATAGATTATTTGAGTTTGCAGTGAAGATTGGGGTTAACTGAAATGTGAGAATCTGCAGCAGAGAAAAGGTCCAAGGCAGTGTTCGGTCGCGGAGTGAGCAGTTGGGGTTTTGTGCCCTTTTATCAGGCCATTTTCAATGCAGTTTTGGGGTGCTGAGGGTCTTGCTGCTGGTTTCTTCTGCCAGGAAGTGTGACTTTTCTGCAGCCTGCATCTCTTCACATGCACTTTTTCATAGCCTCTCCCTACCAGCGGAATGGGGGCCAATGACCTATGGGTGTTTGATAATTTTAATGGACATAAAGCCTATCACTTATTTTTACGTAAGGTACGTAGGAAATCTTGAGATGGAAACTTAGACACTTGAAAATTGTGTCACTTGAAAACTCTACACACTTGAAAATTTCCTGCTACCTTTTTAACATTTTCTACATGATGATTCTGGTAATGGATGTGATTTTTTGCAACACAAGGCTTTAATACTGGATTCATGAATAACAAATGCAAGCAAAAGTATGTAGGTATTGTCTGTGCTGGGAGTTTTATGTTGTGGATTTTGTTTTTTTTTCTGGTGATAATTTCAACTACTGGTGCCCAATAATGTTAATATGATTATTGCCCTAAATCCTTAGTACCCATCCATGGTTATTTAGCAATATCTCTTTCTAGCAGGAGTACTAGGATAATAGGTTAAAAGTTAGGAGTATTGGATATTTTAAATAATGTTCTCATGTTCTTTCAGTATTGGTTGTAAAATTTTTATTTTATCTGGCTTCCTTATACATCTCATTATTCTCATACATACTCACTTTCTGGCCTTTTTTCCCCTTTATTGTCTGTTAGATGACTCAGTGATTGGCAAAAAGACTTAAAATGTTGATGTCAAATGCCTCTTAACTAGGACATCAAAGGCATACCTATGTCCTTGATTTCTGCATCTTTTCCATTATTACATAATTTGTGAATATATTTTACACGGATTATTTTAAAAGTTTGCAAAAGCCTGTTACAAAGCGTTCAAGTAGTTCCAGTATCAGTTTTGGTAGGTACTACAATATATACTGAGGTGTAGAAGAAATACTTTACTGTAAATTGTTTGCTCATGTGAACTTTCAAAATAACCTGCTCTTGGAAGGTGATGAAATGTTCTCAATTTATTTTTCAATGAACTGCATAACATATTAATAGGATAATTTAGTATGTGTGAAATGAAATGCATTTACTGAGTGTAGATGAAATTTTTGAACTTAAATCCATTGTTGCCTTAAAAGTTGCTAGTAGCTGCTGGTTGCATAATAGACACTGTCCTGTTTTCTTAGATAGCTACAGTAAATACTTGTTTACAGATCAGCCCTCAGCAGGAGTTTTGATTCATGCTTAATTATTAAGAACAAATGAGTCCCCAAGGAGATATCGTGTATTTTGTTATATCTGAAGCAAGCCAGAGTGCCGTTCTAGTTATTTTACTCATTTCTTCATATATCAGCTATAGGCAGTACACCAGGAAGATCAGTATTTTGTTTAGGATCAAATAATGTTTGATTTTATTTTTTTTTCCTTATCTTTGACAGATTTAAGAAATCAGATAATTCTCAAGAAAGTTTTAATTGTAAAATGTACAACTGCATTAGAAGAAAGTAATAGACAATTAGTCTATTACCCTACATGTCTGGCGTTAGTATTTAATATTTAATAAAGTTAGTTTAACTACACTGAAAGTCAATAAAACCATAGTGGGTATGGTGCAACCGGTGCTTGTAAATAATCGTAGTACCTCCAAATTATCATTTCCCCCTTGGGAGGCAGTTAATTATTCGGAATTTTGAATTTTCTTTTGGGGCTAAGCTGAAACCTGGTGATTTGAGATGTCAGAAAACTTCAGTGTGTTAAAAAGCATTTGCTCAAATGATGAGTTGCATTTACTTTTAACAGTAAGTGAAAATAAGAGGCCACGGTGGATTTAACCTTGGTCAACTGTAAACTTTTTGAAACTTACACATAATGTATATGGATGAGATGTGTAAATTAACAATAGTAATTTATTTTAGAACTAATAAATAATGTAATTCATTACACGGATATGTTTATTTTTCATTTAGATGTGTTTTTTTCCGTAGGAGCAAATACTGAAAGGATGGTGCTTGACAGTCTTGCGGATAAAAATGCAGTATGTAATGTTCCAGTTCAGAACTAGAACCTCTATTTAATGAAGCTGTGCCAATGCAACAGATTTATGTTGCTGACAAATCTTTCTTGTGCATTTGAAGATCAAGTTAAGCACTTATTTCCTTATATATTACTGGTTTGTTTCAGCTCAAAAGAAAGTAAGTAGAGCTACAAAAGCTAAAATGCAACCTAAAAACAAACTTATTACTTATGTTTCCAAACAGAATGATGATCGTTATTTAAAAGAGCGTGCATCCTCCCTCCCCAACCCCTTTAATAACCTTCATGTAATCCTTTAATCCTGTAAGCTTTTATCTGGGGCTTTGTATATATTACCAGAGGAACTTTCTTTCATTATAGCATCATCAAAGAATGGATTTCTGATGTTCTGTAGTGCACAGGGAGCATTAAGATATTTTTTTAAAAAACAATTCCTTTCTGTCACTGCCTCTTGGAATTAACACATTATTTTCCCTCTGCTTCTGATAATATATTTGAAAGGGTAAGCATTTACAGTTTGGAGGTGTAGTTATAAAAATCTTGCAATTTAATGTTTTTCTGCAAAACTTTCTTAGTAGGGACTAGCTTTAAGGTTGATACGGAATGTCATGTAACTCACTTTATTAATATATGGTCTAAGAATCTTTCCTTAGTGTATAACAAGCTGACCTTTTGCAAATTGCCACGACAGAAGGAATAGATGACATTGTTACAATGAAAAATATGTATAAAGTAGTGGAGTGTTACATTTTTAAAGACTGAAGGCCTGGTCATGTTATTTACAGACTTCATTAGTGGTTGATACAAAATTAATTTTCTAATGTTTGACTAATTTCCTTAAAAGCTTGATTGCTATAAAAAAGATTTCATTTTAAAAAAAATTACATTTATCAGTATTCTGATCTTTATTCAAGACAAATCTTTAGGCTATTCAAGCAGTTGTAATTATTTTAAATGTAATGTGTAGATTCTATTTTTACTAATTAGATTCAAGTTAGCAGTAACATCCTATTGTTTTCACAGAATAAGCTACAAACTCCTGTGTTTGTTTTATGCTTTAAAAACAGAGAGTGTAGGCTTTGTATGAGCTGTAGATGAGTCCTGGTGTGGCTAAAGTCCAGCATTTTTTTAGAACATCAGATCATAGATTATTCTTGTATGGAAATCTGTATGTTTCGTAGTTCTCATCAGTGACTTAATTATTGGGGAAGTCTCTGTGTGCAGGACTGTAAATGCCTTTTCCTGGGTTGTTCTTGCATTGACAGCAGGCAGAAGGCATGGAGAACCATCTCCGTTTCTCATCTTGCAGGTACTCATCTTTGGAAGGATTGGGTCTGACTTTTTAACTGCCTCTCTCAGGAACATGTATGAAAGTTCTACACCTGTCTATCTACATTGCGAGTATTTCTACCTGATTTTGTGGGGGGAAAAAAAAGTAGCTGAACTAAGAGAAGGTGTAGCTCTCTCGGCTAAATTTGATACAAATGTTATGACCACAACTTAAGTGACAGGTAACTAGCAGTATTTCTGAAACAAGTTGACTTCCAGTTTCTTTATATTAAATTAACCTGTTCTGAAGGACTGCCAATTATAATCAGGCCTCGTTTGAAGGCTTTACCGGGGATTACATTTTTAAGAGAGCAATTCATGTGGTGAAGACATTTTATGTTACCTACTTACAGTGCTCTTTCCGTC
This sequence comes from Limnodromus scolopaceus, assembly GCA_028565335.1. Taxonomy (NCBI): domain Eukaryota; kingdom Metazoa; phylum Chordata; class Aves; order Charadriiformes; family Scolopacidae; genus Limnodromus; species Limnodromus scolopaceus. Next base: position 106,545,191 of record JAOXNO010000013.1, on the reverse strand, counting down.
ATTTTACTGAAAAATTTTGGCCTAGTGTTTGTCACTGCAAGTGTTCAGCCTATAAATGATCGCAGTAAGTATTGAAATAGCTCTAGATTATTCATAATGGATGAAATTAATTCTTATGTCTCCTGCTTTTGGGAGGAAGGAGAGACTGTATATGCAAAGGAAAAAGAATTTTTATTAAGTCTCAATAAAATTCACGTGATACACTTTATTGTTGATAGTATGTTAATTTTGGTTTTAGTTCAAGTTTAAAATAACAGGGTTTAGTTGAAGTTGGTGCATTTCAGTGATTGGTCATAGAAGGTGGAAAAGGTACTTGCTGGTTTTATTCTACCTGTATACTCTTATTTCGAGAGCTCTGTTTCCAAGCTACTTCAAATAAACTTACCTATAGCTATATGATTAGAAGTTGGAAAGCAACAAAATTAATAAAAAAATGCTATTCTTTCTAATAATTATTTTATCCGTCTTCACTCTATGTGGTAGGTTTCATGGATTCCCATATTTCTCTCACAATTTCTGAAAAAAAGTTTTTACTGTTTTCAGACTTGCTGAATAATCGCTTTTCATGCTTGGCTCTTTTGATCTCCCTTTGCATTCTTAATTTTCCTTCTAAGAAAGAAAGGATCTGAGGATTTATCTTTATTTTTATTTTTAAAGCCAGTATTGTTTTATAAGTATTGATGTCTGAGCTCTAGCAAGAGTTCTGTTACTTAGCAATTTTGAAATGAACTTGCTTATTAAGATGACTGGCTCTTACTTCCAGTATGCCAGAGTTATCAAAGGATTTACCTTTTATTTATTTACTTTTATAAGACACCTTTCTGTTTCTCCCTGTCCTGTTCTTCAGAGTATAGAGGCTAAATCCTTGACACTTAAGGACGTTGGCTACAGGAATAAAGGCTTGTTACTGTCTGTATTGGTTAGGGACAAGGAAGAAATATTGTCTGCTGCCCAAATAGTTAGTAAATTCTCTTGGATTTCATTATTTATGTTTTCATCTCAATGAAAATTCAACACGTTCACTTGTAACGTGCAGTCCAAGGACTGATCTCAGTAACTAAGTCTGGTGGAATGGGGAAGCTGGATAACCAAATCTATGTGTTCACGATCTTTCATGTGTGTTGTATAAGAAATTGCAGTGTCTGTCGGATTAAATACAACGTAGATATAGTAGGATGGAAGGAATGGTGGCTGATTTTTCTGTTCCTCTGTTCTTCAATCAGTCTTAAAATCATAGAATCATAGAATGGTTTGGGTTGAAAGGGACCTTAAAGATCATCTAGTTCCAACCCCCCTGCTCCGGGCAGTGACCCCTCCCACTAGAGCAGATTGCTCAAAGCCCCGTCCAGCCTGGCCTTGAACACCTCCAGGGATGGGGCATCCACAACTTTCCTGGGCGATCTGTTCCAGTGCCTCACCACCCTCACTGTAAAGAATTTCTTTCTTGTGTCTAATCTAAATCTCCCCTCTTCCGATTTAAAACCGTTGCCCCTTGTCCTTTCACTACACTTCCTGACAAAGAGTCC
>JAOXNO010000013.1:106514368-106528117 GCA_028565335.1 Limnodromus scolopaceus | reverse complement strand
CTGAAGTGAATTTTGGCAACTGAGAGGGCAAGATCTTCCCAATTTAGTAATGTACTGGGGTCCCAGGAATATCAGACCCTTTTCACGAAGGATCAGAGATGCTTATCTCAGTGTTATGACCTGGATAAAACATCCCTTTCATCAAGTATGGAGCAAGAATTAGTAGAAAGCAAAAAAATAATTTGAATCAACCTTTGGATTGGATTTGCCAGTACTTTGTTGCTGTGGTCACTCGCACACAGAGCTGAAATGGTTTCTACAAGGCTAGAAAGCGTGAAGCTCTGTGTGGCCTTGATTTGTCTTTTTGTTACGGTACAACATTTAAGTGAGTTTACTACTGACCTAATCCTCTTATAAGCAAGAATTGGAAGTAATTATTTGATGTGGGTAGTGTAGTTATAGTGCCCTATGTGGGAGATTCAAGAGTTCGCTCCATGGGTTGTATAAAGCTTGGGCGTCAGGGTTGCTGCAGTGGTGGCTTTAATACTGTCAAATGGGGGTCCCTCTTAGAGTTTATCAGACCTTGTGAAAGTGTCAGAAGCTTCTACAATTAGTTATTTCTTCTCCTTCTGGGAGGAAGTTATAGACGTGATGAATGAAAGAAAGTATAATTTATTGCAAGAGATAATGACTAAAAATGAGGAAAAAAAAAACACCTAGTAGCTAGCTACATTTAAAAATAGAAAGTTATTTATACCTGTAGCACAGTGAAAGCCTGTTGTGCTGACTGAATTTAACAAGCAGACCTGGGATTCAGCCATTGCGCTGCTAACGACTGGAGGCGTTATTGATGTAGTGAACTAATTACCCGTGTGATGAAGTTGCCTGCTGGAGGTTTTTGACTGCTTCATCGCTGTGGCACCTCCTACAGGTTAATTCATTGAGCAGCACAGGTAAAACCTCCAGATGGAGGTCCTGCTCTCTTTTCATCGAGGCACAAAGAGTCGTACTGACAGCGGTAACTAAATCGAGATGAATATTTTCCTGAATTATTGATCGAGTAGCTGAAGCTGTATCATAGAACTAAATGGTTTGAGATGCATCTGTACCAGGTCATAGTCACTGCATGGGAAAACGCAAATGCAGTAACTTTTAAAAGCAAAACAAAATGAGTAACTGCCTTTTTTATCTGAAGGAAAGCCCCCAGATTAAATGCAGCAGAAAACCTGGAGATTTAAAAAAGAAAATTAAAAAAAAAAAAAAAAAAAAAAGGATGGGGGAATTCTTTGATTAGCAGGCTGGGAAGGGGCTGCATGGGCTTCAACATCTATTTGAATTCAACGTATAAAATTCTTTTATGGCATTTGTTCTCAAATGTCTCAGTACACACATTAAAATTCAGAACATAAACAGCTCATTTAATTAGATGATAAACTATTTCACTTAAAATTTATAGGGAAAAATACCATTTGTAAGATAGTCTAATAACAAATGGAATGAATACCAATGTGCCTGGTCTATTTTTTCATTTGCTGTATCATTGATAAAGTAGAATATAAAAGTCTGGATTTGGACAGAATATATTGAAGTTTGATATATTGGGCAGAAGAAATATAAAATCCATCTTAACATTATTAGTTTTATGAAAATATTTTTAGGTTGTGGAATCCGTTATACAGAAATGTTTAGTGGTTTTGGGGGCTTTTTGGTTGGGTGTTTTTGTTGTTTTTTTTTTTTTAAAATTGTGGTGTTCCTGAAAAGCCTCTGAGACCAACAAAGCTAATGCTGCCATTGTTCTTTACTTAAAGCTAGAAGTGTGTTGTAAATAGTCTGGATTTCTCATCCAAGCTTAATATGCTGTTATCAAACAGGATGCACTAAGTGTTCTGTAACAACTGCAGAACTCATCAAGCAAATGGAAAGATTAGCCCTGAAATCAAGCTTCAAACTTTTATTTTCTCACAATCAATAGGCAAGTAATGCACATTGGATTTACAGTGATATTGAGATTGACTGCTTAAATCCTTTTTAAAGTTCAAAGCTGGAAACAGATTGTGTGTACAAGCAATCCACAGTAGAGTTTCTAAGTAGGGGCTTGTGGTAAATAAGTGAAATTGGGTTTGACTGAAATGGCGCATCAGTCCCATATGGGTTTGGCAGGAAGATTTCAAGCTCAAAAAGACAGAGGTTTGGAGAAGCATCAAGCGTTGGTTTCACATCACCTGAGATTTCTTTGTGGAGTCTGTCTTCTGGGAGACATAAAGACAAGAGGGTCATTAAAAATGAGCACCACCAGGGAGAATGATTGAGCTTCAAGTACATTTGTGTGTTTTAGCTTGAAGAGTTTAAAGGTGAAGATGCATTTTAAAAGCTTAACTGGCAGATCAGAAGAATGCTGTCAAGTTTCTCAATGAAATCCCTTAATATATAGATAAACAGGATATTGTAGTAGTTTTTTGACAACAGTAAAAAAAAAAACCCCAAAACAAAAAAAAACCCCAAAGCCAAACAAAAAAAAAAAACCAACCAAAATCAAACCCTAAAAACTTTCTCAGTTCCATGTCCCAATAGTTGGATGAAACGATAGTTAATCTCTCAGCTATAAAAAACTGGATTTGATAAAGCAGGGCTGCTAGCAGATAACTTCAGAGGCAGTATTAACTGTCTGTAAAAGTTGTGGAAGCTCGGGGGGAGATGAATCTTGGGGCTTGCTTTGAGGATATTCTATGCTATCCTGGCAATCCGGCTGTGGTGCCTCAAGGTGTAATGTGGGCCCATCGTCTTAGAGCTGACTTATACCAGATCCAACACACTGAACTATTTTGCACTGTTGTATTTATTGACCTTAGAAAAATACAACAATACTGAGCTTTAAAATGATAGCTTAGCTTCGTATTTGCTTCTCATTCTGATATAATCTGTACTGTTAACAGATACAGTTATAGTAGATATACAGTTGTTGAAGTATTTGAAAGTATCACAGGTTTTGATGATTCTATGACAGCATGAAAGTTGTTTGTCCATGTCTGTCCATTTCCCTAACACTCGTAAGGCAAGGAATGAAGAAGCAACTTTTACCGATGAAGTAACACTTCGGTTTGCTTAGTCAGAGCAAGTGTTCCTTAACTCAATCTGAATTGTAAATTTATGTGATAAATGTGTTGAAGCAACGTAGTCTTTTTCTCATAGTCTCATAGCATGAAATGCAGCTGAAAGCTGATTTGTTTTGTGAAAACTTGTGTGACTCTTGGCACAGCCATAGACAAAAGCACAGTGGCTGCTTACTGTGTTGCTTATTCTTGTCTTTGTTCACATCCATCCATTCATTCATGCACATCCGTTACAACGGGGGGAAAAACTTTGAGGGGGATAATTGAATAGCACAATTTCTAACTAAGAATGAAGATATTGGCTTTTAGTAGTTTTAAGGAAAAAGTGCTGTTTTTCAAAATTACTAAGAAGTACCATGGTGAAAGTCCAAGTACACTGGGATCAGGAACTTAATGGCTTTGTGAGTTGAACGGCTGGCAGTGCTGGCTGTGGGAAAGGTGGTTTGACTGTCTTTTATTAGGCTGTATTTCCCCAGCGTCCTAGGATGGATGTAGCATGAAAAGGTTTGTCCTCGTGACAAACTGAAAATCTAATACAGTGTTTCCTGAACAGATGTTAGAGAAATGGTCTGGTGTGGTCTCATAATCACAGTCTAGATGATTGTTTGTTTCTTAGGTTACACTGTGTTTTAAATAAAGCGGTGGGCTGAGCAGACCCTTTATTATGATGGATTTTGGCTGAGGCATGCATTTCAATCCCTTCGTCCCAGCTGGGGGTGGGAAAAAAAGACTGAATTATCCCTCTCTGGTTTTTCCTTCCTTCTGAACTGCATTTTATTTCACCTCAGATTTTCCAGTGTGTACATTTTTCTTGAGTGTCACCTGTGCAGTTTTTTATTGTTTCCCAAATGCCTTCCCCTGCTCTCCTCTCCTGTCCCCTGGACAAATCCTTCCAGGGCAGATCTACTGTGCTATATTTTAATGATACTCAAAGATGCTGGGGTACTCAGGTGAGGTGAAATGAAAAGGAATAAGCAGTTTTTAGGATAATAAATTTAAAAAGTGTAATTAATCCAAAGCTACTGAAAGCAGACAGCTGTCTTCTTTCCTTTTGTTGAAATTTGCCTATCTTCAACAGATCAGCACAACTGCTCACATCCCTCGTAAATACCATATTGAGAGATTAATGGTGAGTGATTCTTGAGCTTACCCTTTGCCAGGGCAGCACCTTACCTCAGGAAACAATTTAGGATTTTGCTTCTAGGCCTTGGTAGCTCTATAGGAACAAATGAAACCAGAAAAAAAAAAACAAAAAACAACAAACAATCAAATGAGTGATTTCTTACTATCTTTAGATGTTTTCTTTTTAATTCCGGCTGCACATGCTTGGGCATGTTCTGGTGATAGCTGTCCTCAGTGAACTGAAAGGAGAAGTGAAGGTAAAATTGCAATAAAATCCAAGTGAAGAAAGGATAAAGGCATTCTACATTATAATTAAATTAATAGGAGCAGGTTCTGTTACAAACATAAGAAATCAGAAATAGATGCTGAGTGGAAAAGAGATACCTGTGGTGTGTGTTTTGCTTCTTGGCTGACAGAAGGGTAAAGTGCTGCGGGCTACTGCTTCAGTCGCAACTGGTCCAGGAGCTAGACTGAAAATTAACCTCGTTCTTGTCTTCCCTAGGATAGAGTACAGAAAACATTATTATATGTTGTACTGTAGTTTTTCAAAACAGAGGTGTCGGTTCAAGTCCTTTAAGAGGTACTGCATGTTAATTTGTGAAAAGAAAGTATACCCAATGTAACCTTCTGTGTATATTACTGCAATGTATACATCTGTTTCCGTCCCTTCCAGTATGTCCTTACTAGTCTCCATTTCAAGTAAATGGGGAAAAAATAGCAGTCCCACGTCTTTGTTCTGTATCATCTGCTTTCTTTGTGGATGACACATTTAATAAAAGGGTTCTGTGCACTCCTGAGTGGTAGCTATAAAAATAAGTTAAGTGAATCCTATGATATAAACTATATGAAAACTATATGAAAGAGGTGATCAGTTGCATTTTTGTTTTTCTCAGGAGGCTTATGCCACTGCCAGAATATCTTTTGAATTTTTAATTCTATTTTAAGTATGTGAAAAGAAGGTTCCTTTTGTTAGTTATTTGTAGGTCAGAGCTTCATGTCGAAACTTTTCAGGCAATTTTTACAAGAGAGTTCTGCATTTTGAAGCACAGTTTTGGCATGTATTTAGGATAAACAAGATACAAAACATATGGGAAATCTGCCTTTTATTTACTCATTCATTTTTGTGGTGGTTTTGGCCACAGTCCAGAATTTTGACTCCAAAGCACATGTACATCAGTTGTCTCCCTTTTGCAACTGGTATGCCCATTGTGATCTTTTTAATAAGCTATATATCTGTAGGTTAAATACATATTACAAATTTGACTTCTAGTTGTTCTTGAAAAGTCATTCTAAAGTACTTATCATATGGAAATATTTTTTTCTTATAAGGCTTTCTTTCAAAAAAAAAGTTGTAACAATATTTGTTACACTTATAAAGTGAATTCTCTGATCTGGAACTCAATTTTAGCATTAAATTAATAATTATTAAGGGGTAACAGTATGTATATAAAAAAAGAAATGAAAACTAAAAACAAAACAAAAAACCCCATACAAAACACCACCACCACTAAAATTTATCCATAGAAGCTATTTGTACAAGGAATGTCTCTGTTAATACATATTAACTTGTATTGGGCTGTAAGACCAGACAGTAGTTTTAACACCCAGCATAATATCCTTCCCTATTAGTAAAGCATTAAATCCAAATGACTTTTGCAAATGTGCTTGTTTTAGTAATACCTTTCAAAATAGGGTTTCCTAAATACATTTCTATGTAACCCTATACTTACTTTATCGGACTGGATGCTCAAATATTTCTTTTGGTGGACATACTCTGATTAATGACAGCTGCAGCAGGGGTATGGATTTGTGTATGTAAGCATACATATGCACTTGCCCATATATTTCATGGCATACATTAAGAAAAGCTTTCATTAATATTGCAAAATCAAACACCCTGGCACTAAAAAATGCCAGAAATAAGTTTGCTCACAGAATATTAATGTGTACCCCTTTTCCCACAGGCCTCATAAATATTCACTGATATAAAAATGACACAAATGTATGGATATTATTTGCTTACACTTGATATTTATTTTAGGCATCTTTATTCAATGTCTTGTCTTTTATACTTGGTGAGTGGCATCTGTTCCTATGTCTTGGTCTCTAAAAGGAGTTTAAATGCATGTTTTGGGAGGGAACCATCCTTTTTTTTAGGGCTTTTCACTACAGTCCAGGAACCCAAATTTTGAGTTATTCTCAGTATCTGTTAGGCAAGTGTAATTTTTTTAGAAAATGTTTTATTTGTGTAAATGTGGGCAGGTTTCCAGGGGAAGTTAGAACTGACAGATACATCTTCCATAAAACGCAACTTTGCTCCAGTGTCCCGCGTCACCAAAACTGAAACGTTTTTGGAGACATTTATGTTGAGTCAGTTTCTGTCAGGTAAGTGGAGGGAGAACAGAGAGAATGTTTTATGAACATGCAGTGAGCTTTTGAAGTCTCATAAATAACAGCTTTAAACGTTTATCCAAAACAATATTTTTTTCCTGTATACTGTCGTCACCTGCAATACTGCTTGAATTGGGTCTGTGAATTTGGAACTCTGGCATTCTCATACCACTTTTTCCACTATCTTAGCACAATTCTATATAATTTTCCATCTGTTATTCTCCCTTACAGCCAGAATTAATATCTGGCCTTTGTTAGTTGCAAAATGCATCCTTTTACTTCATCATCTTTGCTCTGGCTCATGAGATTTTTCCAGATAATTCTTCCATCCTCTACCTTTTTCACAACCCTTTCTGAGCACAGCCTCAATCAGCGAAGTTCTTTAATTATGAAATCTGTTTCCTCTTTGCTCTTCTTCCTCACCCCCGCACATATGCAGACTTGACAAAAGGTAGATACTGTTTTAAATTAAATCAACTTTATGCAGCACATGGTTTTTCAGACTCCCTGACCAGTAATCTAGATTAAAGTATTATTTTACGGCTCTGAACACTTGCCTCTAGTATAAATCAAAAACTTGGTATATTTTGAGAGAAAATAAATGTTCCGTTTTAAAACAGACTACCCACTGTTGAAAGCTCACTTGTAAAGCCTGGGTAAGAATTTTTGGTGTGCGTATGTCACTGCGGATACGTGGCAGCTCTGCCTGCACTTCGGAGGCACACAGAGAATTTCACTGAATTTCACTGAATTTTTAGAGTTGGAAGAAGAGTTTCTTTTGCCAGCTATCTCTGAGCTAGCATGTCTGGGAAGTCCTTTTGACATGTAATACTGTAACACCTTTGAAAAGGACAGGTAGAGCCTTTTTCTCCTGAGAATTTACACACATTATTACATGTAATTTTACAGGCCATTATGTCCAGTTCCTAACATGTTCTTTAAACTGTCCATTTCTGTAGTTGTAGTTGGTTTACTTGAAACTATGTTGGCTCAACCGTTTACTGATTTCAGAGAGGCGAACAGTTTAATATTAGACAATTCTTGTCATCACCCTGTCTTTTACTAAAGGTGTACAGCAGACCAGACAAGTCATACAGTTTTAGAGACAGAATTTGAATTTTTTTACATTAAAAATTGTCCTATGATTCCCACTTTTACTTTCTCTGTTAACCAGTTTATAATTGAGAATGGCTTTTTACTTTCTAATTTGTGACTTCTTACCTGCCCCCAAAGGAGTAGTTGTTTATCCTCTGATTTGATGGTGTGTCAGTTTAGGGGCTCAGGGTCCTGTTTTCGAAGTGCTGTGTTTCTCAGCTCATTTTCTAGTGGTTACGAGAGTGTCTAGGTAGGATGATTGCCCTGAAGTCTAAAACTTTAAAAATGTAAAAGGACGCACAAGGCAGCACGGTAATGCTGCCTCATTGTCCTGAGCAGTACCCCTTGGGGATGAAGGTTGACTCATTCACAGTCTGGTCAAGCTTAACAATTGCAGTTTGTCACAGGTTTCAGTGATTCCAGTTTTTAATTTGCCTTGGTATGTTGTCCAGGTGATTTGCTTGGTCCTTTGCTGTTGGATGTAAGGATGGTCCTAAGGACAGGAAAGAATGCAGGTGGCTGAGGAATGGTATATTCTTGGTTTGGACAGAGGCTCTTTTTTTTTTTTTTTTTTAATAGACAGAAAGAAAAGATCCATTGCCTAACAAGAGATTAATCTTTCACTGTTTTATCAAAGCCCCCTGATAGCCATGTGACCTAGACACCCAGCTTTTGTTTCAGATATCAAAGCCTTTATTTCTGTTTCAAATAGCTACATTGTACTTCAGGTTAATCAAGATAAACGCTTTTCGTGTATGAAACTGAAAATACAGAAACCACAAAATTTAGAATACTTCTTAATGAAGTAAAGAAGAATGCTAATAGGATGTGGAATTCAGTAAACTCAAATTCTGGGTTCACCTGTTCTGCAACAGAATTCATGTTACTATGGCAGACCAGAAATCACTGGGTTTTGCTGTAAAGAAAAAAATGTATTTATCTTAAAGCAAGGCCCTTGTATCAGTTCCATGCAGATACGTTCCCTGCCAATGCTAGCATTGATACTCATAAGCATTACAAGTTTTAGCACTTGTACATTTGGCAGCAAATTTTTGATAGAAAGCACATACTGATCTGAGATCTTCTCAAACCAACAAAAATACAGCTATGTTCAGTGTAACTTTAACTTTTTTCCTATGTTAGTTTTTGTCACTTAACCAATTTTGTCTTCTATTATCCTACTTTTTGATAAGGTATTCTTGGAGGATACTTCATAACAGATGTCATAGTTATAGTCTGTAACACAGAATACTTTGAATAAAACTTCATTCGTGTTAGGAAAAATATAGTGTAGCATATTCTTTATCGCATTTACTTTAATTAGTTGCTTTCATCTTAAGTTATATTCCTTGTTTAAGGTAATAAATTTTTCAAGATCTAAAGTAATTTAACTGAATAAAAATAGAAACATGCAAAAAGGACTATGTTTGGACAATGGTGTGGTTATATTGAACTGGATTCATGATGGTTAAATGGATAATTGCACTTGAAAGAACCATAGGCTGGAATAGACTGTGTTGCATCTTGTGCATTTGTCAATTCAATTCCTCTTAGGAGTCCAAAAATATCTATAAAATGTAGCATAAGCCGAAGAATCTTAATGGGATATGTATCTCCTGTTTCACTTATAAATATTTCAGTCAGCACAGAATTCATCCTTAAAAAAACAGTTTGGCTATCCAAACTGTAGTGCCAGTATAACAGGCAGGGAAATGCTTTGCTTGATTAAACTATATAGCAGACAATATGTATTTTGATTGTTGTAATAAATTCTAATAGGAAAAAAGGGCGGAATTTCTCAAGTGTGTTAGTTACTATAAATGACTGCCTGTCTTGGCAGTGGATCGTGTTTCAAAACAGTGCAAGGATGAGAGACATTAAAGACCACTGACAGTTTTTCACATTTTAGTAGCCTTTGTTGATATCATATGTGGATAACCTTTTATGAAGTGGAAACCTTGTACTGTAGGAGCATCGTGACTAGAAAATAGGCTGCAGGAGAAGGAGGGAGGACTTGAGTAGGTGTAAATGTAGGGTGCTGTCAAATGTCATGATGGGTTTCTGAAGAACTTCATCTTATCTGTAATAGAGTCAGGTGTGAGGGTTGGAACTACAGGGAGCAGGTATAAGCCATTAGGACTCTCAATGACTCTTGATTTACAGTAATTGTTACTTGGCTAATTTGGCTAAGCTTTTTTATTTTTTTTTTTCCCAGTAAGATGTTCTGTGTTATTCTTAGTTCAGTCTATAAACTTGTTTATACTTCCAACACCCATATATGCCATGTAGTGCTATTTTAATCGACAAAAGGCTTTTCAAAAAGTCGTGGCTGTGCACAGCCTTTGTTAGTGTTCATCTTGCCCTTAGTGGCTGGCTGTAGAAAGAAACATGGCTTGGCATCTGTGCTGTTAAAGGTCCTGTGTAACACTGGTCAATTCTCTGGATAGATGGCTGTGCAGTTTGATTACTCGTCGTAATGCGGTTTGGTTATTAGTTGTGGGTAGAAGTGACTTAGGAATGGAAGGAGTTCAGAAGTTCCTTTTAAACTCTTCCTATAGCAGATGTGAACTTTAGATAGCCATATTGAGGGAGTTATAAGATAGTAAATTCACAAAGGTTCGTAGGATGTAAATGGCAAAGAGAAAAGAAAAAAAGAAATCCCGACACAGTGATTTAGCTATAGGCTCACAAGAGAAATGAAGGAAAACAAGCAGTGAGAAATGGTCCTGTGTTGACAGACAAATGGTCTAGACAAGTAAAGCTGTCATTCTATTTATCCACGTTTTTGACATCTTCCTAAATAGTGAGAAGGGGAGAAGCACTTGCTAACTATCTGGAATCACAAAGTCTTCCCTTTCTTTCAATATTGGACATTTTGTAGCGCTTGGCTATGCTTCTGGCTTTGAGCAAGAAAACACCTTAAACTTTTGTATGTCTCCTTATCACCAGTTATGTACGATGTAATAAGGCGTGGGAGCTGTTCCATGCATTTTAGTCCCATGTTTGAATTGTAACCCATTATTTATGCTGGGTTTTATGTGGATGTATATGTGTTTTGTGAAGCTTGACTATGCTGGACATCACATAACTTGATATTTAAATTTATGGCCTAGTGTCCTTTGCAGTACCTTTGCAAGGTAACTATGTTTTGCTTCACCTGTAGGTGTAGGGGTTTTTAAAATTTTTTTGATAAAAAACACATAAATAGGTCTGTGAAAGTTGACGTTGTTGCTTTTGTGTCTGAAACTTAGCTTGTGGCATATTTTGTGAAGTGTGAAGTAATATTTATGCAAGTACTAGAGCAAATGCGTAAGTGGCTGCCTGATTTTCTGAGCCTTTCTGCTGGAAATCTTGCAGATGTTATTTGATGTACTTTACACAAATTTCTTGTATTTCTGAATTTGTTTAACTTTAGGAGAGAGATCATTTATATGTGTTGTTGTCATTATATTAGAGTTTGGAGTTGCAAGTTTTTTAATGGGTTTTCTGTTCCCACTGGATTATCTAATTGAATCTTAAAATAGTACAGAGAGATGTGATGTCAATTTCCCTGATACACCTAGAGCTAGTGAAGAGTTCCTATAGAAAGATATTTTAGAAGAGAGAACAGTATAGAATGACCTGTATCCAAGGGCAGGGCAAACATGATATGTCTGTAAAGACCAATAGCACTTTAAGAGAACAAAAAATGAAATTATTTGGTGATTACATATAAAGTTAATTTCTTTTGAAGATTATATGCTTGCAAAGTGCTTGTCATGCATCTCAAATATAAACTGGGACTGGCTAGTAGGAAGGCTGGACTTCAGCTAGGTGAAGCTTATTAGTTATGATGAAATTCTTGTCTTCTGTTATCCTACTTTTTGATGAGGTATTCTGTAATGCCATTTATAATGTTCTAGGAAAATTTATATTTTTAAAGCTAGATTTTGTCTGTTTCCTATTTTAATACAGCAGGCTAAGCCTGCTGTGCCTATGGACAGATAACAAAGATGATGAATAGCCCTAAAGTTTAGTTTTGTTTGAACAGCTGCAGAATTAACTTTAATATGGACTGAGATGTCTGTGACTAGGGTTATATTTGTTTTCCTGAATAGGAAAGATGTCATTCTTCACAGGAGCTAAACTTCAAACATCAAAGAAAACAGAATTTTGTAATCCTGTGTTAGTTTCCTGTTAAAGACAATGATGTAAAAAAGCTGGAAAAGTGTCCTCTGTACCAAAGGGAAAAAGCAAAGCTCTTCCGTTTTCTTGTGGATAATGTTAGATTCCATTCTACTACATTTGTGAGGTTACATTTTTCCCTGCCTCAGCTTAGGATAGCGTGAGCTTTTATATTGTGGTCTTCTTTTCTGAATTACTTAAAAGAGAGTGGGTGAAAAAGAGAGGAAATAATACTGTTTTCTTTCAGAGAGTTTGAGGCTACGCATAGATTGGCATTTTGAGACAGATGTTCTGTGTTGTACCAGAGGCGCCGATCCCACAAACACCTGGGCTGGTACCTGTTTGCAGCGCAGCTCACCTGCCTTACTTGGCAGCCAAGTTTCAGGAATGGGAGCTGATGTTCCCACACTTACAGTTTTCCTCTAAAATGTGGGTTCTCAGGCATGGAGTAGTTTGTTTTTCCTGAAGAGTCCTAATCATTCAATCTTTTGATGTTCTGAGTTTTACTGCTTTTTTTTATTTTGCTGGCATGTTTTTGATACCTGATAATTGTGTCGTAGGGAGAAAATTTGTCTGCAATTCTAAATCTGCTCTTTTACCCTTGGGATTTTGTTTTTATGACAGGAAGGTTTTAGGCCCTCTCAAAAAGCGATGATTAATAAATACATAATCATTTGTATTAGAAATATTTAAAAATTACACAGCCTGTATTAAGTCATATTGCAGTTGTTGGGAGTAGAGATTCAGAAGCTATTATCTGCATGCCTTTTTGATTTTTGTCTTTGTGTTTATTTTTCAGGATGCTGTACTTTCGATGAGCCTCTTAGTTCCTGTGGCTATAGCCAGTCAGATGATGATGATCTTAACTGGGATCAGGTGAACGCACCAATAAGGCCCTCCTCTGGTCAAGGGATGCCATCTGGTTAGTCTTTTATTTTGCTTTGTTTCTCTTTGACGTTAACTTATGTGTTTATTCAGTATTTCTTGACAGCACTATTGTTAGAATGCTACTTCATCTTAATCTGTGTAATTACAGTACTCGGATTTTTCCAGTGACTTTTGTGAGGAGTATTTTGCAAACCAAAGGTTTTCTTTTGTTATGTGAGGAACATAAAGGTAAGAAAATAGAAATAGAAACTTGGTGTCATCAGGGAAGGCAGAGAGAAAGCAGAATGAGGGCATGAAAATGAATATGTAGTACTAGAAACAGGCAGACAGGACTACTCAGGAAGACTCAAAGGAAGATGGAACAGTAAGAGATAAAACAGAGATGACCTTAGGCATTTTCATTGAAAGAGATATTAATCAAAATCTGTTCTGAAAAGAAATGGAGAGTGAAAAAGAGGTGAGAGAAAAAGGAGAGGTATCCCAAAATAAAGGGCCTCAATGATATTACACTTGGTGTGTTAGATTTAACGTACTTTGTGCACTGCACACAGTTGGACCTAATTCCATAGCAACAACCCTTGCATTCTATTGAACTATAAACTTAGTGTGGTAATAACAGTAATTTCTTTACCACTTCACCCACCCACCAAAATATGTGAAATCTGACCATTGGTTTTAAACTATTCACTAGCCGAAAACTTACCTAGGCATGTTAAGAGTTTTCCTCATGTACTGATCCCCATCTCTTGGGAGATGATTGCTTGCAACCCAGCTCTGCATCTTCTTTGGCTTTTGAAGACTGAGCCTATTGTGTTGATTGTCACCTAAAAGTAGCCAAAACAAAAAGACCACTTCATAAAATCACTGGCTGTAGTGTCATGGGACTTCTTCTGCATTAGCCTCATAATTTAGTATAAATATGCCCAGAACACTTAAAAGCATAGCAGATGAACGTCCTGGTGTTTCAATTAGTTCTTCAAAGGACACATAGTGTCCTTCAGCATTTGTGTAAAATCTCTTTAATAGTTGTCCTTCTCAA
>JAOXNO010000013.1:106495316-106506376 GCA_028565335.1 Limnodromus scolopaceus | reverse complement strand
TTCAGATAGAGGCTATATGAAAGGTCTGGGAATTCACTTCTCATTAAACCAGAGTGTTCTCAAAGCAACCTGGAAGACTGAGTTGACTTCCGAGGGTATTTCTGTCTAACGCCATGTAGTGCCACACGGTGCTGAGCAAGCCCTCTAGCCTAACTCATTTACCTTGCTGTGATTACATGTTTCCTGCTGAGGTTATATATAACACCTGCCATCATATATGCTGAGAAGCAGCTAACATAATAAGATAGACACTGGAGCTGGGTTTGAAATGGATTTCTTAACAACAAAAACGTTTAGGATTACAAAGTTTTATTATTACACATTGGACACCCAGTCTTCCCTTCCATCATCCACCTGTAGTGCCAGACACTGTCCTGCTGGTTAAGTGCATCAGAATCTTGTTTCAGATTTCCCTACTAAATTAGCAGTACACTGAATAACTGGGCTTTGTGTGTTTGGGTTTTTTCCCCCTCTCTGGAGTGTTCACGAGGAGTTCCTTCAGATGAGGTAGGAGAATCCCAACAGGAGGGAGGGAAAGTGCTTCATTTTGTAAAGCCAGTAAATAATGATTAAAGTATTTTATAAAGGACTCAGGACAGCTACCTTTGCATTACCTTCTGGTAAACTGGCATTTTTCAACTGGAATATTGGTCTGGAGCAGAAAAATTCAGTTACTTCTGATAGCAGCTCTTGGTTCAGAAAAGACCACACGGAATGTAAATTTTCTTTCCTGGGGATATGCCTGAGACATGTAAATGTACCTCAGGAAGCTTTAATCTGGGTAGTTTGTGACCTCATAGTAACATAAAGGAAGTTAGCACGTGCTTGAGCTTAGGGTTCCCTAAGGATTCACTCAGTGCTGAAGACTATGTTAGTGTATGTTCCCTGCCGTGGGAATCTTGCTGAAACCACTGCAGTGGTTTCTGCTCCAGTTTCAACAGACTTGTATTAAGTTTTTGTGCTTGTTTCCCTGGCTATTTTCTTCTACTGGAGGATGAAAATGCTTAGCCAGTTTGAGAAAAGCTGTGACCAGTAAAAAGCCTGGGAGGACTGTGAATAAAGAGTGAGTTTGAAGATGCTCCTCTAGGAGCGGCGCTCACTGCATTGCAAGATCAGGAGAATAATCAGAGTATTCCTAAATAAGCTTTTTCTCGTTTAGTAATTAATCTACTGGAAAAAAAGCCTCTTAATTTCTTGCAGTCTTCAGGGCTTTTCTTTCAGTCTTATGCTTATCCCATTAGATTTCTTCTCATCCATCTTGCCCTTTAGAAACTAATAAAGTGTGGATCAAAACCTTTCCTTGCATCTACAGGCTTTAAAGTGTGTAATGTGACTGCCTCCATTTCAGGGCCTAAGTCAGTTATTTCTTGAGTTAGAAGTTTATCTTTTAAGACAGTTCTTCTATATGACAAGATCATAGTCAAGACAAAATACCAGTGAGCTGGAGTTGGACTCCATCACTCCTCTTCAGGAGCGCAAACATTATGACTCTTCAGGGAATCATTTTCTTGGCATATTATTTAAAGGCTTTTTGCTGAAATTAAAGAGGGAATTCTTGTCTCAATTAGATTTATGGGAGATTTTTTTCCATCTCTTCTTACAGACTTAATTTGTTGGCAGACATTGATGACAGATAGTATGTTGTTAGCAGCTCGAACTGTGACTATAGTAAGAGCGGCCAAAAAGTCATTGATTTGAGTGATTTGAGGCAGAGGTCATTAAATGCTGCATCAGAAAGCTATTTGGCAAACCTGTCATTCACGAAGTACTTGTTCTTTAGGTTGAATTTGAAATTACTCTGAAGTACAAGACAGTGATAAAGAAAGCTTCTTCCTCATCAGTGTTAAAAACCAGACCTGTATTCCAACCAAACCAACATTTTGATCACAGTTTAAGAAAAATGTAACTTTAGCATCTCCCTTTGTCTTCCTTCTTATATCAGAGAATTATGTGGTTTAAATTACTTCATTAACCTTAACCAAGCTTTGTAGGAAATATACTATGTAATATTTTAAAATCTGATACATAGTAGAAGTGTGCTGTAAAATGTCTAAAATTTTGCAGACTGACATTTCTTCACTTAGTGTGTGGGCATAAAGAACAGTTTTTCAATGAAAGTAATTGGTTCAGCCAAAAGCAGCGCATTTAAGAGACTACATATAGCCACGTAAAACTTCCCCATGCAATATGGCCTTGGGTGTCTCAAGTTGTCTACATTTTTGGACTTCTGCTCCCAAGTTGAGGACAGTCGTGGCAGTACATCAGGTGGCAAATGTGGCTGCAGGTTAGTACATGAGCAAAATGGATGGATTGTGTTTTGTTTTGTATTTAAGTCCTCTTGTATTTGAAGCAATCAGATTTCCTGATGTATCAGACACAGTCTTAATTCCCTTGTATATGTTTGCAGAACTTGAGTCAGAGAAGAAGCAATTAAAAGGCTTTTATGAATTCCATGAGCTGAATTAAAGAGCTCAGTACTTCTGTTCTCAGTGTTAAAGCAATATAGTTATTTCCCTCACCAGCTGAAATAATGCATTGTTCATCTAGAAGTCACAACATTTCTAATCAACTGCATTTCAGTAGCACAAAGGAGAAAAAAAATACTGTCTGGACCTCATTGAAAATTTAATGATGTACACAGCCATTTAATTATGAGAAAACAGGTGCAGGTAATTATCCAAGTCATAATGTTGCAGCAGCTAATAACATCAAATATTTGTGATAATTGCATGCAAGCAATTGATCACAGTTCTGTGCTTCTCACACAATTTGAAACGCACGTATTAGAACACAGAAGCTAAGGATGCAGTTTTCTTACCAGTAACTTCATATACTGTGATTTTTGCATTACCTTCCAATATGATGATATTGTTACTTAAAGTTTTACTATTTCCTTTTTCCCTTTAGCTTAGAGGGGAGGAATGTCCTTCTGCCAAATCCTGATTTCCCCATACTCTTACAGTCTTTAAGTTTCCTAGGTGTCAGAGTCACCTCTTGTGTCGTTATGGTTTCTGCTGGAGCATGACTGGGCATAAAATTCACATCTTGCAATTGCAAGGGAGTGGCCCTATCCCCAAGATGGGAACTGAAGTTGGTCTTTAGCCCTCCTTTTGCACTTGGGCTATTGTAGAAGAGAAATCAACATGAGAAGACCATCTGTAGAAGAGAAATCAAGATTTGTCAGACACTTTAGAAGGCTCCGGAAGGAATACAGCAGGTGAAGAGAAGCAGATCCCTGGTCCACTCTTTTACCTCTGCAGAATTTTAGTGGTTTTCAGTTAATAGGAATCAATGCTAATTACTGTTTGAGTGGCAGACAGCACCGACCCTGTGGTTCTCACATCTTAGGAACGGGATCCTACCGGTGTACTGCTAATTAAAAGGGTCATGTTGGGATCTCTTACAAGTGGTATCCCAAGAAGGAACTGAAAGAGAGGATGAGCTTTCAGAGGCAGATTCTGGACTCTTCTGTATCCCAAATAGGGAAGGGTGCTTTTCTAGAAACTAGCATGGTACCTGAAGAAAGGGACGTAAAACTTGTTGCATTCCTTGGCATTTCCTTATGCGGTTTCCTTATTAAGCAGCCACACGTGAAATGAAATGCCTTCGAAAGGTCCAGGGTGGGTTGATGAGGGTCCTGTTCTGAGAAGATCAGTGAGATACTGTGCACCTGCTCTTGAGCTGGTGTCTACGGGGACTGATGGATTCAGCAAGCACCATGCAGGACAAAGTGAAGACACTACCTGAGTGCCGGAAGCCTGGTGTATAGCAGCACTAGCAATGATTATGTGCTTGAAACAACAAATCTTCATATTCTGGAGTGAACTTGGTCAGTGGCAGCATCCAAGCTCTCTTCATGAGTGCAGAATGTGCCATGTGAAGTTTAAGGGAGCGTGAGACCCTGAAATTTTGCAATGGAATAAGTTGATGTACCATGTATAAAGAGACATGGTATCTTTCAGCAATGATGTTTAGGTGTTACGTGTCCTGTGGTGTTTTTCTTGACTTGTTTAATTTTAGTGGGCGGCTGTTTTGTGATGGCAGGAAGTTGTTTGGAGAATTGTCAGTTCGGGCATTGGACTTACATGACTTGCAAAACATAAGCAGCTTTACTAACTGCATGGCAGGTTTTTTTCCCCCCTGCTTTTTAGTGTAGTAGTAACAACAATTATATAATTACTAAGAAGTTTATTATTATTTTAAGTACAACACAGAAAAGCTATATTTTGCAAGGGCATATTATGGTGCCTATTGAATTTAAATTACCCATGCTAATTGTTTTAGTGTGTGGAGACCTTATCGCTCTCTACAGCTACCTGAAGGGAGGTCTCTTCTGCCAAGTCACGGGTGACAGGACAAGAGGAAATGGCCTCAAGTTGCACCAGGGGAGGTTCAGGTTGGATATTAGGAAAAATTTTTACACTGAAAGGTTTATTAAGCATTGGAATGGGCTGCCCAGGGTAGTGGTTGAGGTGCCATCCCTGGAGGTATTTAAAAGACGGGTTGACATAGTGCTTAGTGACATTGTTTAGTGATGTGGTTTTTTTATCAGTTAGGTTGGTGGTTGGACTAAATGATCTTAAAGGTCCCTTCCAACCTATACAGTTCTATGATACAACCAGTTGTAACTTTAAATTAGCATGAAGTATTAAAACAAGTCTTTTTACCTTCCGTGCAAGTTTATAAAGAAGCAAAGTTCATTTACAAAAAAAAAGAAAAGAAGGAAAAAAAAAAGAAGCCCTTGGAATACATACCTTGGATATGGTGTGTATTCACGAGCAAAGTCACTCATTCGTATTTCTGCATGAATAAAATCTATTTACATTAGGTGTAGTCATGACAGCTGCACAGCACCAGCAAGATAACAGTATTCCTCTAGTGTTACACATCTGTGTCAATTAACTTTGTCCATCTTCCCATTTAGTTTCCTCATTCTCTTCTCCTCCTCCTCTTCTTCAAGCTGTACATATTGGAAGTGCCTCCAACTCTTACTTGACATTCTCTGTAGTATTGAGGTTCAGATTAAATGCAGACTTTTCTATCAGGTTATTTCCCTTTATAGCTGGTAGAGATCAGAGATCGTTTTCACTGAACAGCAGTGATGTTCTGACTCAACAGCATATGGGTCATAAGAAAATCTCCGAAGTGGATTATTTTTGGAAATCTGAAATCTATAATTTTTAAGATCTACTGAAACATATTTAGCAATGCACCTGTTGAAATTATCCGCCCACAAACAGAAAGTTTTGTGGGTTTGCTTCCCACTAATGAATTTGCCTATAAAGTTCCAGGAAAGAGCTCCGGTGAGATCTTTTATGTACCCATATCGCTGCTGTTCAAGTGGAAATACTATTTTGGAAAAGCTAGTTCTCCACCTGTAATATGGAAATTGATACTGCAGTGATGCTTCAATGACTAGAGTGCTGCTATTTATCTTTTGTGTTTGGCAAATAGAGCCTATCCTGTGTAAGGGAATATAGAAGATCCTCTGGTATAATCTCAGGTTGTCTAGTTTCTTTCAATGGTGAATTTTATTCATATGGAGAAGAAAAGGGTTTGAAATTGTGTAACCTGAAGCCAGTATTTTGTGTGCTCACAGTCGGGCTGCTTTTATGATGAAGCTGTGTGTTTCCTTATTGTTGCCTTTTAAGAGCCTTTCAATACTATTGTAAGGCTAAAGTGTAACAGACGTCCTAATTTTTGTACTACATTTGTTAAGGGAAAGATCTTTGTAATGAAAACAAAACTTAAGTGCCAAAAGATTTATTCATTTTTT
Organism: Limnodromus scolopaceus; assembly: GCA_028565335.1. Taxonomy (NCBI): domain Eukaryota; kingdom Metazoa; phylum Chordata; class Aves; order Charadriiformes; family Scolopacidae; genus Limnodromus; species Limnodromus scolopaceus. The sequence goes on along the minus strand of JAOXNO010000013.1, from coordinate 106,500,600 downwards.
TTTACTTTGAGATTCTGGGGTTTGGTTACTTCTCTGTAGTAGAATCTTTGAATCTTTTCTGAAGATTCTGTTCTTGTTCCTGTTCTGTACAGTTTCTGTGCCATAATACTTCTTGGGACAATATATTTATTTGCAAGAATTTAATTCTCTCTTCAGTTTGCTTTAAGCTCAGTATGTGCATGAGATTTCTGTGGTCAGGAAGTCTTCATAGCACCTCTCTAAATTCTGCTGAATCCGCTAGCCACAGACTTTTTACATTTTGCATCAGCTGTCGTGTTTGTTATTGAGTGCCAAATTTCTCTCTTTACCACCTCTAACTTGAGATGCTTTTTCTAAGCATTATTATTTTTCATGGATTCACTTTCTAACTAAAGCTTTGTTGGTATACTGCATTTTAGCATATCAATGATGTGCAGTGTCTAGGGAAGTACAGACTGTCAAATTCCCTAAAGGATGCTGGGATAACCTTTTTTACTTAATAGTTGCCTGAGCTTTGCTTTGCCTATTAAAATGTGTTCCTCTCATGTTTTTCCTTATTTAAAGAAAATTTGATGGAACATTTGAAGATAGGTCTAAAAAAGCACACACATTAATATTTATGGCTGCATGCATTCCAACTCCAGAAGGCCTGCCTAGCAATTGGATATAACCATGTTGATGATTTTCAGTACATCTGCTGAGCCACAGGATATTCTGAGCAAGGTGGTTGCCTTTACTTTGAAACGAACACATGAAGAGATTCGGTTTCACTTGGCTTCCACAAACACTAATGCATTACTTATATTCAAGATAAATGATATTACAGTCTGCTTTTTTTCAAGGCGTTCTTCAATACTTAATATAAAGCTTCATAACATGTGCTTCCACCCGTGTCAAGGTTAAATTGTGAAAAAGCATGTTTTTAGAAACTGATACCATTTTTCTGCAAATTTGAGGTTGCTAATTAAGTGCAAATAGCAGCAGATAACACCAAGTTTTGCCCTCATCTGATATTCTTTGTCTACAATTCTAAAGTTTGTTATACAAGACGTGTTAATTATAGCACAGTAATTAAAAATATAATTACTGTTTTTCTTTGTTCAGTACATTCTTTTTTATGGTATCAAAAAGCATTTTGCTGCAGATAGATACACGTTCTTTTAAAAGAGCCAAATGTCATTGTTAGGAATGAAATTTTAAAGTAAATTTTAAAGCATCTTTTTAGAAGAAGGAAATCTTATTATAATAAGACAAAACTTCCTGATGGAAGTTGTGAGGCCAGCATATTTAGAAGTCAAACATTTTCATTTTTAGTAGTGCATTGTATTCGTCTAGGGGCTGAAGCTGAATTACAAGTTATTCTGTTCATCACTGCCATTGACTTCACCTGGACCTCATTTTCTTATGCTAGGTTAGATGTACACAAATGTTCACAACTAAAGTTGTGATGGACTGTATTTTGTGAGTGTAAGTTGCTAGTAATTCAAAATAATGATAAAATTTTATGAAGAGAACAAGGTAAAATATTTTTTCTGTCGTTTTTTCCTCTCCTGTTGTCTTACTACTCCTCCCTCTGCCTTCACATCCTTTTTCAGTAACAACAAACAGAGAGTATAGTTATTTTACCTTAATTTGGAGGACTATATTTCTAACTCTGTTACCCTGAGGAAACATAAGTGTAGCTTTACTTTGCAGTTCCAAAAGGTTTGTTCAGATCCCTGAAATATTTTTACGCCGAGACTTGGATGGGAGTGTACTTCTTAATTTTATTGGAGTTCCTTTGGGAGAAGAGAAGGTTTTTTTGGTTTTTGTTACTTTACAAGGAACACACTACATGTCTTTATGCACTCAGACAACAGCACTTTTCAAATATATGTATTATATGTATTATTTCTGGTCAATGAGAGTGGAATGTTAGGTTTCTTTAAAAAACAATAAAATAAATCAAACCCCAGTAAACCCAAACCATTCCAGTCTTTGAAGCAAAAAAACTACTTTCATACAAACAAGTGTATAATGAAGTAGCACAATATTTAAATATTGACGTGTTAAATATAGAACAAATACTAATGTTACAACATAAATTACTAAAAGAAAAAATTAAAGGCAATAAAGCTGTGTGTGCCATATGGTTGCATAGTGTCGTAGTGTCACTAAGCTGAAAGTGTTAGCTTCTCTGCCTCTCTAAAACTTCTTTTTTTTTTTTTTTTTTTTTTTTTAAAAAGACTAAAATGAAGTCCAGACTGTCTCAAGCTGGCCTACTTTAGGGTTCATAGCTGTCTCCAGAGGACTTTCTTTTACCACAGGCAAGATGCCGGCAGCTGGAATAGGCTGACATCAGATCCAACCTGGTATTGCCACAGTTGAGGTCCCTGCAGTTCCCCCCTGTGTCTTTTGCTGTAATTAGCCACATCATATTGTCAAAAACACTTGGTTATTTAAGGATGCAGGAAACTTTTAAATGACCAAATCGTCAAGATGCATTCAGCAGGCATGTAGAGTTAGATTGGCTGGGGGGAAGAGCAAATACTAGAGATACATCTGGAAAGGGTTGCTTGGAAAAACAAAGCCCTAGAAAATGTATGTACTTATTTTATCTCATGGTAGATACTGCATTGGTTTTCTTGGTGTCAGCCAAACTCCTTAATTTTCTGTTTAACTGCGCATTCTGTCTCCACAATCAGCCTTGAAGTCTAGTTCAAGACACCATCCAATTAGTAAATGTTGTTCCGTTTTATCTTGTCATGGGAGATAGAAGAGTCTGTGCTAGATAAGCAGACAATCTTATTGTGGTCTGAGTGGGGCAAGTCAGTAATTCTTGTTCAGTGGTCAGTAGAATTGATAGCTGCTGGAACAGAATTCAGAGAGGAAGAGACGTTTCAAAAATGAAACATCCAGTACGATGTTGGAAGACTGTGCTAACATTCATTCAAGTCTAATGTGTATTAAAATTCCCAGAGCAGATCTTTTTGGTAAATTCCAGCATTTTCTTTTCCTTAAAAGCAATTTAAAGTTGAAGTAAGGCCTTCCTGGGTTCTGTCAAATGAGCCTTCCTAATCCTGAAACACCTTTCTTTAGCATTTTGAAATTGAGTGGAATAGCTTCTGCTCTTAGAAGCCTTTCAAGATCGTGCTGTGATTTCAGCTCTTATTTTCCTGTACTGTGAGATCATCCTTAGAAAGAAATGTAACGGGCCACATGACTGCTATTTTCTGTTTTGGAGATAGACCGTATCTGTTCATCCCAGTCAGTTTTCTTGATCTATCATTAGCATGAGATCTAGGAGGGCCATAATGAATTTACTTTAGGGTACATTAAGAATGAGTGTTTGTCAGTGTACGGATAGATTTCTTGCATCAATTTTCTCAATCAAATTCATGAAGGGGTGGCTATCTAGATGTTATATTACAAACGTTTAAAATGTGATGGAAGTGTTTAACTTTGCCGCAACTGCTTTTGCAGAAGACCTCAAACAGCAGCTCTTTGGTAAGTGCTATCTCATGTAACAAATATGATATTTTAAATGTTGATGTTGCTTAGGATTTCATTTCTTACTGAGGTTTGTACAACTGGAGAGGAAGTACATACATTATTATTTCCTGTGGATGAGCTGAGGTGAAATCTATTTATCCGGCAAGAATTTCACACCTGGACTTGGTAACTTCATGAACACCTTCCTTCCACCGTTAGGGAGCAGCGAGGGCTGGCTTCTTCTTAGGGGAAGGGGGCTTGGGAGTCAAGCGTGACCCTGGCACTGGCTGTGCCCTCACAGACTGGGTGCAGTCTCACAGCATCTAAACACACCTGGCAGAGCAATGTCCTGGGATCCAAGGAAAGGTCCCGGGTCCAACTAGGGTCCTCGGGCAGGAGCCGAAGGAGAAAGGGGCCAGAGATGGAGCTGGAGATGGGCACTCCTCCAGCATCACTGGGACTGGTGGCCTAGGGCTGAGCTGAAATGGGGCTGCAGGGGCAGGGTGGCAGGTGGGACAGCATGGCCGGGTAGTGCCCTTGGGCACCTGACACCACATCCCACATCCCCAGCAGTAAAAAACCCAACACAAGAGAGAAACCAGAAAATCAGTAGGGTCCTTGATTTGGTTTACCATCCAGCCTCATAGGACGGAAAGAGGAAGGCGCAGTAGAGATGTGTGGACCACTATCAGTAGCGGGTACTGGTCTGTAGTGGCTTAAAGAGCAATTTTGGCTACAGAGGTAGACCTAGAAATACTTCTTAGCCTAGCTTCTGCATGTCTAACCAATACTTTGCTTAACAGATGGTTTATCAATAATAGCCGAAACAATTCTTTGCCTGTTTCAAAAACAATTGCATTTGACTGTAACAAAATGTAATGTTATACCTAGAGAAACTAAAGGTTATTGAAGGTTATGCATTTAAGAAGTGTCGCCTGAGAAAAGACCTTTTCTTCTGTCTGTCAGCGTGATCTTTTTTCCTGTTTGTTTAGTAAAGCTGGAAAACAGTTTATTCCTGTTTTAATTAAAACAAGGGGGGGAAGCCTAGAAGAAGGTGTTAGTAACAAGATGTTTCCTGTGAGTCAACTAATAAAAGTGTATTCCCTTATCACCAGTTGATGACCTCCATATTCTCCTATGCCTGCTAATGCTGAATATTCCTTATTGCTGTATAGTAAACAGTCTTTCTGCTTCTGGCTTCAGGTAATAATAATACTGAAATGGTGGAACACATCTAAACAGCTTAAATGGGCTTGGTTTTCACATAGCTGTCAAATAATAGTAAGTATTTGGACTCAATAATACATCGGGAGTACGGTTCTACTTTTCAGGAAACAAAAAACATTAATCAAGGACATAGTAATCATGACTAAAAAGTTACTATTTGTTTCACTTTCCAGAACAAAATGAACACTGTATCTCATTTTTGCGGATGCCATGTCCCCATTTTTGTTTCAGTTCTGTGTGAACTGGCAATTAGTGTCTTTGTTTTGTGCCTTGCTTCCACATACCTGGTGTAAAGGCTTGAATATGAAAACATGGCAGGGATTGAGAAGAGTGACGCTTACCACTGATGGCTATGGGAGAATCACTTATCATGCAAAATGACTGCAAATCATGGAATCATAGAATGGTTTGGGTTGAAAGGAACCTTAAAGATCATCTACTTCCAACCCTCCTGCCCTGGGCAGGGACACCTCCCACTAGAGCAGGTTGCTTAAAGCCCTGTCCAGCCTGGCCTTGAACACCTCCAGAGCTGGGGCATCCACGACTTCCCTGGGCAACCTGTTCCAGTGCCTCACCACCCTCACTGTAAAGAATTTCTTTCTAGTAT
>JAOXNO010000013.1:106477724-106495216 GCA_028565335.1 Limnodromus scolopaceus | reverse complement strand
AAAAGGCCACCAAATTTGTTAGGCACGATTTGCCCTTGGTGAAGCCATGTTGGCTGTCTCCAATCACCTCCTTATTTCCTATGTGCCTTAGCAGAGATTCCAGGAGGATCTGCTCCATAATTTTGCTAGGCACAGAGGTGAGACTGACTGACCTATAGTTCCCTGGGTCTTCTTTTTTTCATTTTTTGAATATCGGGGTTATGTTCCCCTTTTTCCAGTTTGTGTGGACTTCGCCAGACTGCCACGATTTCTCAAATATGGTGGAAAGCGGCTTAGCAACTTCATCCGCCAATGACACATAGCATGTCCCTCTTTATCTGGCAGTCATAAAATTTAGGCTCTTATTTATCCAAGAATGTTAAATGTTCTTCCAGAAATGAGAAACACCTAATAACAACCATGAGCCTCCATAATTTACAGACAATCTAATTGACCTATGCAGGTTAAGTGAGTCACTTGAGATAATGAGTCAGTGGCAGAGTGTGACATAAAGCTAAGAGGTACTTACACTAGTTCATGATTCCTAACAGAGGGCGATTATAACGCTTTCCACTCTGAAACACCAGTGCTGACTCAAAGTCTGCAATCCACCTTCAACTCACACTTTCATTGAAATAAAAGCAACATTAATGAATGAGGCATTAGTAAAATAATGAACTTTTTATAATGGATGTTTGTGCTTAGCACTGGGTATTTACTCTGAAGAAATGCACGAGAAGCAGCACAGGTATCCCTGCATCAGATGACGATGTTGATTTGGCTTTGAATGTTGTCTGTGTTTCTCACTGTGGTGAGCTCCACCTCTCAGTTGATTCAGGTGAAGTTTCTCTTTATATTACTACAAGGATGGGAAAAGTCCGTCTTATTCTTTAGGGGAATTCTGTTTCAGAAAGCCTGAGCTACACCTCTTCAGCCTTTACCCGGAGCCAGAGCATTGTGTCAAGTACTCCAAATTTGAGGGTTTCTCTCCAGATTCATATTACTTTGCAGTCATACATAAACATTAGTATTCTGATATTACTTGCCAACAGTACTAAATGTATTTTTTTTTAAATTTCCAAGTATTATAAAGTGATGCAGATTTGTGATGCAGGCTGCTTTTGAAGGGCTAGAGATTTCTTTGGCAATTTAAATTCCTATATTTCCATTTCCAGGTCTTTGATTATAGAGGCTGAGTCACTGTGCAGGTGTACATGGGTACCGGTCATACTTTTCTGTGTCTTTGGTGATGATTTGCAAGATCTGGGAATCTCTTCTTACCTAGGATCAATTTGACCATTTTGAGGCTAAAAGCTGCAAAATGTGTGTGTGAATATCTATTGAAGAACAAAGCAGAAGGATAAGAAAAAACATACGAATTACAGAGCTTTTAGTAGACTGTTCAGCAGAATTATTTCCACTGGATTTTCTATTAAAATGCCAACTATTTTTTAAAAATAGTGAATGTTTATATTACTCTAGTATCATATTATCTGAGCTTTTGTGACACATTCAACCCTAAAATACTACTTATCTGTGCTACTTAAGTATCAGAGCCATTATTAAGTAATTACAGTACTAAATATCCATTCTTCCTTATCCTCAGACAATTAAAATGTAAAGAAAGATGGGGGAGGTGTGAGGATTGCAAGGTTTCTCTTTGGGTCTTAGTAACCTTACTAACCACAGTTGAGTACTGTAAAAGGAAAAAATAGCTAGTCTATAATTGCTGTCCTAGCTGAGACAGATTGAAAATCATAAATAATAGGAGAGTGACTATGTGTTTTATGCTAGAAATTTGTAAGGAAAGGTAAACTGTAGGAAAATATGAGTTTGTCTCCCTGTGGATATAAGCTAAATATTAGAGTTTTATTTATTTCTGGGACTATGGTCTCCCTTGAAGTGCAAACATGTAAGCATGTGCTATATTGTTGCAGGGAATAAAATACTTTCTGCTTTCCTTATGCTTGATTAAAAAATAATTTCCTGGTAGTGATTTGCTTGGGCATTTGAGAACCCTTAAGCAACATTTTTACTAGCATCTCTGAAAATCTTCAGTGTTTTAAGATTTTTTTTTCTTTTTCTTTCCTTTTTTTTTTTTTTTAACGGATTGAACTAGTGTATTACTCTTTAAAAAGAAAAGAAAGAAAAGAAATCTTTATAGCTGCCAAGAAATAACAGGAATGCTACAGAGAATAACTGAAATGCTGGTATTTTGGCTCAACCACTGTTTTTCCATCTGTTAGAAAATAATTCGAGATTTTAAAGGTATGAAATACTATTTTTGTTGTTTAATCTAGGATTAAAATTAGTTAACCTAAAGAATGCTTTTTGCATGTAGTTTAGCACACGTGATTGGTAGATAAGTGATGGATGTGAATGCTTTCTGTAGCTTTATGATTGTGTGTTTAGATTGGGTATATGCTGCTATTTGCATAGTTTCACTTACTTCTAATTAAATTCAAAGGCTCCATCTATCTTGCAGCAATCTTCCTGGTACCCACGAGGTCAGGTCAGGACAAACCAGGCAGTATAAATACTTATGTATACAATCCACCTAAGGTTTTAGAAATTATGATAGCTGTGTCCCCCATTAACAAAAATTAAGGAATCTGGATTCAAGGCAGAGGAAACAGCAAAATTCATCAGTTAACTTCTTTGTTCTGTTAAAACATTGAGTGCCCTTTCAAACTGATTTGGTTGAAGAGAAGGGGTGGGTTGTTGAAGGGGGTCAGAGGGAAGGTACACAGGGAGATGGTCAGGAGGAAAACAAAGAGATTGATGGGGACGGCGTCCCTGATGGAGCAAAGAAGTTAGGTAGAGTGAGGCAAGACAAGACACTCCAGAAATCTAAAGAAAGAATTAGACACATAAACGGCGGGAATCTTAAACTAGTTTTTGTAGGTGTGAAATAAGCAGCGGTACCTGTTAACAATCATAATAACAAAACAGTGAACTAGCTGCACTCAAAAAAACCATCCTTTCGTAGGAATCCTAGCTTTTCATAAAAATACGTACTTTTTACAGTTTCTAGTTCTTAAAAGAATTAGGTTTTATACTATTTTATTACTTTCCTAGGCCTTTATTTCCTCCTTTGCTTTTTGTTCTGAAGGATTGAAATACAGTAGTTAGGGACTACTGTCAATGAAGTTTACTCAGGGGGTATCAAGATAGCAATTTTTCTAATCAAGTGTAAAGAATTTAAATCAGTATAACAGGCATATAAATTGTAATCATTTAAGTTAGTTTCAGTTCTCATCTTGTTTTGTTTTAAAATACTCATCTGAGGAAAAACAAGGATTCCAGAGAAAATGGAAGTTGAAGATTATTCCTGACTCCTTGCTTGAGCTAGATTTGCAAAGCCATGCATTACTCCTGAAATAGCCACTGTCAGAATATGTTCCAGAATTTTTGCCTCTGACTTTTGACAAAACATAGAGATTTGTAACACATTCTTCTCATCTGCCAAACCAGGCTGAAAGTCGAATTATTTTATAATGGCAATATTGCCAGCCCCAACAACTAGAGGAAGTTCTGGATGAAGTTTTTTAAAAAAGGCAGTAAGAGCTTGTCTGCCATTGACGTTTTTCAGTCATTGTTTTCACTTTCCCAGTATGACCGCTGTGAATTTTATTACTGAAATTCAAGAATAGGTGGCAGACTATTATAAAAAGATGAGAAGAAGCAGTATATTTGTAAGATTGGACTGATTCATTCTCACTGCCCTCCATTACAATAATGATATCAGCCAATCCACCCACTGAAGTGATAATGAAATAGAAGTAATTAGAATTTAATAAAAATCTCCCTTACATTATTCTTTCAGGAAATTAACTTACATTCTGTTGAAGCTTAGTGAGTTTTACCTCCTATATCATGACAAGCCTTATCAAAATGATGAGCAAAGAGTAGGAATAGCCTAGATACATTTATCTATTAATTGTTCATCATACAGTGAAGTCTGTTGAGTTACAGTCTGCACAAAAAATCAAGTTTGAGTGTTATGAAATGTATGATGTTGCTGCCTAACTGAAAAGTTTTCTTTCCTTTTAAAATAAGTACATTTCAAATGATTAAACCCCCCCCTCTATCTCTAGAGACTTACATAAGAGAATGAAGAGAGGATTAATTTTTGACAGACTTCTGTAGTTGCAGTAGTTAGTGCAAACTTTAAACAAAATGCAAACAGTGGTGCACAGCTTCTTTAGTATGACAAATAATTAATTCTGTGAATAAACAGCATTCAGTACGTAGCTGTTTGTTGTGCTTCACGTAGCAACTTCTGTGTCTCAGCAGGCATTTCGGAATATTAATTTACAATATCCCCACACTTCAAGAAATATATTTACGAGTATTTTATTTCAGATGTCTTCAATGTGTTCTTAAATCTTAATCTCTGAATTTGTAAATCCATAATTGTGCAACATATGAAAAAGATTGCTGGTGTCTGCTGGGTGTGCACTCCCTTTTTAGTAGACTATTCTCAACTTTCCTCTTGTGTTCAGCAGGTGATAAGAAGGACTAGAAGACAGACTTGGAAAAATACCACCAGTGTAACAGAGAGTGAGAGAGTGAGCAGTGCTCAGTGTTCAGATTAATCCAACAGATTTAGGAAACAATCCAGTTTGCCTGAAGATCTGTGCTTTTCACTGTGCTTCAGAGAGTGGGTGTTTTGTAACGGGTGGTTTTATTTATAGTTTAGTTTATAGCTTTTCTGAAAAGGGGACTTAGGACTCTTAAGGAAGCTGGAAGAACAGGCATCTATTTCAAACAAGTCAATGTCCGAAGTAATTTTAAAAACTGTATTCATAGTACCATACCATTTTTGTTTGAATATATAGCTTGGAGTCTGGATGTTTGTATAGACAAAGTACACTGGAAAATGGAGGCTATATTATTTTTATCTTGGCTAAGTACTAGAGTTTTAGGTATTACTTGTAATAGTAGCCAACTAAAAAAAATATCTGAGCTTTATAGCTCAGATTTTAGTGATGTTTTTAGTTTGAGTATGTTCTGCCACTGATAAGATTTCCTTGGCAAATTATTCCTGGGCTGAGTCTTTAAAATCTGCTACATGTTTCTTTTATTTGAAACTTCACCACTAAAACACTTCAAAATATTTGTAAAAATAAGGTAGCTAGGCTTCAAAAAATCACAAGCAAAAATTCTAGGAGAAGGAACTGTGGAGTTGCAAATTTGGTTTTGGTAAATTAAACCAAAACAATGTTAAGTGAAGTAATTACATTAGGCAAAATAAGAAGGCGAAAAATGAGATGAGAGAAGAGAAAACAAATGCTAATATCTCCAGTAAAGTCAAGTGATTCTATTGCTTGCCTAAAAATGAATTTATGTCAGTATTCTTTGCATTCCTGCTTTCGACACCAAGTTGTGGTCTGAATGAAAAACAAAGTATTTATCATATTGTAAAGGGTAATTGAGTCTAGCAATTATTCAGTTTAGGATTTTCATTTTCTTTTAGGATTTTAATGTAATCTGGTTTATTATGGCAATGTTTCATAATATTTCTGAAGATTTTTGTCTCATAAAATGCTGTTGAAGTATAGCTTTTTTAGTTACGTGAAACAGGCTTTGAAAGTAGCAACAAAAAAGATCTGTAATACTTCAGAAGATGCATTCAAATTGTTCATGTTTGCAGACAAGGAAAGGACGTTTAATGAAACTGAGTTTAAGTCACGTTTTAGTCAAACTTAAACTAAACTACAGCCAGACATAATAAATGTGAGTCAGTTTGGAAACTAATGTTTTTTATTGAATGTTAAAAATGCAGAACTGTTACTTGGTGAGTGGTTTGGCATACTTACACCTAAACTATTGCCTTCGCTGCTTGCTTTTGTGGTTACCTAGATACAAGGCTTAGCTTAAGACTGCCTGCTCCTACGTAGCAATTTGCTCTTAATATTAGGGAGGCAGAAATAAGAAGCTGTTAATGTGAAACACCTTAATGATGAGTGACAGGCGGAAGCATTAAGGCATATGTGTAGTAAAAACCTGCTGTGGCTATCATTGCCATGGTCAGCCTTCACATCCCTGATGCAAAGCACATCGCAAAGGGAGTGGGTTGCTCTGGGATCTTAGAAATATCTAAAAGGTGGGTGTCAAGAGGATGAGACCAGGCTCTTCTCAGTGGTGCCCGACAAGGGGCAATGGGCACAAACTGGAACACAGGAAATTCCTTCTCAGCATGAGGAGAAACTTCTTTACACTGAGGGTGACAGCACTGGGAGAGACTGCCCGGAGAGGTTGTGGAGTCTCTGTCTCTGGAGGTATTCAAAACCCACCTGGTTCCTGTCCAGCCTGCTCTAGGTGAACCTGCTTTGGCAGGGGGGTTGGACTAGACAATCTCCAAAGGTCTCTTCCGACCCCTGCCATTCTGTGATTCTCTGGTGGGGGCTGGTAGAAGGGGCGCTTCATGCCACTCAGCAGCATCGTAATCAACCGTTACTTGAAAGAAAAAAAAAATTAAAAAGAATTAGTGGAACATGTGTAACATCCCAGGAGTGGGGAAGGATGGGTAAGGGGCTGGGCAGTGAATGTGCCTTGTGTAACGTTGCCATCTTTCCCGGTCCGAGCTGTGGTGGGCTGAGGGCCCTGTGGGTGCAATGGCCGGGCTTGGCTGGCGTCTTGCTTCCTTCCCTGCAGGCCTGAGGGTCAGGATCTGTCCTCCCGCCAGAGGACCCTGTGCTTCTTCCCCACCTTTGGTGGGAGTTTGCACCTCCTTGGACTCCTCCACCCCCCCAGGCAGCCAGGCCCAGCTGGGCAGGGGGCAGCCACTGTGGGGAAAACGGCAGAGCGGTGGCTGCAAATGGCAACCTGGGCCTGGCTTTGGACGTCATCCCTATGAGCTGCAGAGGGAAGAGAAGGGTTTCTATGGGGAGCATCAAGAAGCAGAATGGGTCGTGAGGATGCTGGGCTGAAATTATTGAAAAAAAAAAAAAAAGACGTGATCTAAAAAATGCCGCTTTAGTTCGCTAGTTTTAGTTTGGCTCTTATGTAATGAAATTTGGGGGATTCTGGCATCCTGCCCAAATTTCAACCTAGAAGCTTTAAAGGTAAGATGAAGTCAAGGAAGAAGAAAAATGGACAGCATTTGTTATTTTTTAATTTGGTTTCTATTTGATTATGCTTTTTCCTGTGGTAGATTTTAAAAACGTATAAATACCCATTCCCCTTTCACAGCAGTGAAAACATTTATCCCTCTTCTCTCTTCAGAATCGCTCAAATGCCTCAATATTTAACATCCGGATTAAATTCTGTGCTTGATAAAAATTTCAAGAGTTTAAGTCAGTTTTGTCTAAACTTTTTTGCCTTGAGCACTGCTGCCAAGCCTTAACTTTTCTTATGGACCACTAGCCACCCTTAAGATAATATTTAACTGAAAACACCATCCTGAATGATGCTGAATATGGTTCTGCATGTGCCATTTGCTCTAGGCAATTTGGGAATTACAAGTCTGTTGAGAAATCCCTAAATATTGTTGGGAAAAGTAGTTTCAGGACTTAGAATCTGGGTTTTGCTGAATTAATTAGCACTTCCTTCTCGGGGCAAGGGTTAGTTCCGATGCTTTACTGATATGCATAATCTATATATGCATCAGTATAATTTTACAGCTTGCAGCTCCTAAATTGCTGTCTTCAGCCACTGTACTTTGTTGACAAATTAGCTCTCACAAAATCAACTGTAGGATTTCTGTGTCCCTTTGGTATTTTCGAAAATTGTATCCATGAATACAATGGTATTTCAATTACCAGTTTTTAAATAAGCTGTGAAATGTCAGGTTCCTGCAATAGCAGGAAATCAGAAGTCCAGAAAGCGTCGTGCAGAAACATTATGCATGTACCTTCTCAATTTTTAATCCTATTGAAGCCAAATTAAATAAGTATCTAAGTGCTTTCCTGAATGGTGCTTAAGCACATCGTTAAGCCCTTATGTTAATTGGAGTCTTATGCTTTCCTTCTTGGAAAATAACTCACGACCCTGTTGTTTTCTGGAGTGTTCCTGGGATACTGAATCATGGAAACTGGAGGGCTTAATTCAGTGATGAATCAGGCCCAAATTAATATCTGTAATATATCTCGTAGACTAGAACCTGAAAATAGGTATATCAGTGTCCTCCATGAGACTGCACAGGAAAAAACAATATGTAGTTCTGTGGGGTGGGTGTGTTATACTGCTGTATTTAAGGTGGGTACAAATTGTGACTGACTCGGAGATAACAAATGGCCATAGTAGTACAAGACTTAAATCCAGTTCCTTCTGGGGCTTGGAAAAAGTCTCTTTAAAAGAATGAGAAACAAAATTCCCACTTTATCAGTGTGCAGATGGCTTTGGAAAGTCTGCCTGTTGCCACAGTGAAGGAAATTTTTGTGTGAATAAACACAGATAAATTGGCAATGTAGTCTGTGACGTAATCTCTTCTAGATAGGAGCCTTTAAAGATAGATTGTACTGTAGTGGTTAATATGTTTAGAATAACATAGCTAAGAGTAAGTCTTCTTTCTTCCTGGAATGCCAAGAAGGTGATTTTGCAAAAAGAGTTTTATTTTAGAGGTAAGATTTCAAATTTGTGGAATTAATAGTTAAATATGTTCTTTCAGCAAATGCAATCCTTATCCCTTAAAATATTTTAGGTTGGGTTTGTTTTGTTTTTTTTATTTGTCATGCACTGAAACCCTTTCATGTAACCCTGTCATATAACTTAGACCCAGGATAACAAATAACTGTATTTTTACTTGCTTTAGAATTTGGATATCAGGTAGAAAAAAAAAGAAATCTGAACTCTTAAAATATGTTGCTCATCTCTCTATCATTGCTAAGTGTAACAGAATCCCTAAGAGGAGAAAACCTAAGTGAAATATGACTTTATATACCAATTTGTAGAAAATGCTGTCAGCTGCTTCTATGGCAAAGACATAAGTGCATTAAAAAGAGAGAAAGAAGTCCAGGAATGAAGATGTAATGGGTCTCTAATTCCTGTACAGAGTAAATCCAACTAATGCAATATTTTAAGCTAGTATATACACACACACGTATGTATAAATCTTGGTATAGACCAGAGTTAAATTCCATTTTAAAAGCAGATTTTGAGTTCATGGTGGTGATTTGTTTTGGTTCTTTTTTTTTTTTTTTAAGATTGAAGTAACAGCCCCAATCGCATATGCTATTATATCAGTTTTAAACCTTTCATAATGTTATAATGTGGGTTGACTGTGCAGACTAATTGCCGAGACAATAAAAGGTAGATACCTAAAGTGTGTAGCAGTCTGTGGAAAGTGCAGTAGCTTATCCATTAAAGCTTAAGCTGTCACGTAGTTGCCATGGGGCAGGTGAGTGCCTTTATGCTGGTATAATATTCCAGAGCATTCCTATGGGGACAGGGGCTCAAGATGAAAGGTCCTGAGCCATCCTGTTGCTCATCAGCTAAACATAGGCCCTGATGTGCTTAAAATTTTACTCGGCAAGTCTTACCTAAGGTCTCTTCGGTGTTTCCATGGAGGAAAAATGCTGTAAATGCTAATCTAAAATAATTTGCAGTTTAACTGGGGAAAAAGCCACTACTTGTGTTTTGTAATTTCAACCAGTGATTTATTTCAGAAAAACAAAGAAACAAACTATAAAAGTTTATAAAATCTGTGATTGTACTTCCACTGGTGAGCTAAGCAGGACTTTTTACATGGAAGTAAAAGAATTGAGGCTATCTATGGTCCACACTAAGGGAGGTTTCAGATGAACGTATTAAACAGATGAGAAAAAAAGTGTTTGCTTTGATTCAAAGAGTAAGTTAAACACTACATCGTAGTCTACTGTAGATCTGTGGAGCTGTTTTCTTTTTATTCTACCCTACCCTTTGATAGATAAGGTAGATTTCTTGTGAGTTATCTTTGTTTACACTCATAAAACGAGGAGTAAATTACTCCAGTAACAGAACAGCCCTTGAGGCTAATATGCTTCTAAAATTACTGATATGTCAAACATGATTTCAGAAGGCTCGGTATTGTTGTGGGATTTAATGACATAGCCAATATAGTAGTGTTTTGTTTTCTGTCTTACAGGTGTCTGACAAACTATCAGACATTTGAGTGGAATTCAAAGATGGATGTCATTTGCATGTGCTGTGTTACTGCAGATACCAATCTGTGCAGCACTTTAGTAGTAGTTTACACACCAGATAGTATTATGACAATTTGCTTTTATCCGTGGTTAGGAAATTGGTAATTGGCCAGGTGGCAGTACTGTTTCCAGAGAATACTGTATGCAGAAAGTTACAAAGACAGTCCGATTTTTAATGGCAAGTAACTTATTGCAGGGATGATCTAAAATTTGGAAGAGTATATACATAGGTATGATTGTTAGTAAAGCATTAACCTAGCAACCTAAAGCTGAAGCAAAATTGAATTTCGATAAAAGTTGTAAAGTTCACTGTCTTTGGGCCTCGAGAAGCTTTTTGTATTAACCTTTGTGTTTAACAAACCTTTCAGCCTGTCATTGGGAAGGGAGAAAAGCACCAGTAGCACTTAACCCTGTTCTTTGAGATGGCCCTTTTCAATAAGGATAACATGCAGGATCAACCTGTGTTCCATTCCCCCTTCCTCCCTCCCCCCTCCCTTCCTTATTATATTTACTTCCCCAAAGCTTTTACCTGAAGAGCAACCGGTTTACCCCAGGAGCTCCTCTGAATCGTATTAAAGCTGATTTCTCCTTACCTCCCGAGTATTGTTTCTTAAATGCTGAATTACATGGTTGAATGGTTTACAAAAATAGAGACTAATGTTATTGTGGTGCAGTAAAGAGAATGTGCTTAGAAAAGGAGACTTTCTGGGCTGCAGCATTAATTGTTGGCATGTGCTGGTTAGTTTTACAGATACTTATCTTCAGTGACAAAGCAACTGTCTCATGCTTTGAATGTCAAGTTATAATAAAATACAAGTTGGTAGGTAAGTGACTCATTGGAAAACGTGGCCTGCAATCTTGCTTGCTGCCCTCAGTGCATGCACGACTGTTAACGTGGGGACCAAAGGCAGGAGTAAAGTCGGACTGGGAAGGAGCAAGTGTGAGAAAAATAGAGGGATAAAGGGATAAAAGAGACTCATCAACTCTAAATTGCTGACCACTCAGTACGCTGGTGTGACTGCCTGATTGGTGCCTGATCACCGCAGTCTATCCTGTGTTCTCATTAAATCCTGTTTCAAACCATCTTGTGTGAGGGTCGCACTCTCATTTTCGGTGTGTGTGTGAATGCCCATGAACTTCAAACCAGGGTAATCAGAGAGTAGTATAAGGGATTTGAGTGCCAGCAGCTGGTGTGGGACCATGAAAGTCAGGGTCTCTTGGGTCTGGGGGCCTGCACCTGGGGAGGAGCAGACTGAAATTAGCTGGAGAGGAGCAACACAGTGGGACTGTCCATCTTGCTTGGTGTGTGTGTCTATCTCTGTTGGGAAACTTCACCACTGGCTGAATCTGGGGACATGGAACTGCAGCAACCTTGTGTCTGTCAGGCTGGGAGAGGAGGACTCCCATTGGGTCCTAAGAGCTTAGATTTGGCTCCTCAGATACTTTGTGTTGTATTGCCAGTGTTTCATCCACTACAGTTTTTGCTAGAAACAGTTTTACATCTGTTGTTAGACCTTGTTAAAGAAGTTTCTAGTAGCATCTAGTTTAGTGGTGTACCAAACAGAATCCCACTAGCAGAACCTCATCCCTTCTTTACTGATATTTCTTCATTAACAGCTGCTTCAGCTATTCAGCTTTTAGTACATTTGATGTGTTCTGTCATGCTGCTCTAATCAGTTTGTCTACCATGTTAAGCACTTCACAGAAGTCTCTTACATCTTTAGCTGGTATCTTTTTCAGCAAGACGTGTTTGTCTGTTACCATGTTGATTGTTGCCATTCCAATTCCTATTCTTTACTTACTTAATCCTGTATTTTGAATTTCCTTATTTTGCTTAGGATAGATTCAGCAGATGTGTCTAGCAGATCTCCTTTTCCAGTCTCACTACAGGTACACAGGCTAAAGAATCAACTGTTGGAGCTGTGCCCTATTAGGAAGCATCTGTGAGCATAGCCCTCAGTGGCAGGGAAAGAGCCTTTGTGCTAAACAAGTTTTACCCTGGTTGTGAGGTTGTGAAAATTCATCTTATTTCCTTGAAAACAGAAGGGACTTAATGCACATATCGGCATTCTGTTTGTGACAAATAACATAGTGGTTCAAGGTGCCTTTTTAAATTATTTTTTTGCATGCACATCTTATGCTGTGATAAGTCCACAGTAGGTAACTGCATGCTTTTTGGTCAGGGGCAGTTCTTTGACAGGGAGGAGAGGATTTCTTCTTTGAGAGCACCTGGCCATGGGAGAAACTTTTCCAGGGAAGAACAGGGCAGGTGGTAATAGACGTGCTGACTTGGGAGCTTGCACTTGGCGAGTTTTCTTTGAATAATGGGGAAGAGACATAAAACTAGGCCAGAGATGATGAAAAGAGGGGAGATTTTTCTGTTGACCCGGAGGAGAACGAGTAGAGTTCGTGGAAACTATAGAGGCTATTGAAAGTGCTAGTGTGAAAGCAGGTCTGGAGGAAAAGGGCCCTTGTTGCAAAGACGTTGTTGGGCAGGAAAGGTATTTGTTTTCAAATGGCTGTATTTTATCTCTTTTACCTGAAAGAATCCGGGTTTTCAGACAGAAGAGAGTTTGTTCAAGTTTACGTTCTAATAAAACATCGTTCTTCAAAACCCTTTTGGTATTTTTTTGGTGTGTTCACTTTAAAGAAAAGGTGCAGACAGATCGGTCTCAAAGCTCTGGCATGTTTGAGATCCAGTCATAGCATAAAAGTTAAAAAATGTTATGGCAGGTAAAAGGTATTAGGCCAGCTTTAAAGAAATCCAGCTGACTGCGTCATGGGGACTCTTGAGAGAATTTGAAGAAAACCTTGTGTGCCATTTATGGGAAGCTGTGTATTGTGAGAGCGTTTTATAAATCAGTTTACTGTTTTAACAGTTTTGTGACACAGTTCTCACTGGCTGTAGAAGCTACTGGTGGGGAGCTGGCAGAGCATATTGTCTTAGGCAAAACATGGGATGAGGCATCTTCCAGAAATTAAGCCAAACAAGAATGTTGTCCTGCACCAAACTTGTCTCTTTGAAGCCCAATTGGAGCACAGTCCCTTTAAAAACAAACCAACCCCTCTTCTGAGCAGTTGTACCCCTTGGCTAGTTAGCTGCCCATGGATTTCCTGAGTGACAAGTGCTGGTAAGGAAACCTTCTCCTGCCTGTGGTGGGACTGCTTTACTGCCTTGGGGCTGGGCAGCATCTAGGGTGGCCCTCCAGAAGCAGAAGGAGTAGCACAGCTCCTTGGAGACTTCCTTGCTTGCGCTGCAACTGGCCCCTCCTTATCAGAGGGTTACCTTGTAATTGCGTTTGCCTTATATTCAGGCAAGTCAGGTTTCCTGTTTGAAAAAAAATAAATAAAATCTTTCCAGTTGCCTTCATGAGTGTTACTGTAGTTCAAATGTGAATGCTTTAGAAGGCTGTATATAAACACATCCTTAATTTATATTTCTTCTAAGTTGACAATGTTTTACATCCACACATTGAAGCCAGGGAGGCTTGTGATAGATACATCACATTTACAGGATCTTCAACTGCAGGTAACATTCAAACCTGTGAGCTTTAGTTTTCCCGTGCATTAATACTGTGCAGGGTATTTTTAATTTAGACAAATAAGTTCTCTTCAGTATTCTTCCTTTACACGCACATATGGTTCACAATACAGAGACTGATCATCTTCTGCATATCAACCATCCAGCTGTAGGACAATAGTCTTGGCTTTTCTTTTTTTTTTTTTGCCCTAAACTATCAACTTTATTAACAGTGGAAGATGGAGGAAATACTTAGCAATGTATAGTTTCCCACAGTTTGGATGTATATATTCAAAGAGTGATCTTTGTTCTTATTCTGGAGCTGTGCTGATTTGAAAATGGATTGGGGGATGTCCACTGTGACAGCCTCACATGGGTCATCACTTTACACCTTCATCTCAGAAATGTTGAATCCCTTCTGTTAAAGGCTGTCTCTATTCAAGCTTTAGGGTAGAAAGAAATCCAATTCCTTTTCATATTATTTTATGTGAAGGAGACTTCGGCAAGATTCACGTTGTCCTCTAATTTCAATTAATTGAAATTGACAGTTTTGAGTATTTCTCTGGTCCCTTCTCTAAAATACTCAACCTGAATTTGTCTTTTCAAGTCCTGAGGAGCTCCTGCTGGATAGGTTTGAGTTTTAAAAGTCTCCCTGGGTCTGTGTTTGTGTGTCCCAGAGTCATGAATCTTCACATGATACATTTTCCCTAACAAGTTCCATCCCGTCTCCCTATTTTCTTCACCTATAACTTTCATATTTTTATTTCAAGTTAGCTCTTCACCAGAGGACACTTTTATTTTCCTTAATTAACATATGATGTACTCCAACATAGAGATAATTTACCTTTTCTTACTTTGCTTTCTGTTTTTTTCTAAAATGCAATGATTGATTCAGAAATTGAATCTGAAACTTTAGACAGATCTTTCAGAATTTGTCCACATGCAGTTGTTTTCTCTAAGGGCTTGTGAGCTTTGTGTGTATGGACGTTCTATACATTGCTTGCTCTTTGAGAAGAGGTAATACTAGTTATATAAGAAACAGCCTTCAACGTGTCAATACTGTGCTTGAAAATGTAGAAGTCATAAAGGAAACAGAACAAAGATTATAGGATGAATAGTGACATTAACTGAATATTGAAATTCTTTAAATATTGAAAAGGATTGAAAAGACAAACAGCATTCATCAGAAAGCAGTTCTTTTAGATATTACTGGCTGTTGGAAAAGGGACTGCAGAAATAATTGATTCAGAAATATGTGATTTTGTGTTTGTGTTTGATCAAAACAATTTCTAACAAAATAATGGAAGATGTGTCTATGCATATGAGATGAGGACAAATTTGGAGAGTTGAATTTGGTGAAAGAATTATAAGGCTTATTAGGTTTATTAGTTGTTCTGCTAAAATGGAGATGGCATTATGGGTAGAAGTGGATTGATCTTTTCAAACAATATACAGGATTTATGATGGAATAGTTTAACGGATTTTTTCCAAGAGTTTTAGTAGTTGAAAATTTGGAAGATAAGCAACTTGAAAGTTGAGATGATTTGTGATTTTTTTTTTTTTTTTTTTAGGATGTGTAATAAATAATGGTTAAAATTATCACATGAAATTTAATACCAGTAAATATTGCTCAAAAGAAGGCTTAAAATTTTAAAATTCACCTGAGACAATAATGTTTTGTAAGTTAATGAACAGAACTGATGGATGTTAGTTAAGGCACTGAAGTGAAGACTCAATTTTGGCACACCTCATTATGCTAATTTAGGGGTGCAAGCAGCACTGATACTTATGTGCAGTTACCTGTTGCATGGCATCTAGAAATGGTGCGTTTGAGCAGAAGTTCTGGCTTCTTTAGATAGCGCTAGTCATGCTTTCAGAGATTTCTCAAATTACAGTTCCATGATTTTCAAATGTTACCTGAAAACATATTTTCCTTTATCCGTAAAATGATTAAATGGTATGAAAAAGTACTGAAAACAAAACATGTTCTGTTTACTAGCTTTGGGAATTATAGGCTGGCTGTTATTAAATTCAGGTCTTCTGCTTTCTGCAATGCTTCCAAGATGATCCGTACACATGTATATGAAATATAATAAATAAAAGAACATATATATTGAGTTTGCATTGTCTGAAAGCGGGACTCATTATACTTGAACCTTGCAATTCATCTGCATATGTGCAGCAGTTCCAGTGTCTTGGTCAGTCACATACTTAGGCTTGGGCACTCCCAGCAGTCACAGTCAGTGATACCTTATTGGTAAAAGGCAGCTGTACCTTGTGAGTGATGGTGGTAGGGTTGGCTGGCATTTAGAGAATGCTGTTTTGTTCATAAAAAGTAGCCCTTTGTATCTATCTAATCACAACATTTTTGATAAAAGGTGGTTTTTGTACCTTTCAGCCTTACAGAGAGATGTTTCTGCACCTGAAGGGTGTTGTGTTAATATGGTAATACATAGAATATCTGTTCCTGAAATCAGACTTTCTGCTTTCCTTCATTTACATTTTTCACATACTAAGCATCAAAATCAACCAGTACTGATGCCTAAATAAATTAAACACCAGTGGTTTTTTCCTTATATTTATTTTTGTATCAATGAAAATGCAACAGAATTGTGATTATAACCTGTATAGGTCATGTCTGTTGTCACAGTCTGGAAGGGAAACTAATAATTTGTCCTCAACCATGTATTAGACTGGTGAAAAATCAACAAAGTAACTTTCTTCGCTCACTAGTCACATTTTCTTCATGCGTGAAAAATGATACTGCATTCAATTTCATTGCATTTGACATTCCAAGTGTAAAAAGTGTCTTTTAACAAGGTGATGTGACATGGTGAAAACTTGCAGAAGTGACTGGAAAATCTCTCCTGTGCCGTTTCCATCATTTTTTTAGGACATTACATTGCTTTTCCAGTTGTCAACTTTTTTTTTTTTTTTAACAAATACTTTTTTTTTTTTTTTGCAGTTCTTGTGTCACTCTATCTTTTGGGCATCTTTTTGTGTACAAAATTTCATTTTCCTGTATACTTACTTCACAGAAAATTTCCATTGATGCTAATGAGAATTACTGGGATGTTTGATGGCCCATTTACTCTGGAGCAACTTTAATCTATGTTTTCTTTTTCAAGTATTGCATCTTCTTAGAATTAATATTTTAATGAACCAAATATTTGCTAAATTACTGCTGAAACATTTTTGCAGTAAGAAACTGTAAGCAACAACAGCAACTGTAGCAAATTCACCAGTTTGTTGATTTAAACCCTCTGAGTAAAATTATGAAATATGGCTGATTTAGCAAGTTTGTGGATTAAAGAAGCCTGAGTTTAATGGATGCTGAGCACCATCAGTTACCTTAGATTTTATTCTCAGTTTGATTTTACTGTGTGTACTTTTGAACTATTAAATTGCATGTAGTGCCTAAACATAGACCTAAGCACTGAACCCAGGTGAATCCCATTTAAACTTTTTGACTGAGGAAACTATCATCATCCATGTGTTTAAACACGAAAGCAGATCTAGGAAATCAGTCACTTTAAAAGGAATATGTTTATAGCAATATGTGTACTTGCTGTCTCATGAATGAGTACTGAATTGATTATAATTTTACATATTTTCTTGTTGAATCCTTCTTTCCTGGCAGATAACTCTTTCCTGGTAGGTATACCAATGAATAGTTGCAGTTATTTTTTGTATGTATTTCTCATGTGCCCAAATATATGAGAAATTATTCTGGAGAACTGATCCACTGTAAGAAATTATGAGGTAGTTTTTTGGTTTTATTTTCCTTTTTCATGTCTGAGAACCCCATTATGGTTGAAGGGTTCTGGTAATTCACCATTATTAAATATTCAAGGACTGGTCCGGAG
>JAOXNO010000013.1:106465090-106477530 GCA_028565335.1 Limnodromus scolopaceus | reverse complement strand
GTCAAAATTAAGTGTTTATTTGTGTATTGAATTTATCCACATGCTTTAGATTTATATAGCAATCTGACATAGTATTATTTCAGCAATCCATTTAACAGATGACAGTAGTAAAAGTTGAAAGAGAAGATTTCTACATAACACTGAAGATGACTTTATTTGAAAAAAATCATAAGAAAGATTTTATGTATTCAATTAACTTTTTTCTTTTTGTTATGCAAACTATGTGGATTTAACTAAAATATATATAATGATTTCTGTCTAATGATTATGCCTTTTCATTTTAATACATATTAGGCTGTTTTTCTTGTCGGGATATCCATAGTTAAAACTAGGTGTAGAAGCTGAATTGATCTTTATCAGAATTCACATGCCTGGAAAAACAGATACTGTCAAAGAAAATATTGAATTCCTTCATGAGATGGCAGCCTTTCAAAGACAAGGGCTAATAAAAGTTTAAGGCACCAACTGGGGGGTTCCATGAAGTTTGTTATCTGTGTTTTCTTTTTGCTTAACCTTCATCACACCTCCGAATGTAGATGGCTTACATCAGAACTTTAGATTTCCCCACATACTGGTGACTGTGTGTACCTGAGACTTCTTGTGTGCATGTTTCATGCTCACCTGGCCCACTGAAAGAAGCATTTATCTTCAAAAAAGCAGTGCTAGTTATTCTAGGCAGACAGCGTGTTCTGCAAAGCATGCCATTTTGAATATAGATACATCTGCAGCGTTACTTATCTTTATTTTTTCTTCATTGGCTAACTTGAAAAGGCTCCACATTAAATGGGCTGATTTTAGATAGCTTAATGCACAGGCGCTTTGGGATTTCATTCTCACGCACACAAGTTGCCTGTGCCTGGTACAAGGAGTCTGTTCTCTTCGGAAACCAGGCTCTTCCAGCCAGGTGATCCTGGATCCATCGCCTAAGATGGCTACTTGCTTCAGGAAGATTTTCCTTAAAGGGTGTCTAGAGGATATGTTTAGGCGGGCTATTCCATGTTACTTAGTCAGCTCTGGGTTTAGAAGGTCACACTAGATGGCTGAATGTCCTTTTGGTTTTCAACTCTGTTAAAAGTTGCATGAGTGAAGATGCTTCTCTGGGTGCACTGGAACAGAAGAAGCTTCAGCTTCTGAAAGCGCTGGTTGGTGAGACCTTCAGAAGTGGGAAATCAAATTTTCTCAAAAAGACCTACGTGATGTCATGGCACTGCTAGGTGTCTTAATTCCTGAGATTCAGGCAACAGCAATTAAAAGGTGCATGTGTGTCTATTCATTCTTCACCCTTCAGCATCCTACTTAATCACTGAACAACAGGATTAAAAATTCCAGCACAGGGGAATTTTATACTATGATCAACCCAAGACCATGAACAACATAGGAACCGTCATACTAAAGAAAGTGTTAGAAAGACCAAAGATTACTAACTAGGTTAGTCTCCTCTGTATAAGATAAAGGCAGAAGTCTTCTCCTTACAAGGTCTTTGCAGAAGCAAATTTGATTCTTTCTGCATTGGGGTATTTGAAGATGTTTGTGTTACGAGTCAAAACCACATAGGACGTTCTGTATGAAAATGGTGTACTGCTGTGACAGGGTGAAACAGGGTGAGCACACATGAAAAGTAGTAATAAGGAGTATTCCTTCCTGTGCTTGTGTCAGTGGGTTAGGACCAACATTGCCACTTCTTGGCTGCTCCATCTAGAATAGTGGGGGGGGTTGTGCGTCCTTTTTTTTTTTTTCTGATTATGGCCTTCTTACATTTTAGACTACTGAAACAGCAAGAAATAAAATGTTGCACATGTGCATACTATAGGTTTGAGTAGAGTGTAATCAGAAACTTATAGAAACCAGCCCTTGCGCGGAAAAGCATGTGAATCTTGCTGCCTTGTCTTCTTTACTTTTGCTAAATTAAACATTAGAAGTTTTCTGTAGGAGAGTTTGGAAAACGTGTTCATTGACTTCTACTTACGTTACTAATGAGTAAGGATTTGTCCCAATATGTTACAGTAACTAACAGTCTGTAAACTTTAGTACAGAGTAATGCCTTTTAGGAAGTAAAATATTCAGATTCCTTTGTATCACAATTAATTTCCATTTTTGTCAACTTTACAAGCTCAGTTATTTTGTCTAGAATTAAAATTAATGAGAAGTTATGCTTGATAAATAATTTGAAGTAACTGTAAAACTGTATTAATGAATAGTTAAACCTATTTAAGATAAAGGTGCAGTCAGGACCAAGGTTTTCTAAATACTTACATTCTGTTTCAAGAACTGACTTGAGAGGTTGCATCTCATTGAAATTCCAAGGTATCATCACCCATCAAAGTAAAAAAAAGACAAAACCTTAAAAATTAGTTTTCTAGTAACTGAGAAATGTGTGTTTATATTTTTATAAGAGCACTTAGCTATGCATTTATAGCATGCAACTATAACATATCCATTTCTTGACTTTTATGAAAAATGAAGGGTTTAAATTACCTCATGTATTTTATCTGATATGTTTTCTTTCTCAAGTGAACATTGTGTTGAGTTTCATTTCCTTCTATGATATCATAGCATATGTATTAATAGAATTCTTTCCTTTGGGTTTGTTCAACCCAGAAATATGAATGTCTTGAAAATCATGTTGTATTTTTTTAATGTAATGTCTATACAGTCATTCAAATTCTTTATTTGCACATCTGTTCTGTAACATGATTATTTTGAAGATACACTTCAATGAAACACATTAATAGGCACTGAAAAATAGAGCATAAATTGAGTTAGCTGTTCATGTGAGAGCTGTTTGAACGTAATTTTATTTGAACTATACTTTTACATTTCTTATTGTTTGTTGTTTAATTTGGGACCATAGTGTAAAATTCACACCGTCTCCCTTTTTTTTTTTTCTCCTGTAAAGCTTACCAATTTTGCTGGGTATTTTCATTTGTTCCTTCTTTTCTCAGCTTTTGAGTCCAGGAGGCAATTGTCGCACTTAATCACTCAAGGATGTAGCTGGTGGTTAGCTAGAGTGAGGCTAAGGAGTTGAGAACATTTGGGACTCCATCTACATCATGTACCGCATCCCACCGTCTGAGCACCCATCATTCTCCTTGTTTACCTTGCAGCTCTTGGGCTGGGTTGACCATGGCTGAACACCAGGTGCCCACAAAAGCTGCTCCGTCATCCTCCTCCTCAACTGGACAGGGGAGAAAATATGACAAAAGCCTTGTGGGTTGAGATAGAGGTAGAGAGATCATACAGCAGTAACCATCATGGGCAAAACAGACTTGATTCAGAGAAATTAATTTAATTTATTACTACTCAAATCAGAGTAGGATAATGAGAAATAAAAACTAAGTCTTAAAACACCTTCTCCACATTACTCCTTGCTTAACTTTACTCCTGATTTCTCTACTTCCTACCCCACAGCGGTGCAGGAGGACGGGAAATGGGGGTTGTGGTCAGTTCATCACATGTTGTCTCTGCTGCTCCTTCCTCCTCCAGGGGAGGACTCTTCACGGTCTTCCCCTGCTCCAGTGTGGGTCCCTTCCATGGGGTAGAGTCCTTCAGGAACAGACTATTCCAGCGTGGGTCCCCTGCGGGTCACAGGTCCTGCCAGCAAAACTGCTCCAGCGTGGTCTCTCCATGTGGTAACAGCGTCCTTCAGGCATCCACCTGCTCCAGCGTGGTGTCCTCCACAGGTTGCAGGTGGATATTTGATACCTGCTCCACTGTTAACCTGCATGGGCTGCAGGGGGACAGCCTACCTCACCATGGTCTTCATCATGGGCTCTTGGGGAATCTCTGCTCTGGTGCCTGGAGCACCTCCTCCCCCTGTTCTTCACTGACCTTGGTGTCTGCGGAGTTGTTTCTCTCACATGTTCTCACTCCTCTCTCCAGCTGCTGTTGCACAGGGATATTTTTAACCTTCTTAAATATGTTATCACAGAGGCACTACTACTGTCGCTGATGGGATTGTCCTTGGCCAGTGGTGGGTTCGTCTTGGAGTTGACTGGTATTGGCTCTATCAGACGTAGGGGAAGCTTCTAGCAACTTCTCACACAGAAGCCACCCCTGTAGCCCCCCTGCTACCAAAACGTTACCACACAAACCCAATACAGACTGCATACAAAAAATACTCAGATAATTGGGACCTACGACTGGTTCTCTTCTAACATCTGTAGATTCAAGTGCAGCGCAGATCACTTCTTCAGTGTTTTTTTGTTTGTCTCTTTCTTTCTGTAACTGTAAAATAAGGATTCTAGTATTATTTACTAGCTTTGGAAAAGAATCTTGAGATTCTCAAAATTAATTTGAGATTAATACAGATTACAAATACAAATTACTGCTATGTTAGTAGAAGCAAAGCAAAATTATTATTTCTTTTAATGATGCTTTAACTTCAGATCACAATATTAAGGAGAGGAAAATAAAATAAAGGGGAAATTGAACTAGTAACTTTGTTTTGCAGGTTCTTTCATGTTGGTGAATACATCTGGGAGATTTGCGGGACAGAAAGCTCACCTCCTGCTACCCCATCTGAAAGAAAACGATACGCATTGTATTGATTTCCACTATTATGTTTCAAGCAAGAGTGGATCTAGCCCTGGCACTTTGAATATATATGTGAAAGTTAATGATGGTCCTATTGGTAACCCGGTCTGGAACACATCTATCACTGCTACTTGGAACAGAGCGGAACTGGCAATTAGCACTTTCTGGCCCAATTTTTATCAGGTATGTTTTACTTTTTATGAAATTTTGTTTCTCATAATAGTCATATAGTTCTTAATCATCATTTTGACATGAAATCAAAATATCTTTCAGTATGTCTTGTTGATCTTTTTCTTAATTATATTTTTGTAGATATGCTAAATGTTTGGTTTTATATATACATGGCTGTGTTTATATGTTTACATGTATTTATAGAAGTGTATGAAATGCATGCACACACACGTATGCTTTAAATGTGGATGGAATAATTATATTGAAACAATTTGGAAAGTTTGCCATTGATTTCAGTCAATTACCTCTGTTTCTCCATAATAAATTCACTCATTCTTTCAGTTCATTAGAGATGCTGGAATTGAATGCCAATAAATTTTATTGCAGTAGAGTCTTCAAGTTTCATTTAGATCAGCAATACTTATTGCTTTAGAACCAGCAGAATCCTTCGAATCCTCAATTTGAGTCCTTAGTTTGAACGTAATAGCCATTTGTTCTGTCCAGTAGTAAACATAAATATAACAGTAGCTATTGTAGGAATGGGCTTCTGATTACATCCTAAAGATTTAGGGAGAATTTCACTTGACAGTTCCTTAGGGTGCTGCTTTTCTGTAGGAAAGTTTACAGATTATACCATTATTTACTGTTGTATAGTAGTTCAACAGGGTGGGTTTTTTTTTCTCTTTCTTCCCATGAAAATATAGTCTGTGTCTCCACAAGCAGGTAATTTGGTGTAATAATAGCAGACCAGTAGATCAAAGATGTTACTAAGGCTCCTCACATCTTCACTTGCAGTTTGGAAAGTTTGGTTTGGATTTTATTTGGTCCCTCCTGCTTAACTTTGTCACCGTACTTATGGTTTGAAGCTTTCTGAAGCAAAGCCATCCCAAAGACAGGGGTTCTTTGACTGCAGACCTCCCTAGGAAGTACAATATTTTCATTCCATGGTGTCATTCCAGGGGATGATAACATCTTAATTCCTACATCAGTGCCCCAGCTACTAGTGTCACATGTGGCAGAGCCTTGTTTCTCTTTCTGTATGTGCTGTTTGGTGCCCCGTCGTATTCTCATGAGTTTGGCAATGTCCGCTGCAAGGTACTCTGGGGAGTTATAGTGGACCTCTTTGCGGCTGCAGCGGCTTATCTGTGAGGAATTCTCAAGTGAGCTGAAGCTGTTCCTTTTGAACCCTTTTTCCTGGAAGGAAAAGAATAAGCTGAAGAACTTTCTGGAGTCTTTCCCTCTGTGATTGTTTCACCCACAATTGATAGAAAGTCCTGGTCTGAAAGGTGATTTTGGAGTGTCAGGGACCATCTTGTTCTTGGAACAGGCATACCTGGCAGTGGGTGCAATGCTTGCAGACCCAAAAGACCAGACTCATTCATTTCCTCTTGCTTCAAATAGTGTGTTGCTTAGTTTTGTAGGGTGTATTGACAGGGTCCACATTCGCATC
This sequence comes from Limnodromus scolopaceus, assembly GCA_028565335.1. NCBI lineage: Eukaryota > Metazoa > Chordata > Aves > Charadriiformes > Scolopacidae > Limnodromus > Limnodromus scolopaceus. The sequence goes on along the minus strand of JAOXNO010000013.1, from coordinate 106,471,376 downwards.
CAGTGCTCTGACCAAGGTGGCTAAGAATTGCTACAACTGCATTGTCAGGGCTTCCTGGAGAGGATTCAGGGTAAGTTTATGGACATCTCAGCAAATTCAGTGGGAGCACTTGTGATGTGGATCTCCTATAATTGGCTGCGGGCTTGATGAGGGAATACCAGCACCTTTTCTAGAAGGGCAGGCATATTAGCATTGTTGAGGTTCACCTCAGCATTGTGGTGGAAGCTGTGTACTACCTGCCTTTCTGAAGCATGAGGCTGTATCCTGATCACAGAGTCCAAGCTTGGTTTAGACATACCTTTACGTCTCTCAGGGTGAAAGGGCAATGTGTATTCTTCTGGCTGTCAGAGTTCAAGGAGTGTTTGGACGATGCTCTTAGCCATATGGTTTAGTTTTAGGTAGTCCTGCAAGGAGCAGGGATTTGCACTCAATGATCTTTATGGGTCCCTTCCAACTCAAGGTATTCCATGATTCTGTGACCTTAATGCAAGACTGTGGACCCCACATTACCGATTTGATGCCAGTGTTGAGAATCCCCTCCAGTGATGCCAAAGAACCTTTCTACCTTGACTGAAATAACGAGGACCACTCTTTGTTGTTAGCCTCAGTGGATGGTGCAAGAGGAGTAGAGCATCCCACAGAGAATTTCGTGGCTGACATCAGATAAAAGTCTGGGCTGTTTGTAACATGGGATCTACTGGAGGGTTTTGTGAGCATGCTGGGTGGTTCAGGAGTGCTATGTGGTGCACGTACACTTTGTAGACACTGTGCGACTGTCACTCATGACCAAGTCTGGACCTGGGTTTGGAGTGAATTAGTAGAGGAGCTGCCCATTCCCTGTCTTCTGAAAGGAGTCTGGTTTTCATGCAACAGAACTGCTCTGTGAACCAGCTGTCAGTAGAGATGAGGATTGCGCTTCAACACCTCACCCTAGGTGGAGGTGCTGATGTCGACAGGGGAATAGAAGAAGCTTTGACTCTGATTAGTAAATTTAAGCTAAATTAACAGGTTAATAAAATACAGGCAAGCTCTGACAGTTTTAAATGTTATTGTTATTAGTAACAATCTGTGTCAGATTTCTAACAGTATGATACATCTAACTGATGTCTGAGCAATATGGCTATTTGGCCATAGAAAGGTAGCATTTCTAGTCTGCTTTCTACTCGAGACCTGCCATCTGGACTGTTCACCCTTATTCGTAGGTGAGTCCTTATATGCTTGGATGGGGTACTGCAGTTTAGCAAATTACTGTGTATCAGCTGGTATATAATAGACACCTGAGCCTGTCTGTAATGGATTCCAGGTGCTCTCTTTCCTTCTGGAAATACAGAAATTTTTACATAATCTTTCTTTCCTTGAAGAGTATGGTGAGTAATTTTCTTCACATTTTTTGAATGTAGTCTGAAATAATACTTGGTTAGGTATTGCAATTTAGCTGATGTCCCAAAATGTCTTATGCTATAGTATTATCTGTGGTGGTCCATGGAATCAGTGTAAAACTCCACTGGTTTCACTGTAGATAAGCTAATTTGTTCCTGAAGAAGGTCTGTCTCCATTTTAACAGCTTATGGTCAGTTGTCTCCATTTTGATTGTCTTCATGTTCTCAGAAAACAGTGATGCAATTTCCTCACTTGTCCGGTGACACTTTCAATTTCTCATTGTTTCTGAACTCTTTTCATCTGTGTTCATGCTTTTTCTTCTTCTCAGACTCTGTTTTGGAGGGGAGGCAGGAAGCTAGTGGCAAGCAGCTAGGAGAAGGGCAGGAAGAGAGAGGGTATATGTGGATCTTGTGAGAAGGTGCATCCACTCCAAGTTAGGTGAGAGCTCAGATGTCTGCATGTCATCTGTGTGGAGAAAGCAGAGGGTCCATCTGACAGGTGTCTAGCACCAGCTCTTTTTCCTAAGCTGCTATTCATTTGATTCCAAAACTCTGACCTCTTTTGGCACAAACCCGTGTGTTTCTCACATAACATCCAAAACGTACAAGACTTCCTCACATGGATTTTCTGAGGTTGTCTGACCCTATTGAACAACATTAAGAAAAGAAGGTTTTTAAGGAAAGATAGAGCCCTTTTTAACTTTTCGCATATGAAGGTTGGTATTTTCCCAATGAGTAATCTTCAGGAAGAGACTCAGCATTGGTAGATGAAGGGACAAAGCAATGTAATTGTATGATTTTCTCTGTTGTGTTTTAAGTCACGTATCTGTGTAGGCATCTGCATGTTTGTGAATGCCTTATAATTCCATTCCATTAGTGGGAATGTGTCTAGCAGCAAATGAAACCAAAATGTACTACAGAACTCTGAAGACAAATTATATATGATAACATTTCAGAGTTACAATATTTATACAATTCAGGATCCTTAAAAACACAGTGGTGTTGGTCTGTTTTGCTGTTGATTCATGAAAAACTTAAGCAAAATAACTCTCAGTAATGGTAGTCGAATGCAAATTGGATTGAATGGTGTGGAGTGAATTTTAATCCAACTTCTAAAGATTTATTTGTTTAAACCACGTATTATTAACACATATATGCAAAGTGTTCAAAAGATTTAATAATTAACAGTATTTTATTATTGTAGCACCAGTTATCCAAGCTTCTTAATACCTTTCATGTTGAGTTTTCATTTAGAATTGACTCTTTAGAAGTACAGTGTCTGAATAAAGTAATTAATTTCTTTTAGTATACACTTTTCTTTTTACTAGGTAATTATTTGTGTAGGTTTCACCTCATATGAAAGCTGTGCTACGTATATAAATCACAATGATAACCTGCATGTAACAACACTAATTGTAGTTTAATTACTGCTTATTTAAACTTAAATTGTTTAGTATTCTGGTGATTAAGGATATATTTAATTCCATAATTAATGGTCTTCTAAGTGCTACTGCTTAACATCTTCCTTTGACTTTAGCATATGTCTACCTTGCAGTCCAGTTACTGATTACAGTATAGTTGCAGTAACATAGGTTCAAGGTGCCAATTATCTGAGGGTCAAAGATAATCAGCACAGCTTGTTCTTTTCTGCTGTGCCTCCTGGTCTCCGAGCTATTTGTTTTGAAGTTGCTGGGATGTTTCTACAGGAGCTAGTCTTATTTCTGTATTATAAAATCCCTTTAGGAGTGCTCCCCTGAGGGAGCATTGGCTTCCTCTTTTTATCATTGGTCACAGGAGAAATTGTTTGCTTTGCTGGGATATTGTCTACTTGGTGCATCTTAAAGCAAGAGCGTCAAGGAGTTTATCGTGCCATTAGAGACAGCCTGCAAACAAAACAAGGCTTTGCATAATTACTAAGACCTTCACCCTCCTCCTTACTTGAATAGAATTAGGATGTACACAGAAAAAGGATTAAATGCTATGCAGATTTCTATGGGTAGTGGTGAGCCTGTTTTTAGATTCTTCGGGAGCAGTCTCAGTAGGTTGAGGGGCTCTAAAATTGATGTTTGAGATACAAGTCAGTCCTGAAAAGGCTACTTCTCTAGTGAGGAGAGGGTGGGAGGGGTTTGGGGGGGTTGTTTTTATTTTGTTTAATGTGTTGTTTTCTGCCCCTCATTTGCTCATTTGGATCTTTTAACAGGAGGAAAATCTGTTGATTTCAGAGTTGTTCTCCTGTTTTGTGTGTTTGGGGTGCTGGAGTAATTCTTTTTCTTTTTCCCTACGTTAGTTGATGATTCTCCGACCAATTAGTAGTATTTTAAATATATTTTATGTTTTTGAAGCATTGCAGTTTTGGGACTTTACAACATGCAAAATGCCACTACTGGTTTGAGACTGGTTCAGTGGCTTGTGTTGCCTTCTCCTAACCCTGCGAGCAAGCAATTTGGCACAGCACCATTGGAAGTTACACACCGTCCCCCTATCAGTTTTTATTTTTTGAAGTATTTCCTTTGTACTTTGCTAGGAGTCAGGCATGGCAGCAGTGAGCTGAAACAAATCTTGATTAAATAACACAACAAACAGTGCAGTTTTAAATTCCAGAAATGGAATTGAAAGGATTAAAAATAGCTTCCAGTGGAGCAACACTACTCTATGCCATTACACCTTCTTTAAACATGAATTCCTATGAAGCTGGGATGAAAAAATGGGATAAGAGCCTGGCAGTAATTCCTGGTCTTTTTTAGTAAGGACACAAGGGACTTATATGGTATCACTTCACACTGAGATGAGATTTACCCTTTACCATTCTGACACTTTCCCCTGTAAATTAGGAGTTTAGGGAATAAGAAGCAGTAGATGCAACCTACCTTTTCAAATCTGGACTTAAACTTTTATTTGTTTCATAACCTGCTTTGTACATGCTTTGTTTGGAGTTTGACTCATGCAATGAACTGAAGTCTTCAGCTAGGACAGAGAATTAAGCTTCTTGTGCGGCAAAGGTCAGACTCACATTCTCACGTGTTTGTGTTGCATTCAGCTGCACGCATATGGTTCCTGAGCTGCGCTTTGAACTCAAAAGAAACTTTGAAATGCATATTGCGTTTTTACTCACCAGCCCTGTGACAGGCATCTTAAATAGATCTTCTTCACTGAGTTGGGTGATTTTGGAATAGTTATTTTGAGAAAGATGCACCAGGGCAAACCGCATACCTAAATTTAAAAGCCGCAGCAGTCTAAAAATGGCCAAGAGTAAGCAGGCACGTGCTTTTTGTCATGTACACAAGGCTGTTATTTTCTCCCATCCCTTATTCCTAAACCGAGAAATCTACTGGCTCTTCAGGAGGGAAATATAAGACCACAACTAATTTGAAAACAAAAAGAGAATAATAAGATTTAATAAGCCTTAGCATCAGGAGCTCAGTTTTTGGTGTTGCTCACCCATAAGAGGTTTCTTTGGAATCTCATGTTGGCAGCAACCACCAAAATCTTGTTTAATGTGCTCAAGTGCACGTGTGAGTGCCAAATGGTAGTTGTGTAGAGTGAGAGGTGGGGAAGGAAATGGCATAAAGGGAATTCCCAGCCAGGGAGGCCTGACCATGTTTTGAGCAGCCCAAGTCAGTCAGCTGTGAGGGCTGTCCGAGGGGCCTGAGACCAAGTCAGGTCGGGAACCATCCATCCTTCAAGTGGCTTTGACGAGTCAGCGGTCATCAAAGGGTGATCATTGTGCGGGTACTCCTAGGATGAGTCAAAAGGGGGGATAAGAACTCAACCCCCAGGGGTACAGACCAACGCCAGTTTTCTGGAGAAAAGCTGTTCCCAAGGCCTTGTAAAATACAGTCAGAGAGAAGCACCCTGTGCAGGGAGAAGCCATCGCTGCCCACTGAGCAGGGATACAGGGAAGCGGGATCGCAGCCTGACGTGAAGTTACTTTCTTAATACTCCTTTCTCTCTCTTGTTTTTGCAAAGTGCTATTTTTAAGTCGTGTGAAGTAGGGAGTGTTTATTTTAGGTACAATCCACCTTTTGACTAAAAGCGTTTCAATTTCGCAACAACAAAGGCAGGAATTCACGGAGTGAGGTCGTGTGGCAACAAAACCTGTTTATTTCTATTGTTCCTTGGAACAGGCAAGTTATCTTGAGTCGCACATTTTCAGCAGTAAGCATTTCTGTTGGTGAGCAGACTCCCTTTCTTTGTTCATATGTAGCAAGGGGAAGTGGCAGGAATGAAAAGCTAATTTTGCTCTTCACTGAAGCAGGGAGGATCAGGGACAGTGCAGTGCTAAGCCACTTCCCTGGTTCCTGTTTGGCAGGCCTGTGAGGGGGGAGGTGGTGTAAAAAAGCTCTCAGGCCAACATTCCGTGGCATTTTTCCTGAGTAAATTGGATTCAGTGTTTTAACCGGTTGTTTCCTGACTGATAAGGGGGTGGAATAATAGGCGAAAAAATCCAAGGGCTGCCCAGTCTGACGTAGCTGGAGTGTTGTCTCTATTTTGACTGGGGTCTTTTGTATTGCCTGCAGGTGTTGCGTCAGTCTGCCCTGAGGAAAGGCAGAGTTTGGAGGCAGGAGTAGAAATGTTAGCTTTTACAAGACCAGCAACTTTTCAAATGTGAAATGATGGGAAAAAAAATGGGCATAAAATAAGTTTCTAGGTTTCATTTCTAGTGAAAATTCTAGTTCATTTCTCTTCACTGGGTAAAAAACTGGCTGGATGGCCATGCCCAGAGTTGTGATTAATGGGGTGAAGTCTGGTTGTCATACGGTCACCAGTGGTGTCCCTAAGGGCTCAATTTTGGGGCCAGTATTGTTTAATATCTTTATTGATGATCTGGATAAGGGGATTGAATGCACCCTCAGTAAGTTTGCAGATGACACCAAACTAGGTGGGAGTGTTGATCTGCTTGAGGGTCA
>JAOXNO010000013.1:106433227-106464990 GCA_028565335.1 Limnodromus scolopaceus | reverse complement strand
GGGGGTGTTGGTGGACAGCTGGCTTAACATGAGCCAGCAGTGTGCCCAGGTGGCCAAGAAGGCCAACAGCATCCTGGTTTGTATCAGGAACAGCGTGGCCAGCAGGAGTAGGGAAGTGATCGTGCCTCTGTATTTGGCACTGGTGAGACCCCACCTCGAGTACTGTGTTCAGTTCTGGGCCCCTCACTACAAGAAGGACATTGAAGTGCTGGAGCGTGTCCAGAGAAGAGCCACCAAGCCAGTGAGGGGTCTAGAGAAGAAGTCCTATGAGGAGAGGCTGAGGGAACTGGGCCTGTTTAGTCTGGAGAAGAGGAGGCTGTGGGGAGACCTCATTGCCCTCTACAACTACCTGAAAGGAGGTTGTAGAGAGGTGGGTGTTGGCCTCTTCTCCCAGGTGAATAATGACAAGACCAGAGGAAACGGTATGAAGTTGCGGCAGGGGAGGTTTAGATTAGGTATTAGGAAGAATTACTTTACTCAGAGGGTGGTCAGGCACTGGAACAGCCTGCCCAGGGAGGTGGTGGAGTTGCCATCCCTGGAGATATTTAAGAAACGTGTAGACATGGCTCTTCAGGGCATGTTCTAGGGCCTGAGATTGTTGGGTTGTGTCTGTTTGTGAGGTTTTTTTGGTGGTGTTTTTTTTGTTTTGCTTTGTTTTTTGTGGTTGGACTCGATGATCTCAAAGGTGCCTTCAAACCATGAAGATTCTGTGATTCTGTGAAATTACTAGCAGAACTGATCCAGATTTGTAAATAGTCTTGACAACCTTAATATAAGCTTTGCGATGAATAAATGAGCTAATAAATGAGTGTTTCTAGGTCTGTTCCTAAGCACCCTCTTGCAGTGTGCAGCACACTTATGGGACTTTCAGAAATGTGTCATATGTAAGATCAAATTATTTTTTTTAGTGTAAAAAGGAAAAATGCTTATCTAAGCAGATATTTTAGTCCATAATCTTAATTTATTAATTTAAATAAAACAAAACAGTGGATTTGGATACAGCAGTTGATAATATTTCACAGCTTGTGAACAGAATGGAAATGATATTGCCGTACTTGGAATAGGTGTCATGTTCTTGAATATATGAAGTAAAAGGCACATCAACAATGTCTCTTTGGTGATGGTGTGTCACTGCTGCCTGTAGTGTCTCTTTCCATTTACAACATGCATATTTTATGCAATTTGCATATTTTATGTCAGAAGAGGCCAAAACTTAACAGTCATTTAAGTTGATATCAGCTTGGCTATTCTTTTAATGGAAGCATGATTAAACTGACAATATTTCAATTTGTATTACTTTTCTTAGGAACGTGTCCCCTTTATGACAATAATTGTAATTTAATAGTATGTCCAGCAACAGTTTCTTGATATATTGCCTGGCTTATTTGTGTTAATGGCAGTTTTGGTATGTTTAGAAATACAGCGGGATATTTTAGATCACTCAGTGAATCTTTGTGTGTTGTCATTAGCAGGTCCGATTCAGTTATTTCAAGGTTGTAGTTTCTGCCTGTGAAGGAACAGGTTTGTGTTTAGAATCTACAAGCTTTGTTTGTCTGTGAGTGTATTGTGATAGTGAAATGCTTAGCTACTGGCTCTCTGAGAGTTTCTAAGCACCCCGGTTATAAATTATAGGAATTATTTTGAGATCTTCTACTTGGGTATTGTGCATGTTTTCTTTTCTAAGTTTCAGGTATTTGGGTTTGTCGAAAGTCAAGTAGTTCTTCGGAAAAGGCACTTTTATGCAACTTTAAAAAAAATCGTTAAATCCCCATTATCTGGCAGTAATATTTTTAACAGAAAACTTCTGACTGGTTTGGCTGGCTGCCTTAGAGGTGTCCATGTGCCAGTTCCTTGTGAACTTTTCTAGAATTTAGCATATATAAAAGTGAAGAACCTGAAAAAAACCTCCTCTGCTCTGCAGTGATGGGATGATGGATCAGGTAGACCTTAGAGGGAATTTATGTTTGTTTTTTTTTTTTTAAAGTTGTATTTCAATAAAACCTAGAAAGTTACCCGTGTTTTTTCTTCTTAAGAGAAAAAACTCAAAGCCACTAAGGAATATAGAAGAAAAAATCAGAAAGCATCCCAGTCCTCTGTGTTTTACAGGCAGGCATTTGCCTCCACGCTTAGATTGAGTTAATTCAATTACTTTCTTAGTGGCAGCATATTTCCATGGGAAACTTTTCCACCATTTCTGAGACCTGGCTTTTTGCTCCCTGTTCTTCACCACTGTGTTGTAACATCCCTGCATTAACTGCAGGTTCCCAGGGCTGTGCCATGGTTCTTATGCCCACCAGCATAACCTTTTTTTTTTCAGAGAGCATGACACAAACTGAGAACGTGCAACTCTTTGTTACATTTGTTAATAGAGAGAAATGCTTGCTCTTTTTTCAAAGTTCAGAGGTGAAAACAAGAGCTGCATTCTGGGTCTTGTACTGCCACCAAAACTTAGGATAACTTTAAGCACGTCACCTGTCTCTCTGTATTTCCATTTCAAGGCTGTTAAGATGAGTGTAAGAATGACCATGGTTGGAAAAGCTCTTTCAAGTCTTTGAATGCAAGTTATTCTTCAAGAATTTGTGCTTTTTTCTTCTTTAAGAACTTCTGCTTCCCAACATAGTTCTTAAGACTGTGTTCCACCAGGAGATTTTCCGCTTTGTAGGAAAGAAATGCTTTGAAATTACGAATGGACTTGCTCTGGATGCTCTACTGACTGCTGGGAGCCAAATCCATACCCTGTCCAGCCAGTCTCTTGGTGTGGATCGCCAATACCAGCTTCAAGAGCCATGAGAGTGCTTTTTGGGCATTTAGAAGGCCACAGGCCACATCCTTTTCTTGCAGAGCTTGTTTCTGCAAAATTTGTTTGATGACTTTCAGACTCTTCTCATTGCTGTTTTGTTTTTTCTTGTTGCTGCCTGGTTCACCTGGGGGCAACATTAGCACTGGAGGTTGAAATTTTTGTGTGGACAGGAGACAGAACTAGAATGAAAAGTAGTTTTTTCCTTGTCAGCCATGTGGAGTTAAAGCCATATTTACAGCAATTTCACTGTGAGATTGAGAGGGAGAAATGGACAGAGTTTAGGAAAATTATATTTGTGAAAGAAGAACAAGATTGGTGTCCACAATGAGAAAGATGGGAGAAGGCAGAGACAAGAATTGGTGAAGAATTTTCTCACCTCAAGGTTTGTTTTAAAATCAGAATAAGTGCTCTGCCATTGTATATTCAACACCAGGAAACTGATATAATATTACAGGGCTGTATGTTATCCTTGTGACATGTTTGCATTCTGCATCATTCTCTTTCTGCTGAAATAATTGCAGTAAAGGATATAGTATGTAGTGTCCTTCTGCATCTGTTCCGAGGGCAGATATAGCATATGTGTGAAAAAAAGTTTCCAACCTTTTTCTTCCTCCGTGTACTTCCTGAGACTAGTTACAAGAGGTAATTAGAGTTAACTTTCCAAGCAAAAGGGAACTCTTAAAAAAAACCCGAAGTCACAACCTGCATTTTAGCATGAGGTTCTCGAGCATTGGTTTGGAAATGTACCTGCTAATGTTACTGCCATATTTTCTTCTATTCCCCTTAAACGTTCTTGGGATGTTAAAGCTAAGGCTGACGAAGTTTGGAGCAGTTTACTTTTGAGTGTACTTAATTCAAACAACAAGAACGGTCCATTTATTTTGTGACCTATTTATAGCCATTAAACAAACCATAGCAAATGGATCTGCTTTACTTAATTCAGTACATTTGGTGGAAGATTAAGAGCATGGAAAATACATTCATGAAAATGGTTATGTTTGTGTCTGATACCATGCAAATATCTGTATACTGCAGAACTATCATTTTTTAAATAAAAATAGGAGTTTATTTTGCAAGACAAAGAATTGGAAATAAAATTATTAGGTCACTGCTTTGGCAGACCAAATATTGGGGAGATTATATTATTTCTCATTATGAGCTATGTATGATCACAATTGTAAATCTCAATAAATAGTCTAAACATGAAAAAGTGGCATTTATGTTCTAGCTCATTTTAATGATAAGAACAATATGTTTCGGGGGTTTTTTTGATTGTATTTTGTTTTCAAGGTGTTCTCAACGTATTAAAAGAGTTGATGTATTTTTCCACAACACAGTATTTTTATATTCCCTGTGTTACAAAGCTGCTAACTGAAATTCTCTTTTTGCTTCTCAGGTTGTTTTTGAAGTGGTCACTTCAGGTCACCCAGGGTATGTGGCTATTGATGAAGTGAAAGTTTTAGGACACCCATGTAGTAAGTACCTGTCTGCTATTTTAAAGCCATCCCTCTAAAATGAATGTGTCACTGTGCTTCAATAAATGTGGAGCAAAAGATACAGAAAATGTCAGAAAACAGTGTCACCGCTATAAATGTAGGCTGAGTATGTACAAAGCGTTGCTAGCATTTGAGCACCTGCACCTTATTGGCTTTAAACACATCTCTTATATGCACCTTGTGTACAGTGCTTGGTGTAAGCCTCAGAGCCAAATTGGGCCATCCTGTGACTCCTTCAGAACAAAAGTCATCAGGACTTCATTCTGTCGGCATCAAAAATTCAGTGCAACCACAAACTGAGGCATTAGTGAGAGCAGATGAGCAGCAGAAGAGCTGAATATATATGACTGTTTTTTCCAAGGCTTAGAAAGAAGACGACTCAGCGGGCCAAAGCCTTGCTAAGCAAGGTCACTTAGGGTACTTCCCCAGGTACTACATGACTATTTCTGCACTGTTTTAGTGGCTTATGTTTCAGATATGCTTCCTCATCCCATTATCAAGGATATGTAATAAACTGTCCTACATTCCTTTAAAACTGATGTCAAAAGAAAACCGTGGAAATTGAAGCTTTAATATCATAATCCAGATGTAATTGACATGTAATTGTAGGTAGTAATCTTATTGACCAAGTGACTGAGTGGGGAAAAAGACAACAACTTCTGTGTAATTGTTCACCTTCCTCATATGCCGTATAGCACTTGTATGCATTCTTTGTGGCTTATAAGTAAAAGCTGTGATTTAAAATGGAAAGTGGTTTACTGGTTAGTACGAGAGGACCTCATAAAAATTATTGTAGAGTTAGTGGCAAGAAGACACAGACATTTCTTCCAATATGGAGACAGTTATGCAGAATCAGCAGCTGTTATTTCTGAATCACTTAGTTCTAATAAACACAGCAGGCTCTCATGTTGTTAGGCAGCATTTGTGCTTCTGCATTTTGAATTTATATCTTTGGTTCAGGCAGCATAAGTATAAAGCAGCATTTTATCAGCTTAATAATTTTTCTTATACAGATTTTGAGAGGTTTGATCTGTGCATTTGTACCAATCAGTTCTCAAAACCTGCAAGTAGCTTTTGCTAGTGTGGAGACTGAGATGTACCCCATAGTGTGTAGAGTTCTCATGTGACAATGTTGAAACGCAAAAGCTTTAATGAAAAGTTCTTTGATGAAGTAATTAAAATGTTAGAAATTAAAACATCAAACCAGTTACATTGTCTACAAGAAAATTGAAAAAGTGTGAAAATTAGAACACTCTGTGTCTAAAACTTTGCCAGACTCAATGCTGTTCTTTCTCTATATTGCCAGAAAAAAAAACCTTTTGGAATTATTAACTCTTTAAATAAAAAAATCAAATGGCAAAATATTTGTTAGGCAGTTGGCTGGGTAGTATGGACACAGACCAAGCAGAAAGCAACTTGTAAGAACTGAAAAGGATGGCTTTTGATGAGTGGGGTTTTTCTCTGTGTGTGTGTTTGATTTTTAAAATCTGACACCCGTCTCCACTTAGGACATACCTGGTAATTCAGAAAGGATAGTTTTCCAGAGTTTAGGATGAACAAGAAAAAAATCTAGTGAGGTAAAAGCAGAAGTAAAAAAAAAAAAAAAAAAAAGTGAATGAGAAATGGGGAACCTATTGAAGGATTTTACTCAATAGTCAGACATTAATAGTTTGATAGGCAACGAAGAGGATGACCTCGGCCTAAAGCCTGTCTGTCCTAATTGGGAAGTGTTTAAGAAAAAACCCAGCAGTATGTATAATAAATTTAGCATAAGGACACTTACCATGAAAACTTTTCTTTCTGTATTTACATATTAATTTGGGCTATTTTGTTCTATCCATTTCTTCTTATACTGCCTTAGACCGGATAGTATGCAACTTTTTCTTGAATTATGGTAGCTGGATATTTGTAAATTCCTTAAAACAGCAATATCTCCCAGTGATAAGGTCTTTTGAGAAATCGTTACCAACACTTTAAATGATTGTGGTGCTCTGCTAGAAAGTGTATGTTTAGTTCACCAGTTTATTACTAATACTGAAATTTCAACGTCTGAAAGCAATGTTCAGAGCCTTGCTTATCTGCTGGTATAGGCAGTGCAAAAAGTCCCCTTGCCTGGAGTAGGTTGTGAGTGGGAATATTGCCTTTTCAAGGATAGGTTTCTGTATCAAATTTCTATGGTTTTCTGTGTCACATGATTGACTCTTTCCAGTAAAACAAAAATACACATGCTGTCTTTCCTCCTTCAGTGCGCATAGTTCTTATTTGAATACCTATTTCATTTGTTAAGTTATTTATAGCTGGATTGCTTTCATTTTTACTGGGACTGTTTTCTCTTTCTAAATGAAAACCAAATATTTGTATGGAGAATGCATGTGTTTTGGTTATTCTGCAGTGTTGTTAAAAGGAATTACATTTAAAGAATACAGCTGTAGTTGGTGAGAAGTCTTATGTTAGTATTTTAGCTGTTTGGTTGGTGCATTTCTAAAGCCATCCCCTCTATAGGCACTGTACCTGGTTAAAAAGAAAAACCTGATCCCTGACAACATCACTCTACTTTTTACTGTTTTGTCTAGTTGGTAGTGTAAGTATCTAATAAGTTTTTTTTTTTTCAAAACATAATTAGTTTTCGATATGATCTTTATTAATAGAGTTTTATTGCAAGAGGGATGCTGAGCGAAGATAATTTACACAGCAGGAACAATTAAAAAGCACTTCTGCTCTTTCCCAGGTGCGGAAGTAAACCAACCTAGAATCTAATGAGTAGTCGGTGATTTGAACCTTTTAAAGCAGGGCTATTTAATTTTCTCAGCGAATTACTCATAGCCAGTACTTGTATGTTGCATAACTTCAGTACTTTTCCTTCTCCCAACAGCAAAAACTCCCCATTTCTTGCGTCTTCAGAGTGTGGAAGTCAATGCAGGACAATTTGCTACTTTCCAATGCACTGCCAATGGTGGAACAGACTCAGGTGACAGACTCTGGTTACAGGTAATTTCTTTCTTTCCTAATGTATTGACATCTGGGGGGAGGGGAGTTCATTATTCTGAAAGGAACGTTAAACATGAAAAATGATAGGGCTGTCCATTTCATCAATATTAGATTTTATAACACCTTTGAACTGCTGCATAGCAGGTGTTCTGTTGTAGAAAATGATACTGGAAGATTTTGCTCCCTTATTTCAATGGGATATGTTATTAAAAATAAAGGTAGTGTTTTTGTTACATGTGGTGATCGTGAGTAAAGGTTGAATTCCCAAGGAAGAGCACATGGCTTTCTCAAAATGTCTATGCTGGTTAACTGCAACATTATGCACAATGATTTTCTTGGCTTACCTCTATCTCTGTTTAGTATTTTCAGCTAAAATTACATTCTTACTTTTTAAGTCTGGAGAAGACCAGTAGGAAAGTCAAATCTGACTTTCTGTGCTATAGAGCCAAAGAATCTTACATATATTCATTGAGTCCATAATTTTTTACTTATTGAATGATGTAGGTTCTAGATAGGTATCAGATCTTGATTTAAAGACTGTCTCCAACTCAGTCCCCCCTTATCCATATGTGTAAATTTGTGTCAAAAACATGCATCTTACTTGATCTCTTTTGGTAATGGGAGTGGAAGTTTAACTGCTGTCTTGCTGCCATCATTCCAGAATTGTCTGTTCTCTACAGCAGACAGTAGTCTGTATATGGTCTTAGCTTTAGGGATATACAGACCTGATCCCTGTGCTTTCCATATGTGACAAATAACATGCTAGAACCGGGACATTGAGAGAAGGAAATAAGGATGCCTGAAAAAATGCTTAAGGAGAACAGTCAGATGAAACTGCAGTATGTGGAGAAGGAGGGACAGGAGAAATTGAAGCAATAGTACATGTGCGATTTAGAGATTAAAGTCTCTTTTTTTGTTGGTTAAACAATTTCAGGCTTTTACTGTAGTTTTCCTTTCACATTGCACTTGGTGCAAGATTTCATCAAGCATTTTGGAAATGATTCGTTTAAGTATGACAGGTTGAAGAGCAGAGTAGTTACAAGAAAACTAGCACACAAACAAGTAAGTAAAACCACTTGAAAAGCAAAGACCCGTATTTATCTGTATATGAATGTTATGTCTATGCAGAAAGAGCCTGATCAAATACAGTAGAAGGAAATGGAAATCTCCTTTGTTTTTATTTGGGTTGGCATGGATATTTTCAAACTCTATGCTGATATAAGGCCGATATTTCTCTAACACTCCAGTCCTTTAAAACCATCAATACGGCGTTGAATTGGTAGAATTAGACTCCTGCCTTTCCTAAGCCACTGAGATTTTTTGAAAGAATGATTTTTTCCAGTCATGAAAAGGGTTTAGCGCGTATGGGGAAATAATGGGTTGTTATTTCATCAATGATAACAATTCTAGAACCTTTGAACTTTTGATTAATGCTCTTTTGTAAAATTGAAGGTAGAATTCAATATAGGGAAATCCTAATTCCATTCAGTCTTTTCCATAGATTTCAGAACAGTATAATTTCAGCTTTAACTTCCGCCCCCCCTCCCCGGAATTCAGGGCACATAAATTCTTTGCAAGACCAGAATGTATTTTCTTTATTTTTTGAAATAAAATATCCTTCTAGATTTTATGTAATATAAAATAATTCTTCTTAAGAGCAGTAGCTATTCCAGAATGTCTTTGCTGAGATTAGTTAAGTGATTCCTTGTTTGTACATGATTATATATTTTTTCTCTATATGAGGTATAAGAAAGTAATGACAGATTGACTTTTTGAGGAATTTCATCTTCCTGCAGGGCCACTGTTTATTTCTCTTGTCCCTATAACTACAAGTCCCTCTTGTAATCAGTCCAAGGCTGTGCAAATTCCAGGTGTGCCTTTGTGTAAGAACATTTTAAAAGTTGACAAGATCTCCTGGATAGCTTGGATTTATTTTCCTACTTGTTTGCCAGTTTTCACAGATGTCTGCTGCAACTTACAGTAAGAGTGATCAGGCAGCTCCACATGTGGGATGCTGCAAATCAAGAGATACTGTTCCCAAAAGGAATAGCTATATTTTAGTGTGCTGGGTCACTGTCGGGTAACAGATCCCCAGACCTTGCAGTTCTCCATCAATCGACTGACACCATCTGGTTTCGTGGTGTGATATTGAGGAATTTTATATATGCCTGCTTATAACATCTCATGACACCGCCACAGGACCATGAGTACAATGCAACTATCTGTAGTAGCCGTCAGAAAATGTAGTATTTTCTACGTCACATGACTGGTTAGTAGACATTAAAGATCCATTCCTTCCTGCTAACAGTAGAACCAATATTCAACTACAAAACGTCTTAACAAAGGACATTCTTGTCTACACTAGAGCCAGAGTAAAGTGAGCACCATTCTCTGGAGATGTTTATGCTGGCACTCAGGTAATAGGGACTCAGATTTTAGTGGTGCTACAGCAGGGTCATGCAGTCTTGCTGATATGCCTAGTTTGTGCACCAGTAATGTTAAGCCCTTTCTACCATCCTTTTGATAGTTTGTTTCCTTAAATTTATAAAATCTTAAGAGAAAACCATAGTAGATAAATAAATAGAGTTGTGTGATTTTATTGGGGTCTTGTCAGCATTTCTGCCAGGTAAGTCATATCAGGAGGCCTAATCTGTTTGTTTTTGGTTATATCATGAGATAATTTGCTCCCAAATGATTTCCAGTACCTGTCATTTTTTTTCAGATTCACATTGTTAGTCTGAATTACCGGTAAATTGCCAGGGTGAAGTCACAAACCCACTCAATTCAGTGCCATTTCTGACTGTTTCCAGTAGTAGCAAGATTTTACTCCTGTACTTCTATGCCTTTTATATAGTACCTCTCAGACTGTATGCAGTGAATACTTCAAGTTTAGTAGTACAAATTTTTCTAGTGAACAAATATTTTACTTTTTACAGTCTTAGACTGTGAGGGTTACACGTTCCTTAAAATGAATGAATAATTGTAACTTGGTTATTTTAGTCTCCTTGTCTTTGCTGAGTGCTTCTGGAAACAGCATAGATGTTCTTAGTTTAATAATGCCCAGTTCTTGGAGCAGCCCTAAGTGAAATCCATAGATCATGGTTTATTTCCCTCTTTTTTTTTTTTTATTTTTTTTCCCCCCTTTTCAAGCCTGTGGAATATGAAGTCTATTAATTTATGGAGTATTATGGAAGTTTTTGCAATTGAAAAGGTGATGGGGGAACCACAATTCATAGGTGAGCTGCCCAAATTAGACCATTAAGCCATGAAATTTGTTTCATGATGCTGTGATCAGTATTTACTCTTTTGGGAAAAGGAAAACAGAAAGCTGTTTACCTTTTCCATAGTGCGGTGCTTTGCAAGAAAAACACTATTCCTGATCCTGCTAGGCAGCCATGCACCTTAGTGTGCGAGCTGTGATTGCAAGTTTGTCAGATAGTCTGACAACAAATAGGTATTTTCAGTGATATAATTTCAAGTTAAATTCAAGCAAAAGGACTCAAGAACACAACACAGCATCATACAAGTTTGGTTTTGTTGTTTTAACTAGTGTCCAATTAATAAGGTCATTGGGTAGGTTGTATGTTTATGAATTTATGTCCTCATTAGCTTACGTTTTAAACATAAACATACCTTAAAAATAAATCTGATGACATTAGTGAAGGAATATTTATAATTAACAGATGTGTCCCATCTGCTTACATTTTCTTTATCACATCTGTGGACAGCACAGGTTATTATCATTATGGGTTGGCTCTTTCTATTCCATTGAATGATTGAGCAAAAATGCCATTCCTATGCTCTTTCCTATGCTCCCACTGTAGGGCTGTAGCAATTGCACAAATTCCTCTTTTAAACTATAGTCTCCAGAGGTTGACACCAACAATAAGATAGAGCACTAGGCACTAAAGGAGTTGGGAATCCCAAGGAATGGAAATATACTTCAGGAAAACAAACAACAACAACAAACAAACCAACCACAAACATTTGCAGGTGAGAACCAAAGTTAGAATTCAGAAAGAAATTAATATGGAACACAGAACGGTTATTGGTCAAGTGCAAGCAGCTGAGACAATGTCTTCTGAAAAGTTTCTGCCTATTTACTAGATACTAATACTAGCATAAGAAACACAAAACTGTATTATAGGAGAAAGAAGGTAGAATTCTTTTTTGGAAGTAACCTTCTTTGGGTGCAGCCTAGAACATTGGAAAAAGCAAACATTTTGCTTCCCACCGACATCTTTGAGCCAGGAATCTAAATTGTAGCTTGCAAATTAGAATGAAACTGAGAAAAAAAAGGTGGTTTACTTAAAAACAGATGAATTTCTTCCACTGTGAGCCCAAGGTATACACGTACATAGATTTTCTTTGCTGCAAGTATATGAAGTTTGAACTGTCATGTATTGAATGCTTATGCATACAAAATATTATATTTAATAGCAACTAAAATTAAAATTATTAAGTCAAAACTGCTTAAAAATAAAAATAAATGTTTCCAAGGAGATGTTTGGAAAAGTACCTCTGCAGTCTTAAAATTTTGAACCTCTTGAGTCTAGCTTTTTTAAGCTATATACTAACATCTTATTTGTTTCTACAGAAACCCCACCTTATTCAGTATAGTGGACATATTCAGTTATTGAATAGCTCCTTAATATGTAGGTTCCTTCACACAATTATATTTAGGGCTTCACTTTGTTTACTAAATACTATACAAATCCATTCTGAAAACAGGTTTATTCATTTTCTAATGGAATCTTTTCTGCTAATACTAGTGCTTCACAAGACTAAGTTGTTTCTGTGGGATGGATTGGTAGTATCCTCATTTTATAGTTGAGGAACATAGAAACTGAGAAACAAAAGCAAATCATATCCCTTACTTTTGGAAGCAGTCTCTGAGACATCTGGACCTGATTCTGTATATGGAAGGCACTGAGTGCTTCCCATGATCAGTGTTTGCTGATGTTAGTTGCAATAGCGAGGGGCCAGTACTTTGGGGAATTGACCCCAAAGATCTAAATTAGGCATCTAGAATATCACTATACAGTTAGAAGAGTCCTGAGAAAAGTTTAAGTGACATGACTTAAGTTCTCTGTGACAGAGACATGTGTGTTAAGTCATGGAATCACACAGATTCTGCAATTGGCTTGCTTGTTCCTTAGCTTCTCAGGCCTGGCTCCACCTCTTCATTTTCCCACCTCCATCTGCTGCTTCTCCTAATTTGCAGCTGGTTCAGTCAGTTTCCTCTGTGTGCTCCTTGCTCTTAGAATGATCTAGACTGTGACACCAGGGAAATTGCTGTTCAATGATACCTAGGTATCATGAAATTCCATTTTAATATCAAACCCCATCTTTTGATATTAATTTCTAAGATTTGTTGTAGCATCACTAAACATAGCAATTGCATTTTTCAGAGACTTGTACCTTGACTCAATGTGGGAAGCCTCCTTGAGAGAGCTTCCTCAAACACTGGAAAGCTACAGTTGATGAGACAGAGGGGTGATCCCTTCACTGAAGTAATGTATTTTTCCTAGCCTCATTCTTAAACGTGGTTGAAATTCAAATAATTATTTAAAAATGTAATTCTTAGACACATAACTTTTATTGAAGAAATACAGACCTAAGTGTTAAAATTTGTTGAAGATATGGAAATAGCAATAGGGTCTCAGAACACATGACAGTTGTAGTAAGCGACATCATCAGACTTACCAATAGCAAGAGACTAATGGGTATTCTCTGAAAGATGGGGAGAGGGTGAAATCTTTCATACCTATGGTTTATGCATGCAGAACGCATGATACTTCATTTGCAGCCAAGAAACTAAGAGCAGTATCACTCTAATGGCTGGTCTTCTCTACCCTATCTAAACAGTTTGCTACCTGTTAATAAGGGATTTGGCTTTTCTTCTTGTCTTTTCTGAAAGCTGTCTTTCACCTTATTCAGTGTATGTTTTTTTGTATCTTCACTAATCTTTTGCTAAAGGTATGAAGTGTATGAAAGATTTTATTCCTCTACATACAAAACTGCAAAACCTGTATGCATTATTTATTATTTATTCAAAGGAAGAGATACAATCCTGTGTCAGAGGGTGTTTTGGAAAATAAATTGTTTTCCTTAGGAATACATACACACACACAAACACACGTAAATGAGAGGTATCAAAACCATCCTTGTGAGAATGTAGAACCAGTGCAATGACTCCTGGCAAATTATGAAAATAAAACATATTTATAGGACATACAAAATAGTTTGTGTGTGTGTGCATGTACTTGTTTATGTAAATCACATCAGGTATCCCAGAAGGTGAACTGAAGTCCTAGAGTTTCATAAGAATTTTTTGTTATGCTGTAAACTCTCTGAGGCTTTCACATAATTATCATTTTCACTGCTAAGTCTGGAAGCACTGGAGGAAAAAAGGTTTCAGCCATTTTTTGAGCACTAAGATAATGAAGCAGTATTTTACCTGTTAAAATTAAATCGTGTACATATGTAACAACTTACTAACACAAACAGGTGGAACTATTAATGTAAACTGTACAATGAGATATGCCTAAAGAAAATGTTCTTTTGAATATTAAAAAAAAATAAATTTGGGTTTGATCAGTAGGTGCTTTTGTGTATTACGGGAGTACAGGAGATCATTATTCTTCCTGCTCATAAATGGCTCAATCTTCAGAAACTGATCAATCCACCTTGTGTATAGCAAATTCTCTTGAGTCCATTGACTTGAGAAGAGCTTTAATGACATCAATCAACTAAAGATTTTGCTAAGACTATACACATCCTAATGCAAGTGCATCCTGATGTGTTTTTGTAGATAACCTGAGATGATTTTACTGTTAGAAGGATAATTAGTGCCCTGTAAGAATGTCAGTATCTGTTTTTGAATAGATAAGTTAAACTGTTTTAAAAAATTCTGGTAATCATTTAATATTGTTTCCAGGGTTTGGTATGTTAATTTCTTTGTGTTCCCTTCTCCACTCTAGTATATATTTAATGTCTTTCTTGCAGTGAATACTGTATATTTTTTGTTAATTGTCATTTATCAGTTATAGTTGCTTTTCATTAATTGCATAATAATCTTACTATATGACAGAAAATGACAGAGTCTCCATCCTTGGAGATGTTAAAAAAGGAACTGGTTTGCAGTCATGAGCAACTCGTTGCAGTTGACCCTGCTTTGAGCTGGCGGCTAGGCCTACACGATCACCAGAAATCCCTTCCAACCACAGTTATTTTGTGATTCTATGATAATAGATAATCCCTATTCTTGTCTCTAGCATTTAGCAACTTTACTGATAAGGAAATACTGAAATGGAGTTTCTTGAGTGAGGTGAGATGTGTGCCTATGTACACCCACTGGTTTTCAGTAGTTGATTGGATTCCTCTTTTTTCCCATTTTAACCTCTTGATATGTCTTTTCTGTTAATTTCTATTTCGGTCACTTTACACTTCTTATTTCTTACTTTACTTCTGTCGATCATAAAGGAAGAGAAGGGACATTCTCAGCAATAAGAGCACACAGAAGAAACCCAACAAAGTAGTTGGGATGGGGCTTTGTCTGTCAATGAACATCGGCTCACACTCCAATTCCAGCAATTGAGTAGTATATTGCTAGGAGAGTGCAGGAAATAAAAAAATCATCTGTTAATGCAGAGGCTGCAGTCTGGTACTGTGTATAAAATGCCAGTAGTGTAGGAAGTGGCAAAAAGAAACTAATTTCCATATGATTTACAAAAGTGAAGTAAAGAAAAGGCAAAGAATAGGTACTTTGAAGCATCTATGGAGCAGTGCATTCTGTTATCTGTAGATCCCTGTTCGTCTTCATTTACATAATTTTTACAGTACAATTTTATAAACATCTGCATACAATATTGTGTTAGCTTGTTGGGTTTGCATCTATTTTAATTGTACTTGAGGTTTAATTTGCACATGCTTTTTTAGGAGACAAACTTCATTTTTTCTCATTTGCTGCATTTTTAAGAACTTTGATAGTATGTGATAGAGGGTCTAGTTTAATTTACGTGTTCTCTTTCCCTGTAGAGAGGCATAAAAAAGAAATGTAACAAATCTCAGCTTTCTAAGCATTAATTCAAACTTACAAAAATTTAAAATATGTTCATGGGTATTAGAGATCCCATACCGAAGTTTTGGAACAAAGTTCTATGTTTATTTTAATAGTTCCACTTAGCTGTGAGCAAATATATATACTACAAACTTTATACATTAATACAGTAAGTATTTAGATTGTATGAAAAGTCAAATACATTTTGGAATGTGTATATATCCCGGTTTGAAATAAAACAGAACCAATTTTTTATTCTGGAATTTTACATTTTAGTTAGGCCTCTTATAACACTCTGAAATTAACGGCATATTGTGGAGAAAACTGCTCGTTCTCAGAATGAAAAGACCAATGTTTGTGCTACATGCCAAGGAACGGTGTGCAGAGAGGCCCTTCCTTATACTTGTTACTATAACAACCAAGGTCAGACAATTTCATTATTTCCCTCATTAGGGGGTCAGAAATGGAAAAACATAGAGGGGTCACATCTGTGGGGAGGATCGGACAGGCCAGGTGACCCAAACCTGATCAACTAGGGTATTCCATCCCATCTTCTCCATGCTCAGTATAAAGCTGAGGGATCAAAGGGTCAACTCTCTTTCT
Source organism: Limnodromus scolopaceus (assembly GCA_028565335.1). Taxonomy (NCBI): domain Eukaryota; kingdom Metazoa; phylum Chordata; class Aves; order Charadriiformes; family Scolopacidae; genus Limnodromus; species Limnodromus scolopaceus. The sequence goes on along the minus strand of JAOXNO010000013.1, from coordinate 106,449,041 downwards.
TCGATGGCTGACGTCCAAAGAGGACTCTGTCTGTTCCTCTGCCTTTGATCCCAGTCCATGTGTTCCTGACTCCAGAGCTGGAACCCAGTTCCCATCCACCGCTGAGTCCAGTCTGGAACTTCCCCAGTGCCTGCCGGTGACAGGACTGTCATCCTGGGAGCTTGATACGGTTTTGTATATATTGTATCTATTTCATTATTTTCTTCTTTCTTATTTTAATATTAATTCTTCATTGAAGTAGTTTAGTTAATTCTAAACTTCTAAGTCTCCTTATCTCTTCCTCTCCTCTCTTTTGTTGGGGAAGGAAGAAGGGCCATCTGTCGGTCTGGTTTTGGTAATTCTGGCTGAAACCACGACAGTATACCTGAACTTCCAAACCAGCTCCTGTTACAAAATAGTTGTTAGGTGAGATGCTCGTCCTTTGAGGAAGATAAATGCTTTGTTTATGAGACAAGCTTTGTTGTGAACTGTTACATCTCTTCCCTCTGGGCAGTAGGGCTGAACGTTTCATCACCCTTAGAGCAATCCTTTTCTCTCTTCTCTCTGTCAGGATGTAATCTCCCAACAGGGACAACACCAGCCAGAATTTTTTAACCTGGACTTACTGGTTTTATTCTTGTGCATATGTAGATTTGATTAATCTTTCTTTGATGCTGAGATTTCTCTTACAAAATTTTCAATTACTAGTGGTACCAGAGACTAGAAATTAACTAATTTTTGACTTTTAATGATAAATCCAGTGAACAAATGCAAGAAACAGAAAGACATCTTGAATTCAATGTATCTGTGAGGTATTTTGACTTCAGTGAAGTTTTGGAGCTGACCGTTGGAAACCATCTAGCCTAGTGTTTTTATGAGGAAACTATGTGCAGCTGAATTTACAAAACATGTTTAGAGTGTGTTTGGAATGTGCATTAAAGGTGACTTTCCTCCTTGAACACCATCTTTTCCTTTATGGGTTAACGTCAGCAAGGCTGAGTGGTACATCAGGTGCTGGGTACTCTTTTATCAGTGGCATGATTCTCTGAGTACTGAGAGTGCTTTAGGACTAAATTCTCAAAACCAGGGAAAATGGGAATATTGCCAACCTACCACCCTCCTGTTTTTGTACCCGGGCATAGTGAATTCCTTCCACCACAACAGCGTGCTGCCCAGGCTGGCTCTTGCAAGGGATTTCTGCATGTTTCTTAGAAAAATAAACTATCAAAAAAACCCCACCCAAATCTCTGTCTCTTTGGTAATCTCTTGTGACCAAAAGAGATTTGGAGGAAAAAGTAAATCTGAAAAATGCATGAATATAGAAGATTTGCTTTTAGAGGTACACTGGAAACTCTGTGAAATCCAGGAGGGCCTTGGTTACGATCAGTGGTGCAAAATCTTAAGACAGTTGGAGATAGCTTGTCAAAGTTTGTGAGTAACCTGCAAAATTAGTAGATTTTGATACTCCTCATTTGCTGAAGATGCCCTGTTGCAACTTATTCTGTAATTAGAGTCAGAAGTGCCACCTAAAAGAGCCATTATTACTTTTATTTAACAAGTAAACTTGGGCTCTAGACAAAAAGCTTTTGATAACAGGTAGTTGTTCTCTCTTCTTCCTTTTTCCCTGTTTCAGAACTGTGTGTCAAGTATTCAGAAGAGAATTTGCTTATCTGCAGACATTTATCAACATATGCAAGTTAGAGGGGATGCACATAAATCAGTCTCTCTCCTCCATCCCTATCTATCCCCATATATATTCTCATTTGATGTAGTGATCCATAAGAAAAGTTGTTCTGGGATTATCTTTATCAGTCTGACCATTTTGTCTGATTTTGAAAATGGAGACACCCAAGTAGAGTCCTCTTTTCAAGAAACTCAGTGTGTTGTGTTAATCTTCCAGTTATACTGGAGTGTTAAATAATATAGTAAATGGTGATTAGCAAACCTGAGATAATGGAACAGTTGACTTGTGCCACAGGGAGCTGGTTAAATTCAGCTTGCTTTTAAATAGTGTTAGGTGTGCCTGTTCCTGGACCCTGAAGACTGCCTTGGTATGAAGCACAGCTTAACAGCAGTAGAATCACTTAGGGATGTATACGAGTTAGGCAACTGATGAAGTAAATTCAATAAGCTTTCTGTACTATGCTTTTGGACCTTTGGGAGAAAGAAACAGTGACCTTTACAATGAATACGGCAGTTAAAATGTACAAACTTAACTGCTGGGAGGTATCGTGTTCAAATTGGAGTTGAATGAAGGCTTCTTTTATGAGACCAAGGGCTGTTGAAGCTGTTTTAAGGCAAGGAGAACCAAAGTAAAGATTAAATTAAATTAAACCCAAAGGGAAGATGATAGGAAGGAAACAGAGCATTGGAGAAGTTGTGTGTTGGGGACGGGAGCTGTTAATTACTGAATCAGTCACATAGTTTAAAACTGAAACACCTCCAGCCAAACTCCTCTACATTAGCTTCTCTTTTACATGAACCAATGTGTACCCAACTTAGTACTGGTTATTACTGCTATGGTTGCCTTTATTCACAAATTGCTTTGTCACTGTTGAGGGGTTTACTATAGCTTTCTTTAACCGTAGGCATGCGTCTCTTCTTGCCATTCATTCCTCCCATTTGAAAGGATCTTTTTAGGATGCCACTGCCTCACCCCGAACAGGGCATGCTTTTTCATCATAAAATATGTGTGTGCTTGATTCTTGGTTACTTCTTCCTTACCTGCTTTGTAGAACTCTGTATTGCTTTGGTTTTGCCTAGTATTCTGGCTGTTTATAACTTTGGAATAAACTTCAGATTGCCCCCCAAAACTTGCAAGTTGGACTTCCTTCATTCCATGTTGCTTTTCTTCCCAACAAGGTAAGACTTTTCCAGTGAAGAGAATGTGGGACGTGAGCACACTGGTTTTAAACTGTCCTGTTATGTACTTGGATAGAAAAGGCAGACAAATGCCTGCATTAGTATATTTCACGTTGCCTGTAAGGATGAAAATTAGGCTAATGATCTTTACTTTCATATTTTCTCCTCATCACTCTGCTCCTTCCCAGCCCCTCCATAAGCCTGTGTCTGCAGAACTCCAAGCCCAGGGTATTTAAAATCCTGTGTATGCTCCCTTCATTTGTTAGCAAGGTGTTCATCCTAATTCTTGGAATTTTTAATAAAAGGATGATGAGAAGTACTTAGTGTTGCACATTTCAAAGAATTAAGATTCAGTATTAGATTAAATTACTTTATAAATAGGGCTACGGGTTCACCAAAATGCTTCGCAGATACATGGATCATTGCCATAATTTCTATCTAAAGTATAAAAGTCTGCATTGAAGAGAGATTTCATAGTTCTCTGTTTTCTCCAGATGTTTCTGAGGATGTAGTTCCCCACAAGTCATTTTGTATTCTATTGTGTGCTATTAAAGATGAATGGAAAGAAGATTTGGACTTTTTACATATTTTGTGAGCGCTGACAAATTGTTAGAGAATATTAACTCTTCCCAATCTCTCTGGAATTTAATGTAAAAATATAAAATAGATTGAGCAGTATCTGGGGTTTTACTTCATTTTAAAATCTACTTGTAGTAATAACAGATTTGTTCCTGTAAAAATGATACAAAACAATTTCAGTGTGTAAGTACAGAGTAACTGCTTTGGCTAAATTACACTGAGTTTAACAACTCCAGAAAATACAATAATGTCTTTGTTTGCTTTCTCTGTGTTTAATTGTATCTTCAAATAGATGTCATTGCTTAATATTTGGTAACGTGACAAGTCAATGTGTAACTTCAGTAATATTTTATAATATTACTTGGCAGCTCTAGTCACCATTTAGGTTTAGTCATAATAAACAGAGATTTGTGGAGAGCTATGTGATTTGAAGAAAAGGCTCAGCTATCAAACATTAAAATATTGAAAGCTGAAATTTATCTTGAAAGGTAAAATAATAACATTTTACTTGAATGCCCATTAGTTACACATGCAGGGTGCAATTCTGGCTCATAGCAGAATAATTCCAAATAGGACAATAATAATCTTTTTCCAGCACAGCCTCATTACTTGAATGAAATACACTTGTTAACTTACACAGATGGAATAAATACAGGATAATCACAGTATCTGTGGTGGTTCTAATCTAGACTGACAAACAGTTGTCTTGGTTATGAAAGCAGCTCTAGAAATTCAGAGGTAAAGCCAACTGTCTTAATTATTGGAATGATATGAACTCTGTGAAGCAATTTTGTGGCTGTATTAATTACTATTTGATTTAGATTTTACACATATTTTAAACAAAATTACTTCTGGCACTGCTGATGTTATTTGAAATCCCACTGGTATGACTCTAATCAGAATTTTATAAATGTGCGTATTTGAAAGTGGGATCATGCAAACCCTTTCTTTTATTAAATGTATGAAAAGCTGCTTAATTTTCCTGTGTGGACAGAGGGTGACTGACCGATGTTCTCTTTTAAGTCTCTTCTGGCAAGATTGTTGAAACATGCCTTGAGAGTGATTAATGCAGTGATAGTGCTGGATATAACATCTCAGAACTTCAATCCCTTCGAATTACTGCTGCATTTTTGTTAAAAGTATTTCTGAAAGGCTTAATACAGATCTTGTTGCTGCTAAATTGCTGTTCATTTAGAAGACTTAGAGTTAGTTCATTGCCTAAAAGAGACTGTAAGTCTAATTTAAATAACCATCAACCTATTTCTTTTCATTCTAGCTTGCCTAAAATGGAAAAATAATGTGCATTTTAAAGTGCTTTAAGCTGTCTCTGTATTCATTTAATATGCTGCTACTAGGAATATGGATTTTCAAGCTGTATATATCCTGAGGTTAAATTAAGACTTTTAAAAATATCCCTATATATTAAATAACATGTTGTTTAATAGAAAATTTATTTTTACAAGTGACTTACCAGTTATAGATTTTCATTAGTTGGCTTAAATAGCATTTTTGAACATGTGTATTTTTTTTTAAAGGCTTTCCCTGGGCATTTGAAAACATATGGGTTGCTCAGCAGCCAGTGGAACCTGTTATTTTCATTTTTGGATCTCAGCGTCTTACAATCTTTGTTTTCTGGTCAAAATTCTTCTGGTCTAAGAAGGTTAGATAGCTCTGCCCTGGGGACGTGGCCTTTGTAGTCTGAGTAGGTCTAGCATTAAATGATTACGGCAGTTTCCTCTTTCCAGAGTATGAAGTGTCCTGTTCACACAGTTCTCTGAGTCCCAGAGGCAGAAGGAACTTGCAAGCTTAATCTGTACTAAAGCCTCGGTTTCTCACATGGCAAAGCAGGGCTAAGGTAAATAAGTAAAAAGAACTATCTTTATCTTTGAATTGTATTCCAAACAAACAAAAACCCACCCATAAACCAAAAGGACACTACAAAGTTGTTCCAACAACCTGTTTTAATGGGTTTTAATATAGAGTACCACAGAGTTACATTGTAAATCATTAATTTTATACTGTTTTCTGGAATGGGATTAATAAATTACAGACTTGTCTTTTTTTTGTGTTTAATTTTCAATAAAATATGATGTATTTATGAAGACTTAGGCTTTCTCATAAAAACTGGTAGTTGCAAGACCTATCAGTAAATTTCAAAATGTATCTTAAAAGAACTGAGATTAGGGTTTTAATGACTATAATTAGTAAAGCAATAGACCGTAAATGATCTCTTTTATTTGTAGAGCTTCAGAATGTTGCATTAATCAGTTTTAAAAAATTATTTTTGTCAATGCTACTAAAAATAATTCTTTATAACAGAATTGTAACAGGTTGTACTACTACGTTCAATAAAAGAATGTTCATTTGATATAGGCTATTTCTAGCCATTCTAAATGAAATAGCTATTGACAGTCGGCACTGAGAGCTTGTCATTTGTCATACAGTGTGCTTAAAGGGGCCTTTTAAATATGGAAAAAAAAATACTATTGACATTCTTCTCCAATGGGTTTAACTGATCCATAGAAGGGACCACTGTCATACCTGTGAAGTTTCCTGAAGACATTGTGCAGTAACTCAGAGGGAATCAATCAGTCAAAATGTGAATCACAAACAAAGGGAACGAAGCTGACTGTGTGGGTACAGTTAAAATGGAAACCATTCTGTATTCATATATCAAATTATAGTGTTTTTTTCAGACTAGAAACAGTTTTTGCCATTTGACCGGTGCTGTGTTTGGGAGAGGTTGTAGGTGTGGGTTGTTTGGGGTTTTTTTAGTTGGGCTTTTTGTTTGGTTGGTTGTTTTTTTACTGTGCAGCCTTTTTTTAAGACAATCTTCTCCGATGCCTGTGGGTTGAACTTTTCTTATACTTGAATTCATTACCTTCATTACCATTCCTTTATGCTCAGGCTTAAATCAATTAGGTGTCTCTCCTACTCATTTGCTGTGGTCCCAGAAGAGAGGGAAGACTTGCTCTCTTGAGCTGTATTTTTTCTTGTGGAAAGTAAAGCAATTATGTTTCTTAGTCTTTGCCTGTTCCAAACACTATGTTTTCCTTGACTTTTTTTTTTCCCAAAGAGATGAAAGAAAAAAATACAATTTTTTTTTCTCCTTTGAGTTCTAGTAGGAAATGTCATGCCAGTAATTTCTGTGGGACTATTTGAGTTCTAACATGTAATTAGACACCCTACACTTTGCCTCTGCAAGTTGGTAATGTTTAAGAGAAGTCAGTCAAGATAATCTTTATTAATAATAATCTCACATATACTTTGCAGTTGTGTTATAATAATAATAAAGTTTTTTTATTCTGTAGTTCCATCATGAATTTTATTATTTTAATAATCTGTTTCACATCTGGATTTTGGTAGGGTGGCAAAAACGATCAAATTCTCTGTAGAGCCAAGGTGAGTTACATTTAAGGTCTTATAGCTTGTTCATTTAAGCAAAATGATCTCTGTGCCTCTGAAATGTGTTTTGACTTCTCTCTTTTTCAGTCGAAATTATTGACATGAGAATGGATCGCGTGTGTGGCATGGCCATATAGTCGATTACTTGATCAAACTAAGATTTCCTGTTGTGGAACAGCAATTGAGATATTTGAAATCAGGCGAGATTAGTGTGTTCAAGAATAAGCAGAAGGTGAAAACGATTATGGTACCCCCGTGAAACAGTAATTTATTATAAATGCTGCGATGCATTGATCAGTTCCCATTGTCATTCTACATATGCACAGAAAAAGATGGGAAATATGTCCTACGGGGCTGAGTATTTGAGCAGTTCCCTTTATGGACTGCTGGCAAGTTTATATGACAACCCAGGCTGTGTTGTTGAGGATTTGTACTGGCAGTTGGGAGGTCTAAGGGGGCTGCTGTGATAGGAGACAGTCCTCTGTGTGGGACCGGTGGGGAGTGTGTGTGCATCCTACCTTCCCATGGTCTCCTGTCTTCACGAGCTGCAGTTTAAGGCAGAAATTGTACAGTCTTGTCCTTTCCCTTCACCTCTTCCTACCTTTAATGGTGTCCTGTAGCCTTTGATTGGGTGGGGACAGCAAGAAATAATTCTTAAAATATTTACACGGTTCTTCAGTTGTGTTATAACTCATGCGAGTCCTGGTAGATTCTGGATGCAGGTGCCTATGTGGAAGCGTAGGTGTACCGTGCAGGCTGCAGTGTGTTGGGGCTCGTTCACACTCTAAATGAGCTGAGCTAGTTTAGGTACTAGAATTAATCAGTGTGTGGCAGTATGTTGTTCCCTAGAGAATAACTTACCCTATTTCTTGGCAGGATAAAATAGCCTGTGTAAAGCTTCCTAATGTTGCAACTAGAAAACGGAAAAACCAGAGAGGGTGTATGTAATATAAGCATTTGACTTGGCTATGCATAGGGTCCTTAGAGTCTGAAAGATGCAGAAACACACTTTAAAACTGTGTAGTTTGTGGCTGGTCAGCAGCTCTGATAATTAGGATTAATCAGTTATTGTCTCAGGTGAAAAAATAACATTGCTTTTAAGAGATATTAATTCTCCAAAATTGTTATTAACCCACTCTGCTTGCTTCCTGGGAAAAATAATAGTTTTGAAATAGTAGTTTGAACTGTTTCTTTCCAAGTTTTGTTTTTGGTAACTTCTATGCCACGTCAGAGAAAATGGTTTATCAGCAGCTCAGAATTCTAGGAATTTTAAGGAGCTGGCAGTTATCTGAAGGAATTCTCAAGTAATAACTTAAGACTGAGTAATATTTAAGGCGTGGTAGTACACTCATTTTTGGGCATCTAACAAGCTTTTTTTTTCTCTTTTAAATAAGCTGAGCATCACCAATGTTTATTTTTGAAGAGGAAATAACTCTACCTTTCAGTGCATGAGAAGCAGTATTTACTGTTAATTATACTGCTTCTTTGGCATTAATGGCATGATTAACTTAGACTTGGTTTTGCAATTTAGGGATGACTAATTTTATGAGGCTGGTGTTTGAAACTCTCTGGTTATAACTGGTATTTTCAGGGTACTTTCAATATGGTGGCAAGTAAGGGCCATAACAAACTGAGGTCAGTATTTCCTGTATAGGTCTTAAATTCTGCTGGACAAACTAGAAACTCCAGGGCAGAAAACCAGATGTTACTAGCTCTGTTGATGATTTATAGAAGCTTGGTCGGGCAGGACCTTTTCCCTGCTTGAAGCTCCTGAGGTCAGAAAAACCGACTAAGAATAACCAGTATCATTACACAGAATCAGACTGTACATATGCCTTCCTGGAGAGAGTGTCTTTTGGGAGGTGCTCATTGGGGTTCTCTAGTTTCTCTTGATGTTTTGATAATGGCTGTAACCTTCAGTTTGTTGAAATACATATGTTTCTGTGCAAAGGTCTTGTTTGCTTGTTTAAGTAAATGTTGTCACTAGATTTACTATATGGGTTTTTTCATCCAGCTCTAGTAGTTCAATGATTATACATTTTCCGAGGGTTTTTGATTGTTCATAGTGCCTGTATCCTTATTATCCATATTTCATGGGTGTGTGGAGGACAAGTTCTGATGAGGATCTGAGAGCCAAGTCTCTCTGCCCTCATCTTGGTGTTAGGATGTCATCTCTGCCCTCTTCTGTCTGCTACCCTCATTTTTTTCTTCCTCTATCACATGAGGGAGCAGGCTGGTAGCATGGGACTTATGCTTGGCCTTGTGCTCCTGGGCTGTTACATAGCTCATCTTCTTGGGCCGTACATTCAATATGTTGGACTGAGGGAGGGTAATACACTGCACTGAGGGAAACTCCGCAGTTCCTAGCGTCATGCTGAGGAAGTAGAAGATGGAGACAGCTTCCACCTTGTTGATCATTTGCCTGGTAAATCTGTGCCCTGTCTCTTCCACCCGAGTCGCTGATATCCCCAAGTGTAGGTGCTGTAAGAGAACCATCTACTGACATTTCTGTGCAAGCTGTGCAAGATGCACGTGCCAAGTAGCAGATGCAGAGAGGAAGAGAAAGCGGAGACTGAGTATGTTGGGTTTCATGTTTCTTTAAAAGAAGTAACTTTAAATATTTGTGTAAAGCAAGCCAAGCAAGTAAATGTTACATTGCTCTTAAATCTTTCTATTAGTTAATCTATCAAGACCTGAAAGCAGCTGTTCCAGATGAGTGGTCACCAACTGATGATGAATGGTTTAACTCACATGGGAAGGCAGTAAAGTCTCACACAGCGTAAACATCTGTAAAAGTAACATACAGATTTCTGCTTTTATCTTGCCTCCTCTCTTGGGGAACTTGAGAGAAATAAAATCTGTTTTCAGTATTTCTTTTTTAAATATGACTAACAATATTCTTTCTTTTTGTTTCTTTGCCTAGGGTATTTATGTAAGGGATGCACCTCTGAAGGACATAAAAGTGTTCAACGCCCGCCGATTCGTAGCTTTTTTTAGTGTGGTAAATGCCACGAAGCGGGATGCTGGCAACTATCGCTGCATGATTCGGACAGAAGGAGGAGTTGGTGTATCAAACTATGCAGAACTGATTGTCAAAGGTATTTCACAATAAAAAATTAACTATTTGCACGGTCAGTGTATGGAATAAGGACCTGCAATTGATAATTCAGTTAGAATGTCACCCATAACCTGTTAAAGTCGATAAGACGTTCAACAAATAGACTTTGTTTATGTAAATCTGAAGAGTCTGTTCAGCTGTAACGAGAATGACAGAAAAAGCAAGGGCTAGTTAACTAGTTACTTGTTGATTGCTGTTTTAAATAATTCACAAAAATGCACTGTTTAGAACTATATGTCTTTAAGAGTATATTGACAAGATATTTGTTTTTAAGGTATGAACATAATAATGGCTATTTACCTCCTTTACGGAGATTGTATTCTAAAAATATATTTGCTGCACAATATGAAAGATTTGCATTAAAATGAACACATAAAATACGCATATTCCAACATATGGAGGGATGCTTTTAAAAACAGCAGGAAACACTTAAATGTAAATAGCATGCATACAGGTATGTCCATCTTTATTATAGAAAACTGCGCTAAAACAATTTTTTAACATTCATTATGTTTAAAATAATCAAAATTGCATTTTGATTGCTTCTTATTTCTATAGTAGTATTCTGGAGGAACAAAACTTTATTTTCGTTCTTTCCGGGATAAAAACAGATTCTGGTGCACCTAAGGTGTGGAGCCACATTATTGTGTTACAAGTCTTCACTTTCTTGTCCATTCAGTGCCTAACAAAGAAGTGAGATGAAGGGGTAAAGGCTCTTTTTCTCTTACTGAAAACAATTTGATCCAAATTGGCAAGGAGTGAATAAGTGCCCTAAAATTCCTAAAATTCCTAAATTCCCTACCAGTGTGGAATTTTCCTCTGGGAATTCAGAAGGACACACTTGCATCTATTATGCATCCTGTTTTAAGTATCAGTATCCTTCGTTGGATAGATTTTTTTTCTTTTGAGGATAGCATTTGGATTATCATGGATGATATCATTATAGCTGTTCTAATAGAATTAAAGAAACTTAAAGGCTAAGGAGTAACAGGAGAAAGAATCTAATTTTTGTGTAGTGCCTTCTTGTTGCTCTGCTTTCCAAATTCTGCTCTAGGTTTTATCTTTTGGGTTAAGATAAAAATTAACATTTCTTATCACTTAGTCATCTAATTAAAAAAATCAGTACCTATTGCAGTATAAGAGCTTGTACAGTTCTGGTTGCAGACAGGAGATTGGATAAGGGGCTTTGTTTTTTGTTGATCTGGGATTTGCCCTTTTCTTTCTCCTATCTCTTTAATTATTTTGTATATTTATAAACCTATATGGGATTTCTCAAGACTTTTTAAAGATGTAATCCTTTTCCTGAAGGAAACTTATATGTAGGGCAATAAGCAAGGTGTGGGATAACTGTTACATCTGAAAATGTAGCAAGGACCTTGTTTCTAAAGTCAGTATAGAAAGCACATGTATGAGAAGCTAGCAGTAAAGGAGGGGTTTGAAGGACAGGAGCCACAGAGGCGTAAGTGAAGAATCAGGCCAAGACATTAAAAAATCAAAGCAAAAGTTTGGGGGAAAAAAAAATGAGTCAAAGAGAGAAGAACAATAGAGTTTACATTAAGAAGACATATAGGAAGGTTAACAGGCTGTACATAAGGTCAAGTTTTTTGAATTAAATAAAAATTGAGGGACATACTTAAGAAGAAAATGAGGAATGAAATAATGAAGAGGTGATACGGTTAGCACAGTGTTTGTGAGATCGGCAGGGATTAGTTAAAGAGGAAGAAAGTTGGGCTACGGGTTAGACTGGGGAATAAAAGGTTACCAGTAGAAGAATGAACCATTTACCAAAAGTCAGAATGTGGGATTAGTGGATATGTTTTAGAGAAAATGGAGAGAAGCAGGACAAGTTGGCAAGGAGGAGGTTGTGAATAACCAGTGTATGAAGATAACATGACAAAACGAATTGTAGTATGAACACTTAAATGAGCTATTTGAATGGACAGATGAAGAAAGAAACAAATAGGCAAGGTGGGATGAGAATATAATTATTAGGCGTGGTGGAAAAAAATGAAGTTATTTCAGTCCAAGCAAAGGTAGCATGAAAAGGAAGTAACAAGGAGTGGCCAAAAATGGAAATGTTTGGAAGTCAGCAAAGAGAGCAAGAAAGGGTGGAATATGAACCCCAACAGAAATGATGAAGCATCTTTTAGACTTAGCATCAGTGGAAATGAGGAAGAACAGAGACTGCCTGAAGGAGGCAGATGCAGAAACTGACGGGAGGTACAGAAAGCCAAAGAAGTTAGATTATTTTTTCTCAATTTCTTTAATTTAGGGTGTTTTAATTTATTAGTGCTCCTTTTGCAGTGCAGTAGATGAAATTATGAAGCATCTCATTAAAGCATTTGCGCTTACCCAGATTTTTTCAGAAAATTTGCACTGGGCGCTGTGAACAAGTGTATAGCCTTCGGGTATAATCCCATTAACTACTTGTAGAGTGGCAAAGTAATTATGGTAATCCCCGTTGCCTGTACTGGAGTTTTTATGAGACCACCTGCAGGTCATTCCTTCTGACCTAAAAAGACCTGTTTTAAACATTGTGCTGTAAAACCTTAGATGACTATACTGAAATAGCAGCATTAGGGGCTAATTAGTAAATATGTTTTCTTATTGATGGCATATAAATAAGAAATTGTATTTCCTAATTTTTTTAGCAATTTCTGCAATGTTAGTTAGTAGAATTCAGAGATAATGGATTTATTTCAGTGCAGCTATGTCTTTTTTTAAAAATCCATTACAGTCGATAAATCATGAAAAAATGTACATTTACCCATATTGCGTGTAATGCGTAGTATACTTGGGAATTACTGATGGATTAATAACAGTATGTGTAGAAACAGCAGTGTAATTACTCCCCACTCTTTGTTGGAAACAATGACTCTAATTCTCTTCTCATTTGCGCTGGTGTAACTTAGATGACTTAAGAGGAATTTCCCTGGAATTACACTGCCGGGATGACAGGAGAGTCAAACCTGGTGTTTGTAAGTTAAAGAGAGTCAGTTCTTCCCATTTACGGAGCTCTGTTTTTTTCTGGTTACTGAAATTGTAACTCAAGTTGCAAATAAGTAAATCCTGCACTGGAGTTCGATTGTTTTCAAAATATCTTTGGTTTTAAGTGGGGACACTTGCACAGTAGAGTGCATTACAACTCTGTACAACGTTCATTCTACTTCATTGTAGATATAGTTTCACTAAATAAGAACTTACGCTAAGTAGATTCCAGTAACGTTCTTGTGTAAACCTCTTTAATGTTTGTAGTGCTGCTGTGGTATGATGTTGTGTGGCACTGGAGATCAGTAACCAGAACTTTAGAAATCAGCGCAAGGGCCACTAGTGCCAGGAATAGGAATCAAATCTTGAACATGAGAGATATGAAAGAAACTGCCAAATGTTCCTTTTTTTGGTTGCTTTTTTTTTCCCCTCCTTTTTTTTTTTAACTTAAGCAGATATGGTTATAGCAAGGTTTAATCTGCATGGTGGGGGGAGAAGCAATTAAAGAGCTGTCAGTTAATCCCATGTTATCTTATTAAAGAATTGTAAACATGAATATTTTCTAGTTAATAAGCAAAAAGCCTGTCAGTGAACAATTAGTCTGGCCTTGAACAAGAAGGTAAAAAAGGGGTTTTTTTTTGAAAACTAGTTTGTGTTATCTTATATGCCTTTTAGAGGACAGTGAAATAAAATATTGATTGTTCTATTTAAATAAATCCTGAAGGGGAGGTTTTCAATTTATCCAATTGTTTGTTCTGATAGGAAAGGCTGAAAAGACAAGTGCCTTGTCATTGTGTGTGCTCAAACTACACAGTATCCTCATCTAAGTTTGTCAGAGTATTGGATTGAAATGTCAGTTTGTCTAATGGGAGACATGAAATTGGCCTTGTCAGATCACCCACTTATTGTAAAAAACAGCAGTTCGTATCTAATAGGTGACATAAAAGTAATCAAACATTGAGCAAAAGGAAAATAGTAGGGTGGAATTGATTAAATGTATTTGGTGAAGTAAATTAGACTTCTACATACAGTCCCTAGGCTGAATTTTTCTAATAGTGGGCAGATCCAACACAGATTAGATTTAAGAGAACAGAATGAGCCTGTCTGAGCAGACATCAGATTATTACAGAGTTCAGACTGCTTATTGAGTTCAAACAAGGTAAACCTAGGTGTCAGATTGGTTAAAAGGAGTTTTGTTAGGTTTTTAAGTGTGGGTATAGAGAGGTAACCATCTGTAATGCTCACGGCTTAAATGTCTGCATCTTTCCAAATGGAAGGTTTAACACTGGGAACAGAACCAAAGCTCTCCTCAGCCTCTACAGCAAAGAATTTGTTCAGGAGGGAAAAATAATTTTGAGATCAAGACACACAGTAATAAAATATTAAAGCTTGCTTACCTGTTGTATTGGTTGTTCTCATACATTAAGTATACACAAGTAATTAACGTCTGTCTTCTCTCTGCCAACTAGCCTTTCATGCTGAGTCCATCAGTCTGTCGATACCGTTTTTTACAAACCGTTTTTTGTGGTTTTTTACCACAAAACCGTGGTATTAGGACTTATTTTTATGGTTGCCTGAAAATTCATGAAGTCCTGCTTTTGGATGCTCATATTTTGGCAAAGTGACTTCAGGCTGATGTTTTGTAGTCTGGGTGTGTGCCTCAGCCTGAAGTTTTTGAGAAAACCTGCAGCCAAAACAGTTGAGATAGTTCAGCCATCTCAGCAAACTTCCATAGGAAAGTGCTGAAGACTCTTGGCTTTGAAGCAGGAACTTTTTTTCAGGAGGGTAATAGTTATGTCAAAAATACTGTTTTTCCGTTCTTGCAAAAATCTGTTTTCAAGTGTACTCGGTTAACAAGCTACTAAATAAAACCCACCAAGATCCTTGTTCTGATAGGTACAATAGAGACTTCTCCGAGTTAAACTCTCAAATCCCCCCCCAAATTCTAGATACGGTGAATGGAATTTAAATGCAAGTACTGATGTGAGCTCCTCTGGGACAGACTGGATCCAGTCACAGGAATTAAAAGCTGTGAGCTTACCATTCCTGGGCTTTTAGTGTGCAGCCCTCCACCTCTCCGAGCCCTTGTACAGTGAAGGTAAAATGCACGATGCATGGTGTTGGATAGTGAGGGGTGCAAGAGCAAGTAGCTGCACACTCAGATGAGGTTGTTAGTGTTGGGAGTGAAAAGTATGGCAAACTGGGAGGTGTTTTGAAATGAGAGGGCAGGTAGGTGAAAATTGGGACCACATAAACACTAAAAACTAGGGAGAAAGACAACAAAGAGTAGAAGATAAACAAAGTATGTATGTATATACATACATATATACCTATGTGGGAATGAGGATGGGGGCTGAGACCAGTGGAAAATGGAACTCTGGAGAGAGGAGCTGTCTAGTACAGGAGGGGAGAGGAAAAGCAGATGCTAGGGGGAAGCATGGTTGGAAGAACAGCAGCAGAATGGAAGGCAGGGAGAAGACCAGGCACAGAGATTGTAGATACAGCCTGGAGTGAAAAAACCCCAATGCTGAGGTGGGAATTTAGTGGTGTTTGGAATGTGGAGATGGTGAGCATAGTGTGAGGAGAAAATGAAAACTCAGCAAAGCTGAGACTGGGAGGGGTAGATGGGTTTAGACCACGTAGGTGAGCACACCAGGATGGAGTGAGATCAGTGCAGGCTGATGCACCACTGTCTTAAAAGAGAATTGGTGATGGTGAGTCATAGAATCATAGAATCATAGAATGGTTTGGGTTGGAAGGGACCTTAAAAATCATCTAGTTCCAACCCCCCCTGCCCTGGGCAGGAACACCTCCCACTAGAGCAAGTTGCTCAAAGCCCCATCCAGCCTGGCCTTGAACACTTCCAGGGATGGGGCATCCACA
>JAOXNO010000013.1:106405618-106433127 GCA_028565335.1 Limnodromus scolopaceus | reverse complement strand
CCCCAGCTCTCTCAGCCTGTCCTCATAGGGGAGGTGCTCCATCCCTCTGATCATCTTTGTGGCCCTCCACTGGACCCGTTCCAACAGATCCATGTCCTTCCTGTGCTGAGGACTCCAAAGCTGGACACAGTACTCCAGGTGGGGTCTCACGAGTGCAGAGTAGAGGGGCAGCATCACCTCCCATGACCTGCTGGCCACGCTTCTCTTGATGCAGCCCAGGATGTGGTTGGCTCTCTGGGCTGCCAGTGCACATTGCCAGCTCATGTTAAGCTTCTAATCCACCAAGAGAGTCAAGAGTGGGCAAGTCAGGGCAATTGGGTTTGGAAGGAATCATACTGGGGAAAGGGATGTTTGTGCCTAGTTAGCAATGGGTGGTAACAGTAATGCTATTACTACTACAGGGCATAGCAGGATATTTACTAATGTCCAACTAATTAGATTGTGTGTACTTATCACTGTGCAGTACAAGGACACTTGTTTTTCTGTAAAGTTTCAAAATATATATAATATTTTATGGTATTTTCAGCAATGACATTCTTAAATGATGAATTTACAAGTAGTTCTAAGAACATTTACAATACTGGCTCAGGTAAAGTTTTTATCCTGAACAGTCTCAGTAAATGAATAGTGTAAAATCAGCTCACGTTATGCATCATACTGTTTAGAGGTGTCGTTTAATTAATTAAATAAATAATTAAATACTTTGGCAGGAATTATTTAAAGACTTTTTTGAAGTATTGCATGAAGAACTGTGGTGTTTCAAAATCATTGCCATGTCTTTTGTTAACAGTGGGTGTATTTGTTGCCCTTCATCCACAATCAAAGGCTGAAAAATGGCACTGCTCTCCATTGTTTCCAAAGAGACAAAATCATGTGCATGCTCAAAAGAGGAGCACAGTGCTATATATTCATGTATTAAAAAAAAAAAAAAAGAGGAAAAGGGAAGATGAAAGTTCCTAAAGCTGTTTAGTTGATTTCAAGACTATAAAATCACAATAATTTGATTAGTTTTATAATAATTAAGTTGTTATTAATGTGGAGAGATTGTTGATACCTTATTTTTATCACTTCACCTAATCACAAAATGCTGGCCAGTATCATGTGGGAATATCGTGGCATTCTCTTTCTAACAGTTACTATTTAGTTAAAAAAATTAGCTCACAAGATAAATAATTCTTCCTTGATCCCCCACAAATGTAGCATGGCTCCAGTCTCTCATTCTCAACAGAAAAATCAAAAAATGTTATTGTTACTATTGAAGTAGATTGTTTCATTTTTCAAGTTAGCTGTTCTTAGCCACAGATAAGAAATGTCTGTTTTTTATGTTCTATAACTCACTTAAATCTCAGAGTTCTACATTATCTCTGCTGGCATCTCTGTGTGATGTCTTTCCCCTGCCCATTTAAATTTTAAAGGAACTGCAAAAGATAAAGATGTTAGGATCTTACAGAAAACGTTTGGAAACTCTGTACCATTTAAAGCACAAAACAGTGTAAATAAAGGAGTTGCCATTTTGAGATGTTTCCAGTTAATATAGAAGCACATAAGAATAAATAGTTTAATGCATGTATGGCTTACTTTGTTTTTATCCTCTGCAAAAGAGAACGGCTGCTGCTCATAAAGGCTTTGTCTTTTTCTCATATTGACTGTAAATGACACATTTATGTTAGTTGACATTAGAGCGTCTTCCTAAAGCTTTCTGTTGTCTGCAGACCCCTGGCTTTGTTAGGTGGCCACTGTTTTCTTTCCATAAGGGATTGCAGCTATCACCATTTGTCACAGAATTCAAGAAGAGGTCAGCAATCTGTCCAAAGTCTGAAAAGCATTAAATTTGAAATTATGAATAAACTTACCTTTTTTTTTTTTTTGAGTTAACATACTATTTTAAAAGCCTATCTTTAAAGGGCTATCTTCACAGCAGTGAATAGCTCTGTTTAATTCTGTTCCAAGAGAGATCTACAGGGAAGAACTCTTCTTTAAGCTAAATCGTCATACTAAATAGCCACTGCTACAAAGTTGTTTCTGCAATCAGTTGAAATTCCTTCCTTGAACATACACAGCTGTAAAATCACAGGTCTACAGTACCATTTTCATAAAAGTATTAATCGAAAAATAATTTGCATAGTATTTATTTGAGACTACACTAGTGGCCACCAGTAAAACTGCTTTCAGTGAAAGATGATGCTACAGTCTGGTACTTACCTGATTAAGTGATTCAAACTCCTCAGTATCCTAAAAAAATTAAACCATTCTGCCTAAAGGAGGAAGAAATGAATAAATGACAAGAACAACTTTCATACCTTAGTCATGAAATCAGCTCATTATATTTGGTAGTGCACTGTTTGTATTAAAGTGTCTGCTTAACTCCGGGTCTCATGTTTTTAACCAGCCACTTAATAATGAGCATCATATTTGTAATGAAATGTTTGTTTTATGTAACCTCAATCTCTGGTAAAAAAGACTACTTTTAGTATTAAACTATGTTACTAGTACTAAACTGCAGTATATGCAGGCTTTGCTGAAATCATGCAGCTTGCATTAACCTTTTGCACTTTGGTCACAAAGGAATGAAAAATATGCCCCGAGGGATAAAAAGACAATAAAATACTGTCTATTTCAAGTACTTGTAATACTTGGAATGAATTGGTATAACCACTAACCTTAGTGACCTAACTCCTGAGTTCGCATTTTGAATGGCACTTCAACAGCCTTTGGTAGCATTTGAAACTTGAAAGTAATTAACTGTTCTTTCAGCATGGCTAAGTAAATGCCTTAGGATGCTCTATAAAAGTTCCATTTCATGTCTTGGTTCACAAACCAGCCTAATGATTTAAATTGATGCTAAATCATTTTGAGTGAAGTCAGAACTGTTTCCAGACATGCTATCGCTGTATGAAGCCATAGTTTATATACTTCAGGAACAACAATTTCAATAAAACTGCAGTATGTGTCTAACTGAAAGATGACATCAGTTTGCCATATATTGTTACTGACACGTAACAGTGCTTTTTCTCGTGATTTGAAAATGTAAACAATGTTCTTTTCTTTATGTACCGGAATCTGCCAAAATATATTTAGCTATTTTTATGTGTATTGCAATTAGTAATCATTAGTAGACATCTTTGGAGACATTCTGGGTTGTTGCCCGTTGTACCACATTCTTTGTGATAGTAATCAGGTTTTTTTACATGAAAATATATAACGCTGATGCCTCTTTGCTGTTTTGTCATGTCATATTTCAGCAATTACTAATAGATTGCACAGTTTGAAGGTTATGTACAAGTGTACAGTACTAATGAGAAACTGTCCGAGGCATAGCTAATCTTCAGTGTACTTAGTGCTCTGGAAGTTCACTACTCTTTCTCTAAATGAAAAAGGTAGCATAATGTTGGATAATTACCTGTTTGTTAAAATGGCAATTCTGCTATTTCTCAGGAAATATTAATACTTATTTTCAGAGTTCCTTTCTCCCTTGTGCTTCACTCTTTTATGTTCTTTGCTTTAACTCTGACTTTGAAGTTCTTGAGAGAATGGTGAAATATATAAATTCAGCTTCTTTTCTGTTTGCCTACCTATATCTCAACATGTTGGAAAATGGTTAGCAGAAGAGGATAAATCTGAATCTACAGTTTAGGGAAGACAGATGTTTGATGTTCATTACAGATTCTGTGTAGCCTTAAGAAGGTGGCAGTGTTTGCTGATAGACATGTTAAGAATATTGGATCAAACAGTGCCTTATTACAGTGGCCTGGTTTCATTCTATGTGAATATATTTAACCAATGGGAAGGTGAATTTTATGGATATGTGATGCAGTAAACAGGAGAGTAATTTCCTGATTAATCAATAGGAAAAAAATAAATTCGTTATTTGCCTTTAAAAAGGAACGATGTCTGCAATTTTTTTTTTGCAGTCTCATTTAAAATGAGATGTCCATCACATAATAAATAAAAGTTGTTTAAAAATTTTGCTCATTTTTAAAACCTTTAGAATGCAAACTATGAAAAGATCACACACATACGTGCTCTGTGAGACAAAGTACTCCTTCTGCATGGCAGTTAGAGAAAATAAGCCATTACATGAAATAGAGTTACAGTAAAGATTCAGGAATTCCCCCAGCTCTGAGTTAGAAGCTCTTTCCTTTAACCAGGATATAGGACTTGGAAAAAAAATACTATATTTGTTCTGGTTACACGGAAGTCTGAAAATCTGAAGGCTGAGTAGTACAGTCCATGAGAAAAAATGAATAAAAAATTAATGTTATTTTCCTGCAGAAATCACTGTTCTGCATGTCTAAAAATACATCTAAGAATTACTACAATATCAATTTTAGCTTTAAAATATTAGTTTTGAGTAACATTTATATTTACATCCAATAACAACTGTATTTTGATAAGAAAACTTGAGGTTATCTTTCTTTTTAAATTGGAAGTTAAAAGTTGCCATGTAATGTCTAGTGAATAGAACTGCACTTGCATCCAGATTGAAGTTACACGGTATAAAACAAAAGCTTCACATTAGAATTTCCAAGTGCATAAGGAAAAGTTTGCACGTTGCAGTTTATTGGAAATAAGTTAATCTGTAGTGATGATTTGTTTATATCCATATTTTTAGGCAATCTTCAACTTTAATGCTGTACAAACCCCATTGTTTATTTGAATGTTTTAGAAGCAGAAGAAATGCCACAATAATGATTTCTGCTTTTGTAACTTATTGTGCTGCAGAACCACCAGTTCCCATTGCTCCACCCCAGCTGTCCTCAGTTGGTGCAACTTACCTGTGGATACAGTTGAATGCCAATTCCATCAATGGGGATGGACCCATTATTCAAAGGGAAGTTGAGTATCGAACTTCAAGTGGAAGCTGGTATGACATACAGCCTGTGGACTCCACAAGCTATAAGATTGGGCACCTGGATCCTGACACAGAATATGAAATCAGTGTATTACTCACAAGACCAGGTGAAGGAGGAACCGGATCTCCTGGCCCAGCTCTCAAAACAAGGACAAAATGTGCTGGTGAGTATTCAAAAGTAATTGGAAAATTGTAAGCATCTTTCTAAGGTTGAAAACATAAGTTATTTCTCTAGCAGTTTTGACTGTCTAGTTTAAGACAGCAGGCTACAGGAATTAAGACTGAATAAGATACTAGCATTTGCCAGCTTCAATGACCTTGAAACCAACCTTCAGTGAGATGAAATCATACCTGTGCATGCCTTGAAGTGGTCAGTGTAGAATGCTGTATAAATAAAAATTTTTTACTATCAGGTATGCACTAAGCTCTCTCCATTTCATTACAGCCCTCTCTTGCTGGTGTATGTTTGGGTGTTAGGTTAGTTCATCTTTTTTTTTATTTCTTATTGTTATTTCTGGCTTTTTTTGGGCTAGTATTCCAATCTGGATAATAACTTTGTTTTGGATAAAGTTTCTTTTTTGCTTTTTTCAATCTCAAGTATATCGAACTGGTAGATAAAGTGGAAAGAGATCCTGTGTAACAGTAAAAGTATGCACTATTAAGTCTCCATTAGTAGATGAGATTTAGCAAAGGACTGCTTTCTTAGTGACTGATAGCATGTCTTTTCATTAAATGAGGTAGTGTGATTTCTGGTGCTGTGTGGCAGTCTTGGCTTCTGTTTTGGGTGTTATAATTAATAGTGCTGACCTCTGACTGTAAAAAGATACAAAGTAGACCTATTATACAAAAGCAATTGTACAGTAATTTTCAGGAAGAGTGGCAGTGATATTAATTTGGGATTCAGCTGCTCAGGAAATAATAGAGTATACTGTGACCTAGAATTTTTTTTTTTGGTCATTTGTATTTCCCCCCAATATTTCAAATCTTCTTTCTGCTGCTGGAAAATATGGAGAAGTGTACCTAGAGGAAATGGCATTAAGCAAATGGTATCAGCTTATTGATCCTAATCTTTTGAAAAATGGCTTGGTGTTATTTGTCTTTTAAACAGGAAAAAATTAGATACTTCATCAGCAATAATGATGTATTTCCATTGCATGTGAAAGTAAAGTTACTTTTTGTAAAGTCACCTGGCCACCTGGCAGTGGCTAAATGGCATTTCAGTTGAGCTGTCTGGTGTGATGTCAGACATAGAATGAAATATAGTTGCTATCAGAATCCCAGTGTTATGTTCTGAAGATGCAAGCTTATACAAGTACCAAGTCTTTGATGTTCTTTATGTTTTTTTTCTTCCTCTCATTATTTCCTCTTCCTCCATCATACTGGACAGAAGTATTTAATGAAAAATACCAAAATACAATACATTTAAGTTACAGTAATAGATAAGTAGTTAGTATTTGTAGGATTTTCTTTATTAGACTAAGATAACTTCAGCTTAATCAAAAGTGAGGCATAAAAATTCTAGTTACCTGCAGGAGGGTTTCCTTGGTCACTGTGCCTTTCATAATAATATAAACTTACCTGTCTAGACAAAGTCAGTATGTATTTAATACACAAGTATGTCAGTTATTTTAAAATTAAAACAGTTTTTCTCATAGTTTGATCATCTGCTTATATGATTAGATAATGTGACATTGAGTGCTGTGTCAGTGAGCCTGTCTGTACTAAAGGATTAGAGAGTGTGGTGGGTTGACACCAGCCAGCAGCCAAGTACCCACACAGCCACCAACTCGGTCACCTCTGCCATGGGACAGGGAGAAAACAGAGGGAAGTCAAGAAGACTCATGGACTGAGATTAAGACGGTTTAACAGGTTAAGCAAAAGCTGCGTTCACGAGCCAAGTGAAATAAGAAATTAATTCACTATTTCACGTCAATAGGCAGATATTTAGCAACTTCCAGGGAAGCAAGGCATCCTCCTTTCCTAGAGCTTTGATTGCTAACTGTATGGAATATCCCTTTGGTCAGTGGGAGTCAGCTGTCCTGGTTGTGTCCCCTCCCAGCCTTTTGTCCACCTCCAGTCTACTTCTGGGGGAGCAGAGTGGGAAAAAGAGAAAGCTTTGAGGTGGTGCAATCATTGCTCAGCAACATTCAAAATGCTGGTGTATTATCAACATTGTTGTAGTCCCAGATCCAAAACAGAGCACCATGCAGGCGGCTAAGAAGGAAATTAACTCCATCCCAGCCAGACCCAGTAGAGAGAGAAATCCAGATTTCTAGTTATATTTAAGAACATTGTATGCTTTCTGGTCTTTTCAGTGGTGCGTACTGTGGAGTATTAAAGCATGCATTCAGTCTCATAAACCACTATGGACTGGAAGTATTTTATTACCTGGTAATATCTTGTAATACATCAGCATTATTTGTGTTTTCATTAAGCTAAACAGTAAGCCTCTTAAATTAAAGCAGAAAGTGATGGCTGGCGGAAAATTTTAAATTGAATGATGATATTAAATCTGTCTCTACAAATTGGCTTTTTTATAGCAGAAGATCCTGCTTTGAAGGTGTAGTGGTTATTGGTTAACTGTTAGCAAGTGACATGCTAATAACTGGCCCAAGGGCTTAAAAGGAGATGTTGATAAACTAATGACGGTATAATTAAGCTGGGTAGGAGTAAAATAATGCCAGTCTCCAAAGCATACCATAGAATTAATAAACCAAGAGTCTTTAAGAGAAGAGTCATTGCACCTTTTTAATTACTGTGATAATTGTATGCTGCTTGCCTGTTCCCTAGGGGTCTAGTGAACCACTCAGAGACTTGAAGCAGTGTGCTAGACATTCAATAATCTTAATAGTTCTCCAAAGCATTTGAAATATGTTTTCATTTTAGCAAAATGAGGTTTCAGAGGCTTGTAATAGACAAGTCCTATCTGCAACTTTAGTAAATAAAAGCATCTATAATTAGAATGCAAAAAAAATTTAAAAATCTCCCCAGACTTGGCTGCATCACCCTCAGTGGAGCAGTTACATGTTGTCTAAAGTGCTTTTCTTCCTTTTGATGAAATGTAATATAAATGTAAGTGTTCTTTCAGCATAATGTTCAGGAAGGCTGAGGAATTATATTTGGGTCTGGATTAGATTTAACCTAGAACATGGAGTTCAGGTTTGAAAAAGAGGGTTTTAATGGATTTCAGCCATTGTGAACCACATTTGAGTCAGACTTGGAAAAAAGGGTTTTTCTTGTTTTAAGGTCTGAAATCAAGGCCTCCTTAGGTTGTCTGGAATTTGAATCACCAGATTTTGTTCTCAAAGTTCCCTCTTCTCAGAACTGTCTCATATGGTGTTAAGAATCTGGAATAGTGCTGCCATTTAAAGTAAAAGGGAGATAGAGGGAGATGGGAAGAAAATTCATCAGGAGATACAGAATATTTCCATTATACAGTATATCTAAAATTACTCTGAAGTACCTTTTCACTCTAGTACAGTTGTAAAATAAGAATTCTAGAGTAGTCACCCACAATTAGCCTTATTTAGGGGCAGGATATCAGAATCCTTCACATTTCAGACACTGTTAGCTGAGGAACAAGACACTCCGTATCAGGCTCGCAGTGCCAACCACTGCTGTAGAGGCCTGTTACCAGATCCTAAAAATGATCAGACATGACCAGAGTGACAACCTTATTTTCAGTTGGGAATGTTAGCTAAGTTCCCTGTTTTCTGCATTTCACTGATAAAAGGAGGGCATAATTTATGAGCCCATAAGGTCTATAGTATGGAAATACAGTATTCACATAGGCAATATATGTTCACTCTGTTGAAAATTGTGGCCTGATCCAAAGCCGAAGTGCAGAACTCTTAATCTTTTCCATCTACCCATTTTAGATAGTCCCTACAAATCGTACAGTACTTTGCTGTCATACACTCTCTTAACTGCATCAGGTTGGAACAGACAAAAGGATCTTTAGGCAGGTGGTACGGGCCAGCAGCTGTCTTGAACCCTGTATGCAAAGTCATCATGCTGAGGTACGCCAGACAGTACTCCATGCCACGACTTTACTCCTGCCCCATGACATGAAGCCCTTGCCAGGTCCTACAAGATGAACAGACTGCAGCCCCTAATGTATGAGATTCTGAATACTCAAAGCATCTTTGCAGTTGATCTTCCCCATTTTCCACCCTCCCATCTTCTTTTGTCATTAATTCTCTAGTTAGTCTTTCCCTTTGTCAATGTTCATGCTTTAGCCTGTCTTGAATCTCAGTGGTACTTACTGCTTATTTCCATGCCCTTCCCCATTCTATATCACTACTAGGAAGGATGAGTTCCTTCCTAAGAACTTCTCTAGGTTGAAATGGCGGCTGCCTTTCTGTATCTTTGAAGGCTTCTTTGTATTTTTTGACCTTTTTGTCTCAAGAAAAGAGGGAAGGATCTTTGTGTCAGTGTGAACCAAGTTTTTCCTTCTTGTTGCTATACCTTGAGGGACTGCCTGGGAACAGGTTTTGTTTTTTTCAGGAGCGTAATGAAGCCTTAATATCTCTGAGTTTTGTGATCATACGGAAATGTCACCTTGAAGCTGTACTACAGATTCTTTTCTATAGCTCTTTCTCAGAACTTGGCAATTTTCTCAGAAGTTTGAACCAAGGTTGTGCAGCTGTGTTGTATCAGAGCTAGACCTCAGATCACAGACATCTGAACCCTGAGGAGGAGGGCTGCAGATACTGCACCATTTTATTTTCCGTGGAAAAGTTCAATGGTATTTCTAAAGTCACCACTCCAAACCTGAAGCTGTAATAAACTTTAGTAGGGAGTTGCATTGATTTATCAGAACAGGAAGTCCACGGTGAACTTACATTTCATGTATGGTTTTATTGTGAAAGTAAGTTACAGTTTTAATAGAAATTTGAAGTGAGGATTGCCTACTGTATCATCCTTTCTTCTGGTGCCTTTCTGATACACAAACCATTCCCATATAAGGTCCATGTTCTCGTAAGGGTAAAAGCTGCTATTGGATTTTCTGCAGTGTAGCAGGTTGTGGATATACAGAAGGCAAACTGAGATTTTAATAGGATTCCAAGAAAATATTACCTAGTAGGATGTAAGTCTGTGTCTTTGTGTCAGTTGTCATTTACCTCTGATTAGGAAACAAAAAAAAGAGGCGTCTTCTTGGAAAGGGCTTTACTGAAAACACAAATGATGTCCAGCTGTGACTACCATATGAAAATGCCAAACTTTTTGCTACCATAAGCAAAAGTTTGAGTTCTACCACATCATTTTTCAGATTTCTTGTTGCCAATGATAGGGAAAAATAAACATTTTCTCTTACCCTGATAATATTTTATTTTCTATCTGCCCTTTCATGCCAGGTGTGTTTTTCCTTTGCAGGGGAAATCACAGCTCGGTTCTCTGTTCGGTGAATCTTCAGCTTGTGCACACAAACATTTTTCTTAACATCAGCCACCGAGCAAGCTGATGTTATGTAGAAATTACTAGTCCCTGCACTTTCATGTCTTCTTAAGTCCCTCAACACATATTTTTGGTTTAGTTACAGTGTCCAGAGGCCTCATTGGAGAGGCAGAACATTTTTCCTCCCCATCACCTGACGGGAAGGGCAGGAACAGGACAGGAAAAGGCCTGCAAAGATCTGGGTCTATTGGCCTTCTCTCTGACACATGCTGGGAGTGTATAAGGAACGTAGACACATTCTAGTGATGATAAGGATATGTAGTGTGAAACCTGACTGTCAGACCAGTTTGTTTTGAGGAGCTCCTCATTATAACAAGAAGAAACATTTAGGATTCTTTCCTGACAATTATAGCTGATTTATATAGGGGTGGAAACCGAGTGTTTGTAAAAAGAACTGCCAGGTAGGACTATCATGTGAAAAGCAGTTATTTAAATGGAGACTTAGCTCTTCACTTTATTAGATTTCCATTTCAAAACATTTGCAGAGGAAGAAATTAACCTGCTCTTTGAGACAAATGAACTTTCACCATCTTACAGCAAACCTGAGGGGCAAAATTATTAATTTCACATCTACCATGTAAAGGGAATGTGAAGAAAACATAATGACCCTTGAGAAAAAGTAGGTAATATGATTTCTCCTGTGACGTATCTCTATCTCCAGATATTTTGCAGTCTCTTATTAATTATAAGGAAAAGCTCAAAAACCAGACACTCAAAAAATTATTTTATCTAACTTCGATTCAGGAGTAATGTCTTGGTATGAAGTTAAAAAAAAACCCAGCAAGTTGGGAGTGTACTGGTTATAAACAAAAGACTGGCATGTGGGCACCTTTAATAGAAGTGGTAAATTTAGGTATACTTGTGAAAAATATTTATAGGGCGTTCCTTAGTAGTATTCTGTTCTGAACAAATCGTACATGAACTGTTCCATGGTTGCTTTGGATCTCGCTTTTCAGAAGTATTATCACTGCAGATTTAAATAAATGCATTGGTACTCTGTTACCAAAAGCAATTAGAAATACCGAACAGAGAATGCTTTGGGTATAGATGCCTTTCCTGTGAAGTTCCACAGGTGCCTTGAATTTATCCTTAACAACTTTCTGCTGAGCACTTTCTCCCCTCTTCTGAAGGCAATTTTCACATCAGTTATTCCAGTTTTCACATTCAGTTATTCCATACTGTCTTCCAGTTACAAACTACATTTTTAATAATGCTGATCCTTTGGCAAAAACATTAGCAAATGAGACAGGAAATGATGGCTTTTCCTCTGACTTAGTAACTGGAGAAGGTTTAATCCAAAACCAAAGCAAAACCTTTTACACATTTGAAGTGGCCAAAATATATTTACTTCTTCAGTTTATGTCTAAAAAGAATAACTAATTACGTATCCTGAGAGTGTGTACAGGTGTATATACATACACACACATATATCTTCATCAATCTAGTTCTTATTCTCCTTCATATATATGTGTGAATGAATCACCCCTATGACCAAAGGAGATTTAGGCTGTAAAGAACAGATTTTATAATTAAAAAAAGTCGTTGAGTGAACTTCTGAGGCATCTGTTTTAGGATCCAGGAAAATAAGATGTCCCATAGACAATGGAAGCCTAATTTCTGAAAAATTTGTCCACTAAATATTGCCACCTTATGATGGTAATCCCATTTTCCTTTATGACAGACCTGCAAGGCAAGAGGCAGCACTCAATTAACCAGGAATCTGCTGTCAAAAGGGGTATTTGATCTTAGTCTTCTCCTTGTCTGCCCTGAGCCTCCTAAATGAGGGCACTATTGGCTTGCACTCACCTTCTGGAATTAAGTTCTGGCAGGACTGTGTCAAATTCGTTTACATTTGGATGAAATTTGCCAGTGGTTTTAAAGGGTATCAAGAGATGGAAATGGATGAACACACAGGCATATGCTCCTCTATTTTATTATTTTAAGGCTCACCCTTTTGTTTGAGTCCGTTAGACCGTGTGCTCAGCAGCTTTGGCCAGTTGTAAAAACACATAACCACACAATTCTATTGGAACATCTGTGAAGCATGAAACACTCAGGAATTATGAAGAAACAATGAGATACTTAAGTTTTGAATCTTTTAATTTTCTTTTTTTTTAAAAAAAATTGCTTGCGAAAAAGTAAAATCAAAGGTTTGCAGAATGAATGGTGCATTAATTCTGCCTCACTTCAAAGGAAAACGAAAAATGACACTGCTCAGGTGGTTCCATTTTTATTCAATGTTTGGAAGGCATTTTGGCTTTGCTGCAAAGCTGTTTGTTTTCCAAACGTAGAATGGTTGTACACAGAATCCAGTCCAGCCTCCTGAAGGTTGGTGCTATGTGTTCTGGCTTTTCTGGTACTACTTTTGCCATAAAGTACAATTAAAACTTTATAGCCTAGACTCTAGACTAGGTGTCTAGTTTGAGACCTGAAGTCAGAGCAGATCCCAATGAAGAAATATCCTGACTTTGAAAGAAAAAAAATAAACCTCTCTTTCTCTTCAGGGTGCTAGGTCACTGCAGTGCTGTAAATAGGTAATCCTGTCCTACAATTCAAGGATCTCTTCTGGTCAGCAGATGGGCGTCATGTTTCTGTTTGCGACTACAGAAAAATAAAGTTGAGACAGTTGAAAGGGTGCTAGACCTCCATTTCTATAGATTGAAAAGAATAGTTTTGTTTGGTAATCCATCTAATTACTGTTGAGTGTGTTGGTTAGGCAGTGAGGAGCATCCCTGTGGAACTGAGGTTTTTTTCAGACTCTTATAGGCAGTAAATGTTTGAGGGCAGAAATCTGCTCTATATTCTTTTTTGCTACTTTGTACCTACATGGCTAGATGGATTCTGTCCCAAAGGAAATAAAGCATTTGGCTGTGAGGACGTTGAGCAAGCAAATACTTAAATATCTAAAAGAAATTAAAAATAAAATTTGGAAACACCTTGCATGGCATTATCATGAAGTACTGTATTAAAAGAATAAAATGAAGATTAAAATACGGCTGCCTATGAAGGTAATGATTTAGGGCTTTTGCATTTCAGTATTCCTGGTCTTTCATCCACAGGATGATCTTTTTTAGAATGAGAAATATGGCCAACCGTCTAAAAGGCTTTTAACAATTGTGTTTTCGAATTTATGCTTCTGATGTCTGCATTTAGCTGTCTTTCAATACATACCATCCTTTGAGCACCCTTTAAATTATTTTAAATATAGTAAAAACTATCTGTGCATTTATTTCATGTTTGTTCATTCTCCTAAGCTTGATCCAGTTCCTGGCAAGGAGAAAAGAGGGTTTTCTTTTGGGAAAGGGAGAGTTCAATTTTATCCATTAATTCATGATTCATAACTTTCAAAAAGCTCTCTGAAGAAGTTTTGGTCCAGAAATTTTGCAGGAGAAAATGGTGTTTATAGTGGACTGTTATATTTTAGTATTATACATATGGGAAAATGCATGTAAAGCAAAAAGACAATAATAAGTGTTTACTCTTGACACACAGAAGTGCTTTTTTATTTCTAAAAATTTATGTTCTTTGGAAACAAAAATCAAACCGTCTGTCAGTTGCTCTTTGTTTTGACTGTTTCTGCAGATGTTTTGTTTGCAATTAGCTTTAAAAAAACCAAAAAAAACACGCACCAAAAAATATTCAATAATTTACTTAATTACTGTTGTATAGAGTTGAATTTGAGAGGATGACCTGATGTGTAACTGGCATGTTTGGCCAAGTAAATGAAAAAAATAACTTTTAATGACCTGAGCATAATTATAGATGACTTTGGAATGACAACTGGCAAAAATTGTACTATAATTAAATTTCCATTATAAAAGTTTCATCTTTTTTGTCTGACATGTAAGGCTAGATTGTGAAGAGTAGTCATTTATAAGAGGAAGAATTAGAGAACTATAATTTATAATTCAGGATAATCAATGAAAGCATTTCTTTTGTCAAGAAACCTTTCACTGACAAACAGCATTGCATTGTTAGTTGTTCTAAAAAGAAGCTAAAAGTTCTTTTATTATTTATTTCAATTACTGTAAAAGGAGATGAAAAATTCTCAGGGTTGAATCAAGTCTTGCAGTAATTTAGAGTAATATTATGCAAGTAGGGCTTCTCAGTCTGTTTTTTTTTCTCTTTATTAACATTAACTTTGTCTATGTCTAAGACTGTTCATTAAGAAGTAGGGTCTTTATAAGGCTGTCTTATCAAGGTTCTGTTTAATCCTGAACAGAATTGTTTCTAGTAGAAGAAGTGGTCACACATTCTCATTTTCAAACTTTCCAATTATTGATTGAGATGGACCCTTTGCTTTCCGATACCAGGGTTTCAAAGCAAATGAATAAAACAATTATGCGGCTACTCTGTTCATTTCTACATAATCTTTCAAAGGGAGCTCCAGCAAAGATTGATATTTTTTAAAGTTTTGACACCAGATTTTTAAAGGCAGCTGCAAAGATCAGAATCACTTTCATTTAACTAACAGATGGGTGATGCTTCTTCCATAAACTCACTTGAGCTCCATATTTACAGAAGTATTTTGCGTGCTTTTGTTATCACTGTTAATTAGATAAATTGTACACTGATTCCTCTTGCTATACTATCTGTTCATTATTTAAATAAAATGTATATGCCATTAATCTCAAAATATGATTCCTATGTACACAGAAAAGTTGGACTTTTAACTAAGTAAAAATGCCTTTCATCTTACCTATGAATCTGTTACAACAATGAATCTATTTCTACTCTATTAACACCACAGAATAGTTCAGCACAAAACTTCCAAAGCTAATTTATTTTATTCTATGTTACAGTGACACAATCTCTGCTAAGCAGTTAATGTACAATATTGTACTGAGTTCCTAAAACAACTGACTTGAAAATAGGTTATTTTCATAACAATAATTTTCAGAGACTGTCTACTAAAATTCAAAGTGATCATTTACTTCTGCATGTACTACCACTCTACTGTTAGTCTTTTGACTTATAGAGCATTGCTTATGAAAGCAGTCAGTGTTAATAACTTAAAATCTGTCAGAAAAGTAGCATTCTGTATTCATTTTCATGCTCCGCAGTAGCTGCTTCCTGGATATTACTGAAAGTTGCTGAGGCCAGTTTGTATGTCTCTTCTTTTTCTTCAGAACCCAGGCCTTAATCTCTGCAAGCTGATTTATGCCTTGATTGTTAGAAAAATGTGAATTACAATTAGATAAGACCTTAAGGTTTTATTTTGCATTTGGAGCTTTATAGATGTGCAGTTCTCCCATGGCTTGGACTAGAGTTTTTTTCCTTAAAATGAAAAGGTTTGACCTGTCTTCTGTTATTGAGAAGTTTTTAGTGGTATAGCCCTAGATGTCTTCTGTAACAATTCTAGTCTGATATCAGCTGATTTGACAAGTTGAAATGCTGAAATGGTAGGGCAATAGAGTATTCTGCTTTTGCAGTGTCTTAAAGATGTATGAAGAAGAAAAAAGTAGCCCTTAGAGAATTCTGTGAACGTGAGTACATCACAGATCCACAGAGACATTTAATTATTTCTTCATAGGGGATATCTAGTACAAGGGCACATCTAGTACAGCTGAGCAACTGATTGGAGCAAATCTTTATGAAGTTTTTAAATTTTACATAAACAGTGACATTTCTTTCTCAGATGTACAAGTCCTAAATCTAGGTTTATTTGTATAAGTGCAGGTAACTGATTGCTTTTTTCTTCTTAATTTTTTGCACGAGATGATTTCTGGCCCTAAAGGGCTGGTGGAGCTGTTAAATGATGACAGAAAGACACATAACATCGAATAAACTAATTTTACACTGATTCTCAGAAATGAGTTTGCTAAAATTTTCCAGCATGAGAAAAGAGGAAGGGTAGTTGTTCCAGTCTAAATTGCTAATACTTGCCAAAGTTACACAGTTGGTAAGAGTTGATAATGAAATATATGTGACAGCTATGTGCACTGGTATCTGTAGGTGTATACTTGATTGTGCTGTATCTCATGCCAAACGGCAAATTTAAGGTAACCAAATGAATTCAGAAGATATTTAGTTCCTTTACAGTGGTTGGTGCCTGGCTAAAATGAAATATATTGAATATCCTTTAAAGTAGTATGAATATCTTTGATTTTATTCAGTATGAAACGTTAAAGAATATATGCCATTCAGATACTCTTTTTAAAGAAACTTAAGTTATGTCTTGTACGTGGATAGTACAAAATTGGCTATGAATTAAAATAAGAATTTTGTCATGTTATAGCAAAAGCATAGGGCACATGATATAGAAAAATAATTTTTGCCTGTTATCAGTTTTAAGTTTCTATGGATTGCAAAAATTACAATTTTTGCGGTTTGGGAGAGGGGAAAAAGGCTTCCACAGTGTTGCATTGGTATTAGAAATTGAAGATCATGAATGGAATCACTCTTCCCAGTGAAAAAAAAGCTGAAATTTGCTGCAGCTCAAGATTGCTTTAGAATAAGAGAGCCTGCAGGAAGATACAGAAGCTGTCATGGGTCAGTGGCCTTTACCTGCTCAGAGCTTAAGACTTGCTTAAGACACCCTTTACAGCCGTGTCCTAACTCTTCACACAGAGAAACAGAAAGGGCAAAAAGCAGAACAGCTTTATCAGGTGGGTGGATGAGCAAACATGAATGTGGAATCGGTCTCCTATTGAGGAGGGAAGAGGGGAAGCAGTAAGATAATTTCAGATAGAAGCTTTCTAGATGAGGATCAGGAGACCCTTGGGTCCTTTGCTTTGGGGAAGGTTAAACTTCTGCTTTGGTTGAAGCTCATTAATCCAGTCCAAGCTGGGCCCACATTTTTTGCTGATTTACAGCATTTTTTTTTGCTTATATCCATGGAGAAAACCTCTTTCCTCGTTCTCATTAAGTTCCCTATTTTATTCATGATGTTTGACACCACTTTTGGGTAGCATTTCGTGTATAAACCACATTACACAATAGGTTATGTGGGTGTAATCCTGAAAAGTACAGTTGATAAAGCAGTATTTCAAATAACATTAGAAATTTTTTTAAACTACTAATGATCTAGTGCTGAAACAGAAGTTCCAAGGGAAGTCTATGGTGTTTATCAGGAGTAATCAGAGAAGCAAAGAGATGTTTGTTTTCAAGGTACTAATAAGTAAGCTGATTCTGCTGTATAATTGTACTGCCTTCATGCTGTTATTTCAAGTCATTTTATTTTGGGGAAAGTAAATATAAACCAGTAAGACTAGACTAATTTTGCCTTCTGTGATCAAACTTGGAAAGATTTTGTTGATATTTTTGTAATAAACTTTCTGCTGGCTTTGGCCCAGAATTGCTGTGAGTAATTTGAGTAAATACTGTGGTTCCTTAGACATCTTAGTGCCTATGGAAACTATAATAAATGTGACTCCCATAAACTTATTTTCTAAAATTTGGCAGATGTATCGGTTGCTAATTGAGAATTACCTCCAGCTTTTACATATGCTAACAGGAACCATTCTTGTGCTGCACAGCATGTATCTTCAGTAACTTCTGTTGTCAGCATGGAAAGATGGAAAGCTTTGCAAGAGGCTGATTTGGAGCAGGATCCAAACAAAGTGTTCTTATTTATCTTTTAAATTGATCTTTTGTAAATTAATATTTTAAATTCATCTTTTGAATTTTATCAACTTCCCACTGATGTTAAAACGCTTCTTGGGAGACCAACCTCCTGCATCCATAAGTCTCTTTGGGGATAAAGATAAAACATTCTAGGATAAATGTAAGATTTGCTTCTCCTATAAAATATCTAAAGACCTGCCTGGACTATGGGTACAGTGATAGTGTGAGTCCTAATATCCATTGTCTAAGGACTAAAATCAGTTATTTTCCTAAAATCAGGTCAGGAACACCTTGTTTAAAGCCTCATTTTTAGGCCATTGTTGGTTAAATTCTGTGTTCTAACATAAGATGGTGCTTTGACTTTCTGAATCTGAATAGAATATGTTCTTACTCTGAATAGAGAAGACAAATGTCTCCTTAATCTTCCAGACTGTATCCATTCATTTTTAGTTGGGCCATTGCCAAGGTTAAAGTGTAACACTTTGGCTCTGCTCACTCTCAAGGACTGTTTCAAGGATGATACATTATGTCAGTGGCGTTAGGAGTTGTTCAAACATCTAATATAAACAAGGAAATTTCCATGCCAGAAAAGAAGACCAGTTTCTGAAGTTAGTTGCTATGGATTTTATGCAACTGATTTGCAGTACTGTGAGAGATGCCAGGGAATTGTGCTGCTGAAGAATAAGCTGACAACAGTAGCATCACCAACAGATTTTCATGTTGTAGAAGAAAGGAAAAATAGTTCTATCGTTTTGTCAGAAAGATTAGATATGTTTCTTTTATATTTTTAACAATTCTTATTGGAGAGGAGGTGAGAGGTTGTTTGGGTGGTCTTTTCAGTCAAATTTAGTGAAAAACACTAAATTATATTCTTAAAAATACATGTAACGCATTGCTGTAGCTAAATCAGTTACCAGATAACACTACGCCAATAGTTCACCTATATGCCCACATATATTATTTTTAAATAACACCAATGTATGTTTTGAGTTATAGGGGTTTTGTACACAGTACAGCTGAATGGTGAAAATACATTGCAGGTACGTACCACTGCTAACCAAAAGACACTAGAAATTACAGTATGTGTACTGAACTGACTTACTTTTTATGTTCTCATATGTTCTGGTAGCTCAAAACAAGACTTCCTTTATACCTAAGTGTCAGCTGGAAGAACAAATCTCTGATTTTAGCCACCCGCCCTCCAAATATGATGGGAGAGACAGGAGAAGACACTAGAACAAGCCTGTAGAGGGCTGAAAAAAGGGTGACACAATGGAAGAAAAAACATAGGCATGCCAGACCACCCCTTTCCTTCCAAAACACATACTAAATTCAGTAGGTTTAAATCTGAGATGCTTATTTTTTTAAAAAGAGTTGCAATGTTTATCGAATTAATCTGTGAATGTCATCCTGTGGTGCATGCTTTTTCACTTCATTTCTTCTTGTGACTGCTTATTTTGTCTAGAATATTGACTTTTTTCCTCTATTTCCTGTGCTGCATGTTTTACTTCTGGTTTAGACAACCCTTCCTTCTATAACATGGCATTTAGCATCACATTACACTTAAGTCCCACTGAAGTAAATATGCACACCTGAAAGAATGTGGTCAATTTTACCCTAGTCCGTTTTACTCTGTTTGCTGTGGTAACACTGAGTGGAGTGAAAATACTGAAATACATCTTGCTTTAAGATGCAGATTGTATGTTTGCTTTGCTCTTAATATCCTGTCCACCAGAAATGGAAAAGATAGAAACAAATCAACTAAGGGATGATGATCTAAGGGACAAGATCTTTATTTCTCTTTTTTCCCAGCTTTCTATAGATAATGGTTTAACAAAAAAATCTGGGCTAATACCTACAGGATTTAAAAAATTTCAAAGTAGCAGAAATGTTTGAAAGAATTCTTTAAAAATACAGACTATTAAGATATTATTTGAAATACAGTGTTGTAATGCTTCGTTTGTAGAACGCTGAAACTTTTTTGTAATGTTTTCAGAAAGCAATGTGAATTGTCACATGATAGAAGAGGTTTGGCCATAGCAATGACCACAAAAATGTTCCCAGCCTTCGACACCTAACAGTTGGGCCGGGACTTTATACACAGTGCTATGAGCACTTCCATTTCTCCTTAGTTGCACTTTTGGGGCTAGAAACTTGTCTGAAGCTTTCGCTAAGTGACTCTCTTAGTTGTGATCCATTGTCCTTGGCCAGCCAAGGTCTGCTGAAGTCTCCAAAGGGAATGCAAATAAACAAGGGAGAAGCAGCTCTTTCCTGTCCTGTGGAGGAATTATATTTGGCATAGGGCCTCCTCAGGTGCTTCAAGCAGAATTGCCCTGTGAAACAGATCAGAGGAACCCCAAAGGGAATACTGTCAAAGGAATCAAATAAATGTGAATGGCCTGCATCATCTGGTTAATCTTCCTTGTAAAATAAAGAGCTACTTCAGAGCTGAATTTGATCCAAAAACTCTTGACAGTTTCTTTGATGTTTTTTCAAACCAGGGAGGATTTTTTTACCGTATAGTTTCAGCATTGAAAGGACATCTATCGTTGATAACATATGTGCCATTTAGCTTCTCTATGATCCCAAGAATTTGTAAAGTATTTTAGAAACTTGTGGTGGTGAACTTTTTTCTTTAGTTGGATGACACTTTCATCAAGCCATCATCCAAGAGCGAAGTCATTTAGAATATAACCAGGGTGAATTGTGAACTCAGCACACATTGATTTGCAATAAATCTAGACAAAAGCAATCTCATCTTCAGTAGAGCGCTGACTCCTCCAGGGATTCAGATAAACACCAAAAGAGACAGAGCGGCTCTTTCAGAAATTAGATTTAGAAAAATGAAAGCTGTATTTCTGCACAGTTTTCCAGAGATGCATCGTGTTTTGGATTATTCAGAGTTAATGATTTTTTACCCACAGAGATATTGCACCTGCTCAAACAGTGGTAACTTGAGCATGGAACTGTTCCCAGATGCAAAGGAATAGCTGAGATCCAGTTAATAATACTCTAGTTGACGACAACCTTATGTGACCCTGCATGCAGGAAGGGTCAGCTGGCAGACAGCATCATTTTGGAATTCAGAGCACATTCAGAAAAGGAGTAAGCTTAGGAATTTGGACATTAGCCAGAAGGCGGCACAGCCTCGGCATCTTGGAACATGAGTGTTAAATCAGCGAGGAAAGTCCCTGGTAATGAGAAGTCTTTTAGGAAATAGTTCCTGGACTAGTTTCAACTAGTACTTTTGCAGAAAAACATAAGGAGGAGTATTGGCTTCCCAAAGGGTTGGATTCCGGCCCCAGCACATATGCTTTCCCATAATTTTTTCACCAGTTCCATGGTTTCTATAGAAATGTAGGGCTGAAAACTATCATGTGGATAACTGAATGTCCAAGTAGATTTAGCCACAGATTTTTTCATTAGATAGACACAAGCCAAGTTATTTGCTTGGAGGCCTTTTCCTTTTTCACAGACCAGTTTCATTCATTGTTACTGCTTTGCTTTTGAAAGACTGATATTGAGAGAACTTAGATATTCAGAGAAAGTTATTTTTGGTGCCTAGTCTTCTAAGAAAGAATCATGAAGTTGGTAGTTCTGAAAGGAGATGATAAGAGATTTGCAGACTATATAAATCCTATTACCATGCAAATATATAGTGAAATTTCTCTTACGTCATGGATTGAAAGATCTTTTGAAAATACAGAAGTGATACCTTATTCTTTCTTGGAAAAAGTTAGCAAATTTATTCAGCCACTTTATATAGAACCAGATTGTGCTATAATAAGTAACAGCATCTACCATCAGATAGGAACAGTACTTGCAAATCTTAAATGTCATGGGATATATCATAAATGGTGACTTGTGGTAGAGATCTGCTGTCAAGATACAGTTATACAGAATACAGCTTGGAAAAATGTCAGTAGCAAAAGGAAAAAAATAATAGAAAATATTTAATGATCCTTTTAACAATCTGCAAGTCATAATATTTCACATTGCAAAATCAACTTTCTTTTATATGCATACAAACAGCAAATAAAAAAATGGGCAGAGAAAAGTAGATGGAAAAAGTGTTTTCCTTATAAATGTACTTTAATCTGAGGGAAGCTTGGCATATGAAGATGGCAATTCTAGCTACAAAAATATCTGAAATATTTTATCCAAGTATATTTTAACCACAAGAATATTTTCCACATCTTGGGCTGACATTACTGCATTGGTACTAAACTTTTCTGAAGTCCATTTGTTAAGATGGAAGGAACATATGATTAAATTCATATGTTAGTCTGTTTTCCCTGATGGCTGGTCTGTGGTTTGTAGAGCTGCAAATGTTTCTTTCCTCATAAAAGAAGCAATTCCTTAACTTTAATGATACCTGTAGTTAAGTGTGGTTCCAAAACACATAGCGCTAATGATGTAGAAACTAATTACACCACATGACTGTAATAACTTGTGCAAAATCAATCTGGGACATGGTTGTGGATCTCACTCTTGTATTTTTCATGCTTTTATTTTATGGTGCTTGATGCTGTTACGAGTTTGTGGTTTCCTTTTAACCATTATGTATCTGAAAATTTCGTATTGTG
Organism: Limnodromus scolopaceus; assembly: GCA_028565335.1. Classification (NCBI taxonomy): domain Eukaryota; kingdom Metazoa; phylum Chordata; class Aves; order Charadriiformes; family Scolopacidae; genus Limnodromus; species Limnodromus scolopaceus. The sequence continues at coordinate 106,410,666 of JAOXNO010000013.1, read as the reverse complement.
TGGTCCTTCCCTGGCTTTGTCATGACTCTACTGGGTTCGTGCTGAACTGTCTCTACTAGACTGCAGACAGAAAGTTCATATTTTGATGCCTTACCTTCTCTGCAGAGCTTTGCTGTTAACAGAGTACTTAGCATTTCTGTGAACATGAGAAGACTCAGGCACTGATCTTTAGCGGGTGTTAAAACTGCCTGGTCTTGGGTGCAGTTAGTGGTAACAACCATCTCGTAAGTAAAGTTGCTGGCAGAGGGGTAATTTCACTAGTGCTTTATTTTTAATTGATATTTCCCCCAGCAATGGCTAGCAACCTCATGCAGTCTTTAATTTCAAAATTAGTCTTTGAGACAAGGTGAAGGTTTGAGCTCTTAATTTGTACTTTCATTGTGTTGCTAAATCAGATAGCTTTAGAATGATTAAGGAATGGGAAAACAGAGGAAGTTTAATGATTCACTCATCTGTTTGGGTAAAGCACAGTTGAGTGATTCCCCCCACCCCCCTCCCAATGTCTTTGATTTGCAGACCTCAATAAAAATTTTAACAGCTGTACTGCTGTACCATTACTATATACAGCACTCTGTATAATGCATATAAGCCTATTGTCTAGAGTTTACCTGCTCAGTTACCTGCTGAGGATCACATAGAAGTAATTGATGGAGGCTCAGAAATCTCAGCTGAAAAGCACTGAACCTGGTGATTTATAGAAGGGGCTTATGGTAAACCCTGTCATCTAGACTAAATTGGATAGTGACATTTTGGGTGTTACAAATTTTGTAAATCCATGTGATTGTCACTCAGTTGCTTAGGGTGTGTTTTCTAACAGATGCTTCAGACCTGGGCTAACTTCTGCATAAAAAAAGAAGCAATACTGATATATCTTCACGCTTTTAGCTTCTTAGTACAATGCAAGACTTCTTAGACTTTTTCACTTGACCATTTCAGAATGGCACGGGTTATAGACATGTGCTGACTGAAGAGTAACAGGAGACAGAGAAAATGGAATTACATTGTTCTAGCACGAGAGGGGCTGGATAGGATTTCTGTTAACCCAAACTAGGTCTGTAAAGGTGTTCCTAAGAGAGGAATGCCAGTAAGCTCTCAGCTGGGCTAGAACTCCTGTTTCTGTCACTGAGGTTAGAAAGCACGGTGTGTTTTTCAGAAAAAGCTATATCGCAGTGCTGTACTGCTCTCCCATTGTAGCACCTGAGGTGAAGCATAGGAGGTCTCAAAGCTCAGATGGGTCTGCTGATGCCTCACACCTGGGAATGGGAAACCTAATCATGCCCAGGAAGCAAAGAGCATCCAGATACACTCGCATTGTGACGGTTTTGGTTGTTCTTCATACAATTTGGTCCACTCCAAAACAGAGGTTACATTGTGCATAGAATAAGGAAATGTTATTATTGTCAGTGCTTTATTTACAGTTTTAAGGGTTTTTTTTGGTAGTGATAGCAGAAAGAGAGGTTTTCAAAGATGAAATATAATGTATATCTTGTTTCTAGGTATCAGTAAGGAATATCAGATAACTTACTGTGAATGGTTTTAAGAAAGGAAAAAGAAAACCACCTGAAAAAGCTTAGTCAAAGGGAAACTACCTGTGAAAAACAGGTGAGAATTTGCAAAATGCACTTTTATTGTGTTTGTGCTTTGTAAAGTTTACTAGCTGAGTCATATTTCTGTAGTAGAACGAATGGATCCTGAAGGTGCTCACTGCTTTCATAGTACTTGTAGACATCAGGCAATAACTTTCGAAGATTCAGGTTCTTGGAATACAGTCGTCCTACAAACTTGTATAGCCAGCTTTCTAAAATACATATAGTCCTGAATGATGAACACAGGTAGAGCTTTTTTTATGCTTGTGTGCAGCAGTGTCTTACCGTGTTAATTTGTTCTTTCTATAGAAATGATTTATAGTTTAAAAGATCTCTTCTAATTGGGGATGCGGTATTCTATTCTGTTCTAGTTTTTTGATAAAAATTAAGCCTGTGCTGGAAGGGCTCAGATTCTTTTATGCAAGCAGAACCCTCTTGAGTTATTTATTTTGCATTTCCTCAAACCAGGACATGCCTTGAGTTGCTTATTTCTCAGCTAGTATTTTTATAGCAACAGCAATTCCAATCACATGATCTGCCATCAGAAGTACTTTGCTAGGAAACTGAGCTGCGCTAAGTTCACGGTTATCTGCTGGTAGATTATCCAACTTCACTGTAGTTTGTGCCACAAATGTGGAGACCTGAGCTGGCTGGCAGTGATCTAGCTGGACTCTGGAAGCACATGGCTGTGTTTGCATGAGGTTGTGCATTGGAGCCCTCAGGCTGAACTGGCGTTCCTCCTGAGCCTGTTCTCCACAGCCTGTCTTTTCTCCATTATAGCCATATTTTATGTTCCCATTTCAACTTTGTGGTGGCCTAATTTATACAAATGTTTTGTATCACCTGGAGATCTTTTGTTCTGTCTCAGTTATCTCATCTTACCACTACTCTGAATAGTAGATGATTGTTTGTATCTTTATTTTAGTTGCTCACAGCCATGCAAACTTGACTAGCGCTATAGCTGATGATACGCCTGTAAGGCTGTACTGGTTTAATTGGAGTTCTGGCCTTAGACTGGTTTTTGAAGCATGAGCTACAAGTTGGCCAGATGCTAATCAGACAGTGTCTAGATGCTGTGCAGCTTTGTTAACCTGGCATAGCGTTTAACATAAATGCCTTAGAAGATGCTCTTATTCCAGTTCTATGTATGAGCCTGGTGTAGCCTGAGTAAAATCTGTGTGCACTCTCAGAATATTTAGGTAATGTTATAGTAACTAGGAACTGGTTCAGCTTAAATAAGCCATTCTCAAGTAGATTGGGAGAAAGGACTAGAGTGTTTTATCTGATCTGGTCAAGATTTGCATCTTGCCAGTCCTCTATTTATTGTGAGGAATTTTTCTTCTCAGTAGTCACAAGTATAACTGCTCCGGTCTTTTCCAGTTGCTGGTGGGCACGCTTCTTGCCTCCTCAGCCAGCCGTGGTGAGAAGAAAATCTAACCCAGAGTAGTTTCTGCAACCTTAGACTTGATGTGGTTTGGTGGAACGTGATGTCTGTGGACACATTAATATGGCCTGTCTAACCTGAATTATAATTCCTTTAAACCTGTTATAATGTAATAGAATGAAATATAAGGTTTTATGTGGTTTCATGTGAGCTGTGAAACCCTACTCATCAGTTTGAATTTAGTCCTGCAAAGAAGGAACAAGTCCCTAGGGGTGTTTAGGTCCTTAAAAGCTAGTTGTCCTGAGGAAGACCAATATTGACACATTTTCTGTTCTCAAAAATGGCTTCTCTGGTTAAAAAAGAGCTTTGGCAAATCTCTCTCCTCCTGAGCAGTAGGCTCTAAATGGTGGCAGGAAGTCTGATATATCAGGATTATAACTTCTGCTCTAGAGGTTTGAGCAGAAGCCTTTGGATTGCCAGACTTAGTGACGTACCTTAGAACCAGGCATGTAGCGTTTAACTGTGTGTCTGTTCAGTACCTCTTCCATTGTGTAGTCAGGTTTACCTCCAGTCTGGAGGTACTTGGTTAAGAAACCAAGTGGTTAAGAAGCCAAGTGTGGTAAAAATGAAAATAAAACTGATTTCTGTAATCATTGTGTCCCACATAAGCAAGCCACTGTGGTTATGTTGAAGGGCAAAGTCAGATAACACCCAAAAGCATTTTAATTTTTATAGTTTCTGAACTAATAGGGGCATGCTGTGACTCTGGGGCATATTAACAAACTAAAATCCTTATTCGGATGAACCTCTATAATACTAATTTAAGTATGATGCAAATTTTGTAAGAAAAGAAAGCATTTTAATTTTTACTGCTGTCAAACATCTTTGTAATGTTCAGAAAAGAGACAGAATTTCAGTACTGGTTTGGAATATTTTTGCAAAATTATCTAACATCCATGCCTGGTTATGCAGATTGCAAAACTTTTAGATGGCATATGCCCTGACAGGCCCCCTCAGAGGATCAGCAAGTATTTTGGTATGGAGATGAACCGTAAAATGTAGGTGAATAGATTTCAGCCTGTTTTGATTTGAATATGTGGTAAATTAGCAGAACAACGTTACGTAAGAAGTCTTCACCAACATAGCGAGGTGCTAATATTGCTGCCATGTTAACTACCAATATCAGATCGTCCTCCTACGCATCATGGAAATTGCAGACTATCAGATGTGTACAGTAGGAGGTTGACAGTTAAGTCCTGTACAATGCAAAATAGATGTCAAAAAAATCAATAAACAGCTGCTGACATGCTATAGGAAAATTAACGGGTGAAAGGTGATGAAATGTTTCATTGTTAAGCTTAAAATAAAATTTTTGAGGGGAAAAAACCCTCTTTTTTTTGTCTGTATATATTGTTTTTCAAACAGATACAGTAAAGAAAAAGAAAGTCCTGCATCTCTGAGTCCTGCATGTTCAACTAGAGCAGCATTTCTAAGCTCCATCATGGAAAGTTGAGAGCAGATTTATGTCTTATGGCCTCCTATTATATCAGCATCCAAAAAGCAAAATTAAGAGGCAATTGATTATTTTCAAATGCCGTTGGAAATGGCTAAAGGGATGATGATGAAAAAACCCACAGCTAGAGCAGCAAGGTATATTTTGATAATTCATTCTAGCACAGCTCTTCAAGCAGGCAAGCACATTAATAACCTGCAAAGGGCAATATGCATGTTCCCTAATGCATTTCCTCGAGCAGTGCGGAATTACATATTGTGATTGGAATCAAAATTCTTCTTTGCTTATGAAGCTTAATATTGATAATATTAGTGTAAAATGCAGTTTTTCATTGCAGAGAAGACTGAGAAGGAGCCACGTATTTTTTTTAACTTCTAAGTCTTTCACTTGTCTTAATTCACTGCCACTTTTGAAATACAAAGCTAACTTTTCACTGAATTTTCACTGAATTTTTAGAGTTGAAAGGGACCATAGAGATCACCTAGTCTAACTCCCCTGCTGAAGCAGGATTGCCCAGAGCTAGAGCATGTTACTCAGGACTGCATCCAGGCGGGTCTTGAAAATC
>JAOXNO010000013.1:106392317-106405518 GCA_028565335.1 Limnodromus scolopaceus | reverse complement strand
CTTCCTTTTACTGTTTACATACCGATAAAACCCCTTTTTGTTATTCTTAACTGTAGTGGCCAAGATGAGCTCAGCTTTTGTTAATGTGTGCCTCCATTCATGTGCATTTATTTTATATTCGCAGCTTAAATTTTTTTCTAGCCACAGACGTGTAACGTTGTAGTTTGCTGAAACAAAACTAGCACTACAAGGAATTATTTTCCATCATTTTATAGTTAGTTTTGCTAGCTTACCTTCATGAAGAATGGAAGAAAGAAATAAAGCAGTAGTGGCTACGGAAGGAAGTCACTAACGAAGGAATAAATCTAGATTCTTTTCTTGCTTCATCCGAGTTGCTTCCCTGCTTCTATCGCTTCATTTTGTCTACTCCTCTCAGGCCACTTAGTCAAGCTAGACCACAGATACATTTGCTCAAGTAAAACTAATGTTATTCAAATGACAATGTGTTAGCTTGGTGTGTGCAGTTGGTGTAATAATTTCCTATTTTTATTTTTTATTCTCATTATACAAGTAATATTAAAGAAGAAAAGAGAATATTTTGGTTTGTAATAGAAAAGCAGTCCGGGGCAGTCAAACATATAATTAATTGAATATTTTTCTTGTTAGTTTTATGGGGTTTTGTGCATTATTCTGATAGTCTGGGCCCTGTGTATGATAAAACTTTATTTTAAAAGTACTAGCTAATAATGTTTACTTTGTTTACCTTAAGTCACAAGGCTCAGTACAGTTCCCTAAACACAAGCAACTAGTGAGTATCTTTGGAAATTCCTTATAGTGTCCCTCCTGGTCTCTCTGCCAATCTAGGAGGGCAGAGGGTTTCCCATAGCATCCATCTCATCTGAAATCCTTGTACAGATCAGTCAGATATGCTAGAACATTTCAGGTAGCAGTAGGCGCCAATGTTTAGGCAACTAAACCGTGACCAAAAGCACTGTATTGAGTCATGCTCAAATAAATTGTGTGGATGAATTTGTTGTTCATGCATTTATATTTTCAGATTTTGCTATTTACTTGCGTGGGTGAAATCTTGATAGATCAGTGCAGTAGCATCTTCATCCTCATACTGGTTCTGCAGAAGGCAAACATTTGTGTTCTATTACTCTAAAATGCAGATGTATTACATAGCAATTAGAACTGTGAGGATAATTGGCTCTTACAGGTACATTATGCCGCAGTTGTTTACTGCTAAGTGAAATGTGAAAAGTGGGCGAGAGCTTCACAGGAGGGAACCCGTTCCTTGCTTGTAGGTTCTGATGAAGAACTCTTTTTATGTATGAGGAGTGTGAGTCTACAGTCAGGCAAGTCTGTAGATCTTGTCAAAAAAACCCTTCTGCTGTGGAAAATATACACCATTCCCTGTGACTGTTCAGCATTTATGTTGCATCCCAGTAATGTATTGCTATGAATCCAGAGAAAAATTGTCACTTACAAATATCTACTTGCATGCTCTGGTAGCCAGCCAGAGCCTTAAGAAAAGGGCTTTGCTCATGCCTGTCCTTCACGTTTCATTTCTAAGAATGTTGTGCAGTTTCATCTGCAGAACTCATTCTGATAAGCTCACTGAACTGCTGAAATTGTCTCCTTTCAATAAATCTACAATTACACATGTTATTTAGAGCATCCACTGCAGACTAAATCACAGTATGAAAGGGCATAAAATGTGGATGTAATAACAAGTACAGTGTGTGCAGTTCTTTCTGCACTGACCCCAATCACTGCTTTCAAAGAATGCCTTACACAATATTCACAGCACATACTAGACAAAATAATGTACTGTTATTCACAAATCCTGCTACTGTTTTCTTTCTTTCATTCCTAAGTGAAAAGAGAGTAAACTTATTTATTAAAGCTTCTCCTGGAGCATCCTAAATGAAGATCTCCACTTTTCCATCTTGCTGTCCAGAGGACCTTTTGGATTTTAGAGTATGAATTTTTGTGAAATGTAAAAACATGCCAAGATTTGAGCAGCGAAAGACAAATTTTGTTTCTGTGTCCATGAATTTTGGTGAAAAATAGGAGAAGCACATTTAGGTTTGTTAAATGTTATGCCCTGTGAGAGAGGAAAGGTAGGAATGTAGCCCTCACACAGACTGCAGGGGGCAGGATTTGGTGCTAAGAGTTGTCCCTTTCAGGCCTGTGCTGTTGTCCTATTCCCTTGTGGTGTTCTGAGATCAGATCGTATGCAAGAGCCCTGCATTAGTAGTGCAGCGAATTTTTTGCATTAAAGCGAATTAATAAAGAATCAAGTCAGCCATACTAGGAAATTTTTATTCGAAAAACAATAATATGTGGGAAATATTTTTTAACTGTATTCTGTATAATATTAAGTATTATTAATGGACTATCCAGAATGAAAAACAGAATGATCAGAATCTCTCCATATCTAAATCCGTATGTCCTTTATCCACTACGTGAAAATACATGAGTTCCAGGTAAGATACATTTATCCAACAGATTTGTCAGAGATACGTAGAAATATATTTCTTCAGAGTTTTAAAATACAGACTGTAGGATTTTTTCCTCCCTGGCATAGAATACATGTTGTATATTTAACAATTTCTCTGCCATCCCTGTGACTGAATCTGTTCTGCGATCTCTGGTTTTATCTTCTGTTTTACTGAGATTGTAAACAGGGGACAGGTGCTGTCATTTATTTTTGTATGTATTTATCTCCTAGGTCAATGGAATATTGAATAATTATATCTTCTAGACCCAATGGTAATATAAGTTGTTATTATTATCATCGGTGTTTGATTAGGCATACTGGGAGAGTATTGTCTGCTTTGTTGATCATTTAATGATATAACATGCCATTATTTTTAATATACTTAAAGTGTCACATTTTTATTAGTAGGCTGCTGTTGAAAACTATATTCATATAGTATCTAAAGTGTCTATTTTCTTTCAAAAGACAATGATTTTTTCCCCCCTGAAACCTTTCTATCCCTTGGGTTGCCTAGTTGCCTTTTTTTTTTTATTTATTTCTGTTTATACACTAGTCCATTATCCTCTCTGGGAAACCAGTGTTGCATTTTAAACCAGTCAAGTGAATTGACTGGATTTGGCAAAGTATACGTATGGAGAGCTTGAAAGGAATGATACAACTGCTTCCTTGTATTTATCTCCATTATCCTCCTTCGCTTTTGGTAGATGGCTATTCAAGAGATGAGTAGTGGGTCAAGACTTTAATAAAATCAAGAGCTAACTGTTAAGTATATTAAAGGTCGTTGTGGTGATTTTTAATACCATCTTGAATATGAGAAATTATTGCTGTCGTTCTAATGCAATGTAAGTAGGGATGTACAACCTAAATAATAGAGGAGAGCAACATTTTTAAAGTATGTGGTATTGAAGAAATGTTACTTGGTTTTTTATTTCTTCTTATTTGTCACATACCATTAAACCTCTTTTCCTTTAGGCTAAACTAGACATCTGCTCCTTTGGCCTACTTATCAAAAGAAATGAAACTTTTATTGGCGTGACATCATTACATTTAAGATTCTTTAGAAGATAAAGAAAATACCAGCTTGAGGAATCTAGGATGCCATTTAATATCTAGGTGAACTACCTCCTTTTAGCAGAGAGAAGTGCTAATTTGTAAATGATCACTCGAGTTCATACACCTGTGTGTGTGTTCTCCTGCACACACACAAGCCCCCAGAAAGATTAGATTCCACATTATGACATCGGAGTGGCCGCCAGCCGCAGCTGGGAAAGAAGGGAGAATAACCAGTCAGCAAGAGCAAGGAATTAATGATGTTGATGTGTAGACAGGTTTTAGAATTAAGGATTTATTGACATCAGAGTTGTATTTTAAGTCTCCTGAGTGTATTGTTTTAAACTACTGGCAGATTAAATAAAAATGTGTAGTCTGTTGTCATCATTGTGATTGTTTTCAAACCTTCAAATGCAAGATGGTTTGGGTTTTTTTGTGGGTTTGTTTTGGTTTTTTTTCCGACTAAAATTAATACTTGATTGCTGGAGCACAGTACTATAGGAAAAATTCTGAAGCTACAGTCAAGAAATATACGAGAAACGGGTGCGTTCTATCTGTCAGCCCGGAGCTCTCAGTTTTCTCTATTCATCACATGCTGCAGTCTCAAAGGAGTCCATAACATTTTCTTTCTAATGCTGATGTCAGGTATTGCCAATGGGCAAGCCACATTTTCCTTTGCTGAGATTTTTGGAAGCTCTAGATTCTTAGTCCATACATAGCACTGCATTTCAAAAGGTAAGCATGGGAGGGAGCGATTAACGGCAAGCTTCTGCTTAGAAAGAAAGCGGCTATATCTCTCTTTTGAATTTCTCTTATTTTTTACTAAGAAGCTTTTGTCAAGGAAACAATGTCGAATTGAGTTTCCTAGGGGCTCACCCAAAGCAAACAACATTAGTAACGGAGAGCTAGATTTCAAAATAATGGTGTGATACCAATATTTGAATATCATCTAGTAAAAGAAACACCTAAATAAATTGTTTAATATTATTTTCCATTTCTGTGTGTCACCATGATTTGCTTTTTATGGGGTCCTAGAATAGGAAGATTCTCTAGAGGCCTTCTGTTCCTTCCCTGTCACAAAATATGCTATTTAGCAGGTCAGCTATATTTGTGTTGTTTGTGACATCTTTTTGTCTAACTGTCTGAAAGATCTCAAAGGAATGAACTTTTGTAATTTCTTCATCCCACCTATTCCAGCAGTTCATGCTGTTAGAAGTTACCCTAATTTCTAGGCTTAGCTGTCTTTGCTGCATTACAAACCTGTAGACACAGAGAAAAGGTTATTTCCTTCCTGAACATGGCATTCTGGTTGGGTCCTAAGTAGTCCCAGAAGTGTTGTGTTTTTCGCAGGTGATATTGCTAGATCATAAAATCAAAGAATCCACAGGGTTTTGTCGGGGGGGGGTCACCCAGTCCAATCTCCCATCTCCAAGAAGTCTGGGTCAACTTGCTCTGAGCTCTTTCAGTCATATTTTGAGTATTTCCAAAGACAGAGACTCCACAACCTCTCAGGGCAGCCTGTTATAGTGCTTGACCACTGCGAAGAATTTTTTTCTTCATAGTGACTTGGAATTTCCAGGTGAGAGATGTCTCTCATCGTTTTCTTTTGCACATCCAAGAGTCTGATGCTTTGTTCTCTGCAATTCTCCTTTGTGTACAAGAATACAGCAATTAGAAATGCCTCTTTGACTGAGCAAGCCCGGTTCTCTCAGCTTCTCTTCCTTATTTGTTGCATTCCAGCCACTTTATTCACTCTCTGAGCCATTCCAGTTTGTTGTCAAAGCTCATGTACTGAGATTGTAGGTATCTACTACTTTGTTTCCAAACTCAGGAAACAAAGTAGTTTGCCTTGTCACAGAAAGTTAGTTACAAGTGTTTTCTTTCTATCATCTGATGTGTTTTTAGCAAGTCCATGTTGTTTTCTACTGATTTGGCAGGGGTGAGGAGGAGGTCTGTGGCCTCCATGTAGTCTGGTTAGTTGTTATATAGGCCTGTAATTCTTCATGTATCTTCCTTCAGGATTTTTAGAAATAGCCTTTAAAAAAAAAAAGAGCGTTACTTTTGCCTTTTTTGAGGTCTTACACGCAATTTTCCCAGAACAAATGCTAATATACTGAAGATACCACCAGTCAATTTTCAAGTAAACAGGATGCGCAACAGGCCTAGAGGTCTGAAAATATCTAACTTATCTGAGTACCCTTCAGCATGCCTGTTCCCTACTGTAGGCTAAGATCTTTACTCCTTGAATTTGTATTTTTGATAACCAGTAGGTCATAGTTGTTTGGGTATTTTTAATGAGGACTAATACAAAAAGGGCATTACATACTTCAGTTGCCTTGGTGTCTATACCGAATACTTCTCCTTTTTGTTCAATAGCAAACCACTTTTTGGTATTCTTTTTACCATAGTTTCTGTGCTGGTTACACAGTTCTGCTGCACCTTATTCATTGTGTCTTTGTGGCCAGGCATCTGTACTTAGTGATTTGACCAACTTTGTCATATGCTTCCTTCTTGTATGTAAGGTTTGAAAGTACAGAGAATCTTCCACTTGAGTTTCTCACATTTTCTGATGGACAAAATTAAGGTTCAGGCAACAACTTTGATAACTCCTTACTGGTCATCCTCTTTGCTCCAAAGAATGTGAAATCTCCTTTTCAAGATTTAGAGGCCTATGGGAATTTCATAGGTTATAAAAGAAAGAAATGCAAAACCCCTTCTAGTCACTGTATAGAAAAGTTCCTAGTAGATTTGGACCTCGTTGCTTAAGTATCTGTATTATTCTGTGGACTCTTGGGACTTGTTTAATATGCACAGTCCAAGTAGAGTTTTTCTGCAAGTCCCCCACTGTATCCTTCCCCCCCCCTCCTTCTTTGTTAGTGTATTGATTCTCTGCATTATTCAAATGAAAAATGTCAGTCTGACCAACCGTAAGATACTTTACCAGCACAGCAGAATAAAATAGAGCATAATATTTTTACAGGTTGCAAAATTTGTATTATGCGCTGTAAATTGAAGGAGTAATGACTTGCCTCTGTGGTTTTAGGCACAACTCTTGTCAGTCAGAACAAACACCTCACTGAAATGCGTATCAGCATTAGCAACATACGCAAATGGCTTGCGTATAATTTGAGAAATGTATATATATTTGTTTCCTCAGTAACCTGTACAGTTCCTGACTTTTATGCTGTTTGCCGTTTCAGCACATAAATCTCATCTAACCATTATCTGCTGAGTTCCAGAGAGTTTTGAGTCTGTCCGTATAAAAGAGTTCCAGGATATAGTAGAGCTAGACAAAAATGAATAGCCAAGATTTAGCATTTTTATCTTATAGTTATTTTGTCTCTTTCAGATTTCTGAGTCATAATGTGTAGTTAGTGAATGAAAAGTGTGTTATTCTATTTATGGTATGAAAAGTGCAGTATGAATATGTAGGATTTTTCAGTCCTAGCTATTGCATTATCAGCACAGCTGAAAACAGCACAAGTTATAAATAAGTTGCATAAATTTATTGTAGATTGATATTTTCAATACAAAAATTATATTTTTTTTTCTTTTGGGTTAGTAAAATAATCTCTTAAGGAATAAGTGAGAAAAAAAAGGAATTACTGTTACAGGGAGGAGACAGAGAAGGAAGTTTCTGGGATTACATTGTCAGGAAAGTATTCCTGTAAGTAAATGGAGCACTTGTAATGTTGGCATACATGAGGCATTAAGACTTCAGATTCTACTAGAATATATGTTTCACAAAAATAACCTCACAAGTCATTATAAATTTCCACTTATAAGTCACTTGTCCATGTTTACATCCGACAAGGTTCACACAGTTAATATGTACATTCATGTGCATTTCTTTGTTCATCTATAATTAGCAAAAACAGAAGTTTGTGTGAAGAAGTCAAACTTCTGATCCTTATTTTAGTCACTTAAATGCATTTTGAGTCCATTAAATCGGATCAGTGTAATTTCCAAGAAATACAGTTTACTTTTTGCTCCTGCCAAAAATGCCCCATTTGTTATTCAGATGTACTGATGGTGATGATTGGTAACTGAAAGAGCAAAACGTTATTTTTTTAAGAATAGTGAGAAAACTAGAGTACTCTTGGTCTCCCAGAGGTGGTGTTTGTCTCAGAGGTGCACTGTATGGTGGAAAGTCTCCTTATGTGTCTAAGACTCGGAAGAGCTTTTATTCATAGGCTGCTTTGGCAAAGTGCTCTGCATTTTAAGAATCTAATTCTGAAATCTAATTCTGACCTTACTCTTCAATGATCATAAGGTTACAAGTCCAAGTGTTCAACTTGGGCATATAAAATAAGGCACCTGCTGAAACGATAAAGTACAATGATTTTACAAGAGGGTGTTGTGAAATTTTTTTACAGTAACAAACTAGCATCATGTCCCTGAAGAGTAACAGGAAAAAGAGCTGGGGGCAGAACATGAAAATAGCAACAAAAAAGACTTAGGGGAGAAAGAACATTGATCCACACAGAGAACAGTCAAGGGCCAAGGGTGAGGATTCAAGACAAAGAAAATAATCAGTACGAACTGAGGGAATTGGGAGGATCTTGATTGTGTAGGGAAAGTTAATATTTCTCCATGATGAGAGAGATACAAACTTTCAAAGATATTCTCAGACTTTAAACAGGTGCTTGTTCTTTTTTCTTTTTCTCTCCAATTATATAGAAGTAATTATTTATTCATTGTTTTTGTTAAACTTTAAATACATGAGAGGCTAGCTAACATTTTGCTTGACACATGTTAATGACTCCCTTACATCTTCATCTGCTTGAAGGTAACTGATGAAATCTACTGGAAATTAAGGCTATAAATTTACAGGTAGGGATTTCAGTCTAATCAATACTATGCTGGTAATGATAACAGTTTATTCTTATGAAATACATTGGCTATAAGGGGGAGAATCAATGTCTGGAAATGAAAAACAGGTGTCAGGTTTGACAGGGACATTACTGTCATGATGTCTGGAGGCCACTGAATTGCATCAGCAAGCATAGCAGTAATTCTGTCAAATACTGTACATGAGGAACTAATGAAAAAGTTAGAAACACTGATTCTTACTTGTAAGCTTGAGCCCTTCAATAATATATTTTTATTCTTGGTTTATCTCACATCCCTTCTCCCTCTCTTTTCTTTCAAACTGCAATTCATAATACAAAATACGTGCCCTCAACCTCAGTCAGTCTCTCTGTATTATGTTCTGAGAGCTGATTTTGCTTAATTATGGCATGAGGAAAGCAGTGCAGTATTCTTCAGCGTTCCTTACAGTTCCTGCTCTGAAGAGAACCAGAGCTAACTGGCTCATGCAAACTCTAAGCAGATACAGGATTAAAAAACCATTGAGGTACAGAGAAAGAGAACATAGAGAGGATAATGTACACACATTTCTTCATCAGATCCACAAGTACTAACAGTAGAATAACAGAAGTTATTCTAAAAAGTTATTTATAATCAAAGATATTAAATTAAGAAATAGGAAGCTTTTCTCCAGTGTATCAGAAAGCTCAGATTCTGCAGTCTGTTTTCCTGTACTGGTTCAATTTTACCTATCTACCAGGAGGCATTTTAACAGAAAGGAAGAAGCTGAATAGAACATGTCTTTGCTATTAGTTATACTTCCTAAGCTTAGGAAACAGTTTAGATAATGCGCTGAAAGCACACTGGCTGATGAAAAATACTGTTTATAGTTATGGTAATGACATCATTTTGGAAAGGTATCTTTCTAAGGTATCACCACTTTGCAGCTCTAGTGGTGCGGAGAGTTCAGATCTGGCACCACGTAACAGTGGTCATTTTAGATCTACTGCTCATGTTACGCTGGGAGTTGCTCGTCTCTGGAGCTATCCTTCCGTTCCTTGACAAGTCTCACTTCCTCTCTCCTCTTGTAGATAAGAGGAGGTACCCCAGCTACTCTTATCACTACCAGCTCCCCCAGTATCGCCAAATGCATCAGCAGCTGGTACAACTCTCAGCTATAAACTGTGGCAAATATCAACATTATGATACCGTGCTGTTTCTCTATTAACAGTTAGAAGAGGCCAGTCACATGGTTCCAGTTTACAACTGACATGCCTGTACGCTTGCAGTGCTTTGCAGCAGACATATTTGACCTTTGATTCTAATTATACCTTTATAGTGACTAAACCACAAAGTCTGGACGTTGTAGGACAATTCTTACTGCAAAAGCAAAACAAGACATGATGTGTGTGCAGAGCTGCTCTCTTCCTGAGACTCCACATGTCACCTGAGAAAAAGAACTGGCATGGGACCAGGAGTTATGGTATGCCCATCTTTTAAATGTACCTGAAACTATTGCCTGCTTTCCTCATCAGATCTGCTAATAAATGAGGAGCTTTTGCTAAAGATACTGTGTCTTTTGGACCGACCTCCAATTAGGCACCCAGTTCACCTTATTCCATAATAGTACCTTAGACATCTGAAAACAAAGCCATGAGGCTTTTAAGCAATTCTCACCTTATATGTGTAGATATCATTAGCTAGTCAGTGAACTGCTGGGGAAAGCTTTAATGAACTGAAAAGAGAATATACTTGTATTTCCATGGCTTCTAACAGGAGAGATCAGTGTATTCCAGAAATTATATTTTCCTGATTTATCTGTATGCCTGCATATCAAAGATTGCACATAGGGAATGAACACTGGATTCAGTTATTGTGGCTTTATGGCATTAACTTCAAGTGGTGATAACATCCTTTTGATACTCCAGTTAGGGTCTTGGACTCACTAGAGAACCTTGACATTCCTCATGAAATCTCAGGCTTCAGCATTCTTTGTTCATTGTTATATCATTTTCCAGTAGGGTGATCTGTAAACTTCAATGTCTTTTATCACATGTGGAAGCCATATGATTCACATAGATTAAGTCTTTTGCCCGGTGGATAAATACAGATCTAATATCTTGTCTCAGAGTGAGTATTAAGAGCTGAACAAATGTGCTTCTCTTTGGTAGAGGAAGTTGCAAGCCTTCTGCCTTGCAGGAAAATGACCAAGCAAAACGGACTCGTTCACAGACATCAAATTGCTGTAGGAAAATGTCATGACAGAATGCAAGACTAAATTTGTCAGCAGCCTGGTAGGACAGCCTCACTGCTTGACAATCACAACGATCTAGTCTTCATATCATAAAACAGTTTGGGTTGGAAGGGACCTTTAAAGATCATCTAGTCCAACCTCCCTGCAATGGGCAGGGACACCTTCCACTAGATCAGGTTGCTCAGAGCCCTGTCCAGCCTGACCTTGAATGTTTTCACGGATGCTGCATCTACCATCTCTCTGGGCAAAGTGTTCCAGTGTTTCACCACCCTCATCGTAAAAAATTTCTTCATTATGTCTAGTCTAAATCTAACTTTCTTGGTATTTCCCTTGAAGTACTGGAAGGCCTCAATAAGGTCTCCCTGGAGCCTTCTCTTCTCCAGGCTGAACAGCCCCAACTCTCTCAGCCTGTCTTAATAGGAAGCTTTTGAGGTCTGAGCTGCACCCATTCCAAACCCTGAGGTTACAATGCTTTTCTGAAAAACTTACCAAAACATTACATGGGAGCATATACAAGACAGGATTATCGTTAGCACAAAAACCTAGTATGAATCCATTTGCTAGGAGTCATGACCTTGCAGGGCTACATTGCCAAAGAAGCAAAGACAGCAAAGCTTGTGAGGACTGGAGAGAAGGTTTTCCCCAGGCAGAGATGTCTCCAGATTGAGTTTACAGACTAAATCAACTGCCAGTGTTATTTCTTAAATAAAGGGAAGGTAGATCCATGGAGGCTTCTCACTGTTCCTAGAGATAGGCACTCCAGTAAATGCTTTCATTTGATAGGGAACACCTTCATAACTTTTTTTAATAAAATAAACCAATGATGCATAATAGCATAGACAAGTTGTATTACTCCTGAAGACATTGAAATGAACGGATAAAAATATGTACACTCACATCTTTGGTTGCCATGTATTAAATGCTGCTTTATTATTTTGAGTGAAAGCATTTCTCAGATACAGTGCAGCTGTTCTGTATTACAATGTATACCTATGTAAGTTTTAAGGCATAAACACTTCTTGGTGTACTTTTAGGATTTTACAAAGCATTCAAAACCCACAATAAAAATCATAGAAACTTTTCACCTTGTGAGACCCAAGTAATCATCAAATATTTAATGAAAGTGGATGATGACTGTTTTATCATGCTAGAAATTGGTATGAAAGATTAAAGAACCATCGTGTAGAGTAAGAGAAAACCATAAAGTGAAAATACGTGCTTAACAAAAAAGAGAAATGAACTGAAAAATATTTCAAATGTACTGCTTTTTCGAAGATTCAAGGGCCTCAGGTCTGCTGTAGTACTGTAGATACAAGGGCCTCTAGTCCTTTGTCTTCTTACTTTACAACTAGTAGGTGAACAGTTTGCAAGCACTTTGCGGATACCCTAGGCAATACACTTGGCTTAACTTTGTAACATCGTAATTTGTCTTTTGTGGAAAGGATAGATTTATTTCTTTTGCACTCACATGGCCGAATTGTGCCCCTGGATGTGTACATTAGGTATCAGGTTGCCTGAACCAAAATGACAGAGTGTGTGTTTTACTATAGGCAATGTTTTACTATAATACAAGATTGAGATGTTAGCCTGTGGTCACAAGGTGAGCCATTTGCCATCTGATGAAGTTGTTTTTGTTTTGGATGCAAGTGAAACAAACACATTTTAGAAAGTAGAGTCCATTGCAGAAGGCGAGGAAACCTTAAGAATTAGCAGCTTTATTTTGCCATATGCCTCAAGCCATAAATGTTTGATTTATATGAAAGGCTTCTGCTCTTATTCATGCTCAGATATTATAAAAGTTAAGTTTTCTATTTCCACAACATTACTGAAAAAAATACTTTATTTACGGAAACAAATTCGAAGTGAGAAGCAATGACTATTCGAAGGACAGCAAGTGTATGGATTATGCTATGATTCTCCAATTGGAATAGTTGCTAAGTAAAGTTGGTAATTAAAGATTACTTCTTTTTCCTTTTTCTTCTCCTTTTTAATGGTCCTTCTGTAAAGAAAATGTGTTTTGTTTTTTTTTTCTTTTCTCATCTGGAATCTGGCTGGCAGCTTCTATTCCTTAAAATTCAGCCTTGTCTTTGCTATTGTTTAAATTCTGCTCAATAGCAAGGATGTTCACCTGTAAGTGCTTAATGTAGTGTAAGCCACCCTTTCCTCCCCAGCGTTTGGGAATGTCTCTTTCTGCCATTGCAGCTATTCTGCGCGGTTGTGCCTGGACCGCCAAGCTGGCTGTCATCTGCAGCCTGCGATGGCTTACAACAGTTCTGTAGATCAGCTGTCACATGAATTGCCCAATTTATTTCACCACATGTGCTTATCAATAAACATCTCATATGGGATTGCAGCCGTAATCATAGAATCATACGGGGTTGGAAGGGACCTCTGAAGATGATCTAGTCCAACCCCCCCACAGGAGCGGGTCTACCTAGAGCACATTCAGGAACTTGTCCAGGCGAGTTTTGAATGTCTCCAGTGAAGGAGATTCCACCCTCTCTCTGGGCAGCCTGTTCCAGTGTTCTACCACTCTCACAGTAAAGAAGTTCCTCCTCATGTTTCGGTGGAACTTCTTATACTCAAGTTTGTGCCCATTTCCTCTTGTCCTGTCACTGGGCACCACTGAAAAAAGACCAGCC
>JAOXNO010000013.1:106380380-106392217 GCA_028565335.1 Limnodromus scolopaceus | reverse complement strand
TTGTCTTTGACATCTCTTGCCAATTTTAATTCCAAGGAGGCCTTGGCTTTCCTTGTTTCTTCCCTACATAGTCTAACCGCATCTCTGTAATCCTCCCAAGTGGTCAGTGCCTTCTTCCACTCGGTGCAAACCTCCTTCTTCCACTTGATGGGAGTGTGTTTTGCTGTGTTAACCTAAATCCTGATAGTATTCCCTTTTTTCTCTTCCTCAGTTTGCACCTTCACGCTGTGTATGATTCTTCTTTACTTTCTTTCCAAAGCTTCTGTAATGATCCAGTTCTATTTCAACTAAAGAGCAAGCTGTTTATGAGCTATTTTGTCTATTTTTAAGAATAGTATTAAATTTTTAAATATGGCTTTTTTATATTACTAAACAATAGAGTTCAAGATAAAAATTAATGTACTGACACTGCCTTACTTAAATTCTGGATATGTAGATGTATTTTAAATTGAAACAGCAATTATGAGTGTTGCCACATGTACTGCCAGACTTAAATGCATACAAAAATATATTTACACAGGAGTGAGATATCTGCAGTTCACTGATGAATTTTTCTCTGGGTAAGACAAAGAGCTATACCTATCTCTAAATGTAATACTAAAGGCATACACAGGATAATCACAAGAACCCTCAGATTGATACCAGCATTGTTTGTGCATTTCTGTAACTTTATTGAAAAACAGTAAAATTCTTTAATTTTTGTAACTAAATAAAGGAGCTCAGGATTTCCAGTGTTGTCTGTGATACTGTCTGGCATTTTCTGACTGTTGATTATGTTTTTGTAATGGCATTTTTGTATGTACAGTGATCTTTATAGATAGTACTGGGTGTTAAACAGGGAGCTCTGTATTAGTCAGTGGTTTTGGTAGATTGCCTTCAGAATGTTTTGGATGCTCTTCATTCTTTGTTAAAGGAAAGGGAGAAAGCTCAAACCAGCTATTAGGAATTTTTTTTTCCAGGACATTCCAGACAATGCCTTAGGCAAGAAAGAAGTATTTTCTTGTATATATAGGGCAGCCTTGATGCACCTATTTCTTTTTGTCTGCATACTATTTCTATATTTGTTTTGTTGTCTATATCTTTCCCTCTTGACTTAAGAGGTATCTCTACATTAAGATCAGGATAACTATTTCTCTTTTTAAAATTTTAAATGACTTGCAAATTCTGCTGAAACAAATGGGTTTATTTGTTGTAGTTTTAAATAGCTTTTCAGTTGTACTGAAAGTAAAATTGTTCCAACAACATACAGTCATGTTGGTAATCCTATGGTCTGCTGAACATACTCTAAAGAATAATATGTCTTTAGTTATAAACATTAGGCTTTACTTTTATCAAGAGATTGTAGCAACATCATAAACAACAGGACTGCATCTTGAGTCATTTATTCATGTCGTTGGAAACTGTAGATGGAATTATTGCCTTATTTTTTGTGAATTCCTGGGGAGTACTTTTATATATGGATCATGATTAATGCCTGTGAAGCTGCCAGAAGCCTCCTAGGCTTTGTTCTGCCATTTGTAGTAACTTCTTCTATGTGTTTTTAAAGTTGTTACTGAAAATTAATCTGGGGAAAATTTGGATAGGTGATTTGGCATAAACTTGTAAAAATACATGCCATTGCTATGCTTTAGACTTCCCTCTGCTCAAAGGCAGAAACTTCATGGTAATAGGTTCAGCTTTTTAAGCTTTTTGGTTTGTCTTTTTTAAGCCCTCTTAAAAATATGTAAGGTGGCATTGCACAGCACACATAAACACCTCCTGTTGTAGGAGGTTAACCCTATATGCCCCAATCTCTTTCATCTATAGTATTGACATAGTCAATTGACATAGTGCTTCTCTCTAGTGACAGGTGACATTCTGAGGCAAAGCCTAATTTAAATAAGCAGCCTTTGTCTTTATTCAGCTGTTTTTTCATATGCCCTGAATCTGCTGAATTAAACTATCAGCTCGTACTGAGAAGAGGCTTTCTGATGAGACATTTGGCATATCAGACAGTCTGGTTAACTTGAAGCTTTCACTAAGCATTTCTACATGGCTGTAGGAATAACCAAAGGTTTCCAGCGTCCTTGAGCTCCCCCATTATCCCATTACATGCCTCTCTGTGGTGGGTCCCCCACACTTCCCAGAGGCATCTGAGAATAGCTGGAGTCTCGTTCCTCTCTCCACTTCTTGCTGCATTTTGCCAAGGGCAATGGAGAGAAGTGAAGAAAACCAAAAAGTGTGTTTTTCTGTTTGTGTGAGCCAGCAGCTTTTACTACACCTGTCACACAGGAAACAAGAGAGCAAGAATGGAAATTCTTGGGATGTCTCCAGAGCACAGGACTCCATGTCAATCATGATATTGGGCACATGTCCAGGGGCACAGGATAGTCCTGTGGTGACCATCTCTCCTGGGGGATTTGCACATTCAAACACAACCCTAAGTGGGAAGGATGACAAGTTCCCCGAGTATGATAGGAGGTTAACCCTATATGCCCTAATCTCCTGGTGTTAGTAGCGGTGTCACATTTTGACTTTTGGTGACAATTTCATGTTTGATGGGAAAGTTGAGAGTGTGTGAGACTTGTCTGTCTTACCTCATTCACCTACAGTAGTGAAATCTCCAAACAACTAAGGAGTAGGAAAATCCTGGTTAAAATATTCTCTCAGAGGTCTAACAGTAATGTGCTTTAGGGCTTCTTGAAAGTTCTGTCCATGCAAACTCCCTGTTTAATTTGATTCTTAATTAAAACCATTATTCTGTAGCATATCTAACTATTTAGCAGGAGTAAAAAATGTCTGTGTCTTTGATAATTTTGCAGACTTACAGAAATGTAGTTATCAGAAGAAAAATGTTCTTTCTTGGATACTTTCTTTTTATATGTCTTGAGTAGTCTTTTGTAATTTTTAAAAATAATATTGTTTTAATTACCATGGTTACACACTGCTAGTGCTGATACAATTTAAAAAGATTGCTTTCTGCTCCAATACTTAGTACACTGTGAATTCATCAAAAATTAAACAAAAAAAAATTGTGTAGTGCAAAATTTCTTGTCTATTTTAGTCTCCTATTTACTGAAGTCTTGGTACTGTATTCTTCATTCAGGGAACACTCACTTGCACCTGGATAGAACCTAAATATTCAAAACACCAAACTCATCTGTGGTGGGTTGACCTTGGCTGGCTCTGGCTGCCAGACACCCACCCAGACGCTCTCTCACTTCTCTGCCTCAATAGGGCAGGGGACAAAATAAGATGGAAAAGCTCATGGGTCAAGGTAAAGATGATGTCCCAAAACTCATGGGATCATTTACCTGGTGTGCGAGCCAATAACGCATAAGAGTTGAAGCATTAGATATTTATTAGCAGTTCTGTACAGAAATGGGTACTAGGGAGTATCTCTGCAAAGCTAGCACACCCAGCATTGAAACAGTCATCCATTTATACATTGTAAATTAGCATAATTAACATATTCATTGTTTATCAACTTTTTCCTGGTACTCATAATTCCTTATCTTGAAGCTGATTGGTGTAAAATGTCCTCATCTTCAATTAAAGGTACAGTGTCTCTTAATTTTACTGCGCAGGCTCAGTGGGTGGGGGGTCTTCAGGCAGAGGTGGGTACCCTGACTTCTAGAGGAGTGGGTTTTCGTATCATAATTAGTCAAATTCACCTTAAGGACACATTTCATGCAGTATAGCCAAGTTTCTTGGGCAGTCAGCCCCCTAAAGTTTCTGCTACCTGGTTTTAGGTCCAGTTTTTCCTTCTATCCCATTGCCTTGTCAAGAATCCTTTACCCAAATAATTTACAGCGTTACAGTCACAGAGGTTTTGATATCAAAGAGAGGGAGATCACTTACCAATTACCATCACAGGCAAAACAGACTCAACTTGGGGAAACTTAATTTAATTTATTGCCAGTAGAAATAGGTTTGGGTAGTGAGAAGCAAAGACAAAACAACAAAATTCACCCCTCCCCACAGCCCTGGCCTGTGGTGAGTTGGTTGGAGGTGGCCATGTCTCCTCACAGAGAGCTGGGGCAGCTGCGCACAGTACGCCATCCTCACTCACCTGTTCGTCTTGAATTAAGCACTTGCCTTCCCTGACATCGGTTTGCCGGCGTTTCTGAAGTCAGGTGTTAGTGAAGCAGACCACTACTTACATTCAGCTGCAACATGGTTGTGAATGAATTGGTGAGTGCCCTCAGCTGTGGAATAGCTAGAGACGCCATGACTTTCATGTTGCTTTCCTTTCAACTTTCAGAGCATACTGAAAAAATAATAATATCTTTGGATGTAACACCTCTGAGCCACAAATATCAAAGCGCTTTACAAACAGAGGATTTAGTTATTTAAATCTGAGGTATTGAGCAGGATTTTTACGATCTTCCAGTGACAAGTGCCTAAGCCAGAAATTGAGCTGAGGTTTCAAATTCCCCAGTACGGGGATCTTTCCACTAAGCCCTATCACCTGTGTGAATAATACCCATCCGCACAGGCTTCAGCTGGTGGGTTGGATGGGGCAAGAGAGCAAATTAGCTTTTGTTGACTTCAGATCTCTGTCATATTGTCTTTTTGTCAGGTTTTTTTTTTTTTCCAGTTTGTCTCTACGGTTGACCTTTGAGATCCAGCCAGGAAGAGCTGACAGGAGTGTTTTCACGTCTAGTACAACAAGAGCAATTAATGTTTATAACATCTTATTAGTGGCTGTGTCCTGGGTTTTCAGATTAACTGTTGGAAATGGAGTTCCAAATATCACAGTCCCATTTACAAGTCAATGAAATTATTTGTTCCTACAAATATAATGTAGTTTAAAATGCAGTTGTGCTACTTCCAGGCTTACATAAGCACAAAGCAGATGCTCAGTTGTCAAGAAACTTCTAGCTTAAGTTGCTTATACATTATATGAATATTTCTGGATGTTGTGTGCATATATATAGCAAATCCAGCAAATCATTTTTACATGCGTTCAGATTACTGACAAAAAATAAGCATCATCATAATTCAAGATTATAACAGGTGAACCCTAAACCATTCTGGAAATCAAACAGCAGCATCTCTTCTACTGTTGCCTTCTTGTTTGGTTCAATTCTGAGTTACAAATATGAGCTTAAATTTCCTATGAAGCAAATGCAAATTTTGATACTTAAAGTGTGTGGTTTATAGCTTTCTGATTTTCTAAATCAAAATCTATTTTCTATAATTAAACTATTTTAAAACTTTATTTTAATTTTTAAATAAGGACACCTCTGTGATTATTCTATGACTGGAAGCTCTGGAAGCTGCTGATTTTGAGCTCTTGCAGACTCATGCTTTTTAGGGTTTGTATGGGGTTTTGGGGGGGGATTGCTTCCTTTTTACTCTGTTCCCAGTTTTGTTAGTGAAAAGCACCCTTAAAGATGAAAACTTACAGTCCACAAACTCCATGTAAATCATTATCCTGAATGTTTTACTTTCATAGTTGTAATCGAGATGGGGGAAACCTGCAACAGGAAACTTATGTGCTTGGAAGAAAACTGCATGATTTATAGCAGATGTCAGCAATTTATAAATGTGAATTAGAGTAACATATAAATAGTGACTGTATAGCACTTGTGTTTTTATTACTTTGTGTATGACCTTTTTCAGAGTAGCAATTATTTTCCATTAGTTCAGTTCAATTGGAAAAAACAATGCTTAATGGACTTTGAGTCCTGGGTCACTGGTGATAGAATTAGACAGTTTTCAGATTTATGTAATTGCTGTCATATGCAGCTCCATAATTTGTCACACCAGCTTATTTCTGGTGGACTTTTACCAGTCACCTCTTCTGTGTTTTCCTTGAGCTGTGTGGTAAAACTGCGATCCAGGGCTCCAGGGTGACCTGCAGAGCTGGCTTATGGCTTGACAGGAAAACAACTGCCTGTCTTTGACCAGTGAAACTGTGGGCTAGTGCTGGTCCCTCTCCTTTGCTCAGGATCACAGGTACTTTAGCAACCTCTCGTAACCTCCACTTTCCTGAATATTTGATGGCTGCTTTGTGTTCTTCCATGTCAGTTATGGTTCTGACATAAATGCACATGTTCTTTAATCCATTTGACAGGACCAAATTTAGAAGAGGGGAAGGAAGCAGAAGGACAAAACCAAATGCAAAGTGACCTGTAGCGATTAAAGCAGGGGATGCTGCAGGCAACATAGGGAAATGTAGTCCTGATAAATGATTAATCTTTATGACTAGAGAAATGAAATAAACAACATAGTCTTAAGACCATGTGTGGAAGTAAAGCATGGCTTAAAGGAAGTAACACAGGCTTAACTAACCTGTGATACATGTTGTACAAAAGCACGTTTATTTTCACATTTTCTTCTTTATTCTGTGCTTGTATTACTTTGTCTACTCTTTTTGTCAGTAGTATCATATATTTCTTTATCTAAGGCAGACATCAAAGTCCCAGGTATGTGCATTTTGTGGGAATCTTAGGATTCTGTTAAATCTTAGAAGGAAAAAGGGAATTAACTTTGAAGCAGTTCATCATCCACTCCACCCCTTTTTCCCAACTCTTCTCCTTCCTCCTCCAATGGAAGTTTCTTTTTTTGTTACAAATGTGTCAGAAAGCAAGGAAGGGCTGGTTTCCTCTCTATTTCGTAGTATAGTATGACAGTATAAATTCACTTCATCAGTAAACATATTTCCATATGTTTGCTTTTTACAGGGAATGCTACAGCAGAGAATGCTGGTGGCAAATAGCTTCTTCATCTGTCACAGGAAAATTCAAAGAAATCTGCCAGAGAGAGAAAGGAATTTGGGGGGTTCTTCAAGAAATTTTCTAGATATTGTGATATAGCAGTAAAAAAAAGGCTGAATACATTCAACCAACAAAGTCAACAGTATACTCTTAATGTAGGTACTTTTCAAATGCTTTAATATATAAAGACATTATATATAGTTATTGAATGGGAAAGATAATCAGCAAGAAATTCCTTTCCTGCAAGCTACATGGAAAAACAAAAATTACCTTACCTGTATCATTTATGTAAATTCTAATATCATGCTAAATTAAAGCATCCAAAACTTGCGCAGATAGCATAGGAGAAGTTTGAATTTTCTTCTTGTAAGAAAGTCTGAGTAAAGTACGGTTCTTATTTGAGCTAGCTTGAGAAAGGAATCAGAGTTCAATGTTGCAACTGATATTGAGGCCCAATTTATTAGTTACTGACAGTATACAAAGACAAAGATGGTAGTTTAAATTGGAGGGTGAAAAAGCACCCTCATTTATTCAGTAACTTCTCAGGCTTGTGTGAAGCTCCTGAAAAAGTCATGAGGATGGGTCTAAGCTGAGGAAAGTTAAAGACTTTGTTCAGACTGACTGGGCATTATGTAGGAGATTCTCTTGGGGAAAGAGTCTTGTCAAAAATTAAACAGATGATCTTCTCAACTTTACAATACTTGCCTCTCATTTAATATTGTACTAATGTGTTAATATTAGCAAGTCATAGTGTAGTTAGAAGGCAGAATGTTCTATTCCTTTTTGACATGTATGTAAGTTCAAAGTTTCTTTTACCACTTGTTACAGAGAATCTCATTCATTTATCAGGTTTATGCATTTGAGAGTTATTTGTCAAAACTGATCTCACTCTGCATCATTTGGTTAAGGTTGATTGCACATGTCAGATTAGAAAGAATAGTAAATATTCTTTTTAGACGAGTAACATTGATTGGTGGCTTTTTCTCTTTTACGTAGATTTATAAGAACATGTTGTCTTGTCATCTAGGTTCAATAAAGGGCTGTTCTCAATCCCCAGTTTAGCTAACACCACTGTACCTAACAGCTCTGAATTAATGTGATTTGTCAGCAGCAATAGGCCACAGTGATAACCAGAACATGCTGCTACATCTTATTCTGACTGATGTATGAAACAGTCTTGCCCATTTATTCTTTTGCACAACATAATAAACAGTCTCTGGGCTTCAACTTTCATGGCAGACATTGAGCAGCTGAAACCTTCACTAATTTACACAATGGTTTATCTTCTCTCCAGTTGACTTCAGGGGCAACTCAGGAAGCTGTACCATAAAAATGAATGGATTCAAACGTACTAAAGTGTCACACAACAGAGCAAACTGCATACTTTGCCATTAATGTTAGTCACAATTAGAAGGTGATTGGGGCACTTGCTGTACAAAAATACATGTTCTGTATTAGTGTATAGAGGGAATAGTTTGCCATAGTACAATGTCATAGATGTATTCCAGCCATTTCCAGGAAAATGGGCTTGAGAAAATATTTTTCCCTCAAACCAGAACTTCTAAATGTTTATACTATTCTTCTGGGTTCCTGTTTTTTGATCACTGAGTAGAAGAGTGTACGTTATGTTAATGGAATTTCACCTGTTGCATGGTCAAATTGTATCAGTTGTTCTCTTGAATATACTTAATTATGAGCCAGCCACCTGCACTATCTCTTAGTATATCTGAAAGTTTCTGCATTGACCCCGTATTACCAGATGGTTTTAGGTTCAGTGAAGACAATACTGTTGCGTGGTAACTGTGTGAAGGAGGTATTTCAGTGGCCACAAGAGCAGTTCCTCAGACCTTCAGCTTCCTTTGTGTTGGCTGAGGGTTCTCAAATATGAGCAGCATTTGGGCTGCAGGTCTGTAAGTCTGCTGCTTGTGCCAACTTTCTGAAGGGTGCTACAGGTGTGGAGGTACATGTCTGGTTAAATGCATCTGTGTATCAGATGAGGAGATTATGACATCTGCTTTGTTAACATACGATGGACAAGTGATAGGAAGGGACAGTAATGATGCTCTAAACCAGCCATGTGATCAGCTCAGAAAAAGGGTTAAACACCTGTGATAGATGCAGCTGAGAGGGACAATATTTGTGATATACGTCTTTTCCTCAAAGATCCTTCTGATCCAAGTATCTACCAAAGGTAGATCTACCAAAGGGAGCATCTGTGAGCAATAGCGACTTTATTTGCCATCTCACCATAGTAATTCTTCTGAGAGGTATTTGTTACAACCTTTTGTTTCTTGTTGATTTACGTATTCATTGAGGTTCCTGGGGTGAAGTTGGGATAAATTGTCACTGCCATATGTGTGAAGTGAAAAGTATATGTCTGCACTCTTTATTTTTTATTTCTCAGATGTGTGCTTCCTTCCTGCAAAAGAAAGAAAGCCTTAAGAACACATGCTTGTCTGTCTTTCGAAGTCTCTAGAATTAGCTTGTCATGAAATGTAAAACTAATGTGTAGTTGTAAAAACCATTGCCAGCATTTTCCTCACTAGTGGCTGATGGCTAAGTAGATTTAGAAGTGAAAGGGGTTATTATAAAGTGATTACTGAATAGCTAGGTATGTCATTTCAAACAAGCAACTAAAATCTATGTTGCAGATTCAGAATGTAATCTTGTTTGTATCATTCATACTTAAAATCTGATTTTGATTGTGGAGGAGTAATCATGTAATGTAGGTAATTTGACAAAAATACATTGAATGATGTTTTTCTTTCATTCCTTATTTAAATGTATTAGAATTTAAATGACTCACCATTCAGAGTATACCTATAAAATAACAACAACATAAATATTAGATTCAATTTTGTTGGTTCAGATTTAAATTTTACTATAAAGTGAAAAGTTCTCATCAGCCATCTCATGAAAGAAAACATTGTATAGAAACTAATATATTAAAAATACTAGTAACTTTACAGGGTGTTATTGATGATTAAAAGGGTGTTATTGATGATTAGACCAATATATTTTGCAACTGTGAATGTCAGCCTGAAGACATACGCCCCGTGGGGTGAATTGGAGAATAGGAGGTGAAAAAGTGAAGGAAACTGTCTCATGCAGGATTATATCACTCATTCATGTTTCTGTATCCAGTGCTTGTAACGATACATTATAAAAACTTAAATCCAATGCCTCAACTGGTTTCATGCAGCAGCTGCACTTATTTTTTGTAAGAGGTGAGCTGATGCCTTGGATACTTATTAGAACGTGCTTTCAGTGAATCTTCTGTAATTGGCTAACATCATGACTCTTTCCCAAGAATTCCTATATTTTTAGCTTGTGTTTCAGCTAGAAATATCACAAAAAGAATAAGTGATAAGCTGATACTGGTACTTACAATCCTTCCTGGAAAAAGTAGGCCTCTACTGTATCTCACATTTGAATGTGAGGGGAAGTGAGTA
This sequence comes from Limnodromus scolopaceus, assembly GCA_028565335.1. Classification (NCBI taxonomy): domain Eukaryota; kingdom Metazoa; phylum Chordata; class Aves; order Charadriiformes; family Scolopacidae; genus Limnodromus; species Limnodromus scolopaceus. The sequence goes on along the minus strand of JAOXNO010000013.1, from coordinate 106,382,061 downwards.
AGGATTGAAACTGGCTCATTTTGAGAACTTGGCCTGCTCATTTTACTGATGGGAGCTATGAGTATGTATTTTATTGTTTTCTGAGCTCCCACATTTTGGAACGAACCAGTTCTGGCCACAAAGTACAGAAAAACCTGTTGAGTGCTATGTTCTGCTGGATTACAAATGAGACTGAGAATTAGGATTCCAGAGCTTTCCCTGATGCTTTGTAACCTTCAGCAGATAATTAATTTCTTTTCAGCTTCAGTTTCTTTGTATATAAACTAAAACAAATGCTATTGTCATACCTTATACAGATACATAAGGTTTAACTACACAATACTTCTGAAGTAGATGGTAAAACAAAATCAGTGGAAGCGTGATGTTGCGTCTGGTTCCAAGGTGAAGAAGAATGGTGTTAGCTATAATCTTACTGACAATGGGATAGTTTAGGAGATGCTAGCTTTTGTCGTTTGCCCAGTGGACTGCTGGAATTTCTTGCAGGAAAAAGCAGCTGAGTCTGAAGCCCATGCCGTAACAGAGACTCTTCCAGTTCTCAGATGCTGGGACATGGTTTAGTCTGGACATAGAAAACTATCTATGGTGGTGATGTTGCCCTGAGATGTGGTTTTTTATACTTAAGTCTTGTCCTGTTGACACCTTCCCTCCATTGTGACACTGTGGATGCTGATCACATTAGTAAAGGTGCTGGGGGAAACATATGCAGGAAGCTTATTTGCACCTCTCAGTGCTCTTAAGTCTGCAATAAATTAGAAGGGTGCAGAGGGGATACCCACAGGTTCCTGCTCAAAGTTAGTATCCTGATAACTTCAGGATGCGTACACCTTTGTGTTCATCTTCCTTCGCTGGCATTTTGACTGCGGAAGGCATAGTAATATAATTAAAAATAATATCATTAAAAAGAAGCCATTTCTTCTAGAATTTGCTCAAAGAAAAGCAGGCATTGTCTAGTTTTCAGCATATAAATATATATATATAACTGATTATTCCTTACTCTTTTGGACTGACTATCATTTCAGTTTTGCTGTCTCGTAGTTCTTTCTCTCATTAGTGCTGAAGCTCTGCAGGGGTTGCATACCAACATTTTTTAGAGTGTCAGGGAGTACGTTTAGAAGACTGATAGAAGTGCTGCTTTTCTGTGGGAGGCATCTCTTTTTGCAGAAGGAGGGGTATGTTCTTTTGGAAATGCTATTAGCAAGTAACTTGGAAAGACTGGTAAGAATTTTAAATAACGTCACTTGAAATCTTTCCAGGAGATGCTCGCTATCTTTTGCGGTCATTTGCTTTTACCTAAATAATCTTAGTAACTGTTGCTATCAATTTCCATGGCTGCTCCATGAAAGGAAGTAGTGATATCCCAGATGAAACCAGTGTTTCAAGTTTTTTACAAATTTACGATTGTTCTTTGCTGCTCTTAACATTTTTGCTTGCTTCCACAACATGCTGTGTTCTTAGATATGTAACATGACCAACTTCTAACGTGCGCCTCTTTACACCAAGGGTTGTTTCTGGATCTTTGACAGCTTTGTGCAGACCAGTAGCTTGGTCTTTGGTTTCTCTTTAAAATGACTGTGACATCAGGGTAATGATTAATGGAGCAGGTTCAAGCTGGAGGCCTCTAACCAGTGGTGTCCCCCAGGGGTCAATACTTGGTCCAGTCCTGTTCAACATATTCATCAGT
>JAOXNO010000013.1:106353731-106380280 GCA_028565335.1 Limnodromus scolopaceus | reverse complement strand
GGCAGGGGAGTTGGACTAGATGATCTCTATGGTCCCTTCCAACTCTAAAAATTCAGTGAAATTCAGTGAAATCAGCAACATCATATTAGAATTTTGATTTTTCTTATTTTATTAATCATTTGTCCCTTTGTTTCTTTGCCTTCTCTTTGTTTGATTCCTTTCTTTCATAACCCAAATAATGGACAGTAAAGTGCCCTTTTCTTCCTCTAGTCCTAACTACAAAGCAGTTTTTTATATTAACAAATTTGACTGCTCCTTTGGATTTGAGATGCAGCTGTGTAAAACCAATGTGTTTCTATTGACCAAAATAAAAATGTGTTAAAAAGCTGTGAAATTACACCACCCAAAATCTTGCCCATTGTTTCTTTCGTCCCTACGCTCTGCAGTTCCTGGTAAATTGGAATTCAAAAAACCCTGATCTGTTACCAGATTTGATAAATCATGTGGTATTTTGAGCAAAGAGAAGCTCTTTTTGAACTTCAATCTGTTGTTGAAGAGCTCAGACAAAGAATAATTACAGTATAAAAATCACTCCATCACAGTTGAATATGATCTTTCACAAAACTGTCTGACCAAGTCTGCAAACAACCTCAAATTGTTTGCAGTCATGTATAGATTGGATATCAAATCAGTTCAAATAAGGACAAGCCAAATAAGTAAAACATTTTACCTACTTTCTTGTTCGGTGTTGACTATAGATGTACAAATCTTGAGATTTATTTTCTAAAAGCAAACCAAATATCGTTACTTTGATAGCAACTGGCTCATGGGGTATATAGTCTGTTCCCCAATAGATGAAATGATATTTCACCCCTGTAGATGAAATGGTAGTTCATTACCTCGTGATCTGTGCCCCTGAGGCCTAACATTATATCTAGATTACCAAGGAGCAGCAGAGTATCTCTTCATCTGGAAAACTGTAGAGTGAGTAGAGAAATCTGGCTTTATAACCTCTACAGGTGGGTTTTTACCAAGTGAGGAGAAACATGGATGAAATATGGTAAGCGTAAATATATATAAACTTAGAGTTGTAATATCCATTGTCAAAAATGTTTAAGTGTTTAACATTTAATTTCTCTGCAGGGAAAAGCGAACTACTCCCCATGTCTCCTCCTCAGCTGTTCTGTTTTGTTCTTCCCTGGAATGTCCTTCTGATTCAGTAAAGTTCACTGACAGCCTGATCACTTTTACCAGTGCTGATGAACTCTTAAAGCATGTGTTTGACTTAAAACACAAGTAGACTTGTTTGAAACGAAGCACATGTTTTTAATTGTCTGCTGAATCAGATGTGGCCCTGATCTAGTGTGTTGAAATCAAGGCTACAGTTTGTATGTGCTTATGGTCTCCGTCACTGTAGTATGCAAGTTCCTTGCCAGGTGTTCATGAAATTATATGCAACATTCTCTGATACTGATGCTAGAGCACTGTGACTCCCACTTTACTCAGAGGGAATTGATGTGAAAAGATGTTTAGTGATTTGAACAAGACTACTTAGGCAATCTATGACAAAGCCTGTACACTTAAATATCACTAGGTAAATTTTGCATTTAAAAGAGCTGTAGTAGATAATATCTTCACTCTCAGATGATTTTGGTTTCATCTTAAATTTCCACATTTTCTTGTTCTGTTCATCCTTTACTTCCTTTAGAAGGACAATAGAGTCCAATCCTGAATTTAAATCAAGAGTTGTGATTACAGAGCCAAACCACACTAATATTTTGCTATGACAAGGAGTAAATTCTTCATTCCTATTGTTCAGATGTCTTTCAAATAGTACCTAACACAGACCAGATGTCTGTAGCTAGTGGAGTACACCATGGAGTGACAGAAAATCGCTGTTCCTTTCTTTATCTCTTATTTCAGTAGGTCTGTGGTAAAAAGACAAAACTTCCAGTATGAGTTTTCCTCCTAAACCCAAGTTTTGATGATCAATGATAGGATGCTAAAAATACTCCTAAATGTCTCTGTGATTCTGAAATTGAGTTTCTGAAAAAGCATTGTACTTGAGGTAAGAGGTAAAGTGTGAAGTTCCAGAGAAATGAGCTGTGAATTGCAGCCGCAATGGAAATTGATCCTGTCTGTCAGTCTCTGCTCCATATTCTCAGGAAAACAGAGCAGAGCAGAGAAGGATCCACTGCTTAAATGGGATGCTAAAGTGCCAGGGGCTAGAACCGGGCTTGCTGGTCCCTCAGGTCAGAGCTGCAACTGTCAGACTTCACTGCTTGATACCCTGCTGAAGCTGGCAGAAGGACACCAGTATGAGAAATGCTGCAGGCACCAGCAGGGGAATTGGTAAGAACTACCTGGTAAAGCTTCAGGCATGACAGTCAGTGCGCACCTTTGGGAGGAAAACTTCTCTTATGAGTTGGTAGGCCTTATTTTCCCCATTCGCCTCATGATTTGTACCAGTGAGGTGTAAGGAAATAGCTGGAATACTGAGGAACAACAGAGGCTCAGTTCATTGAGAGAAGTGCAGAGTGAGTGGAGAGGTCTGGCTGTGTAACCTCTCTGCAGGTGGGCCTATGCGAAGTAGGGAAAAAACAAAGGTTAAGCAGATAACTGTTGTGGAATGAGGTGTATATGTTCCATATAATATAATATAATAGTTATGGCACATTAATCTATTAATCTCCTTATTCATCTTCTACTCTAAAAAATGTGATTTCAGTTGTGATTAGCACTAAGAAATTACACTTCTCTATGTAGCTCTCCCTTACCTGGTGCAAGGTAGCAACAGCAGACCATTGCTGGCGTAACAAGCTTAAAGTACTGCATGAATAGTTAGTGCAAGTGTCATTACTTAAGTTGAGAGCTTACCATGGGAAGGTGATAAAAAGACCCTGTAGAAAACACAGTCAACTAAATGAAGTCCTCATGCTGTGGTAATTAATTCATCTTTCCCTTTTAAACCATAGTCATTAGCTGTCATTCTTTTTCTGTTCCTTAACAGTTTTCTTCCCCAAGTATTCTGCATTCTTCATAATGAAGAGCATATACTTTCCAGTGTATTGGAAGTGATGTACTGTGCTCTCAGAACCATATCACATTAAATATTTCCTCTGGGGTACAGAACAATACCTCCAGAGAAGCTCAGTACTAACTTGATCAAATGGAAACTTCTTTTCTTGTCTTTTGTTGCAATAACAGCTATTTTTCATGGCTGTTTTGAGCCACATGGTTTTTTTAATCCAAAAATTCCATTGCTACCTTATCCTTTTTTTCTGGTTAAAAGCAGACATGTTTCCCTTTATCTCTTTCCTACTTACTGTATGAATTAACTGAATTTAACCAAAAAATTGACATGCACTTGAAGTGTATAGATCTGTTATGAGTGAGAACTCAACTGTATAGAGCAGATGAGAACTGATATCCCCAGGTCTGTAATGAAGTCATGTCTGATAAATGAAACAAGTGCGTCATTGGGGAAAAAAAATAAAGCAAATAAAGTAGTGGTACTTCAGGAATTTTTGATGAAAGAAATAATAAAGAATCATCTATTCCCCTAAACATGTCTATGTAGAGAATTTTGAAGTGAGGTTGAGGACACAAAGTGGGTAAATCCTTTGGGGTACAGACCTGTATCTTCAGAGTCTTTCTCATGGACAAACCTCTCTGGAATACTCAACCTCACTTTCTCAGTGGACATCCCCCATAAAACATTGGTTATCCCATCTGGTGTATCATGTAAGATCTTGCTTTATCTTTCCTCATATGTCTTGCTCTGCTGTGTCACAAAGTTTTTTATATCCTTCCTTTCCCTTTCTTTTCACTAAATGCTGTCATTGACTGGTTGACACCTTGACTAGTTGACGCACTATACTTACCCTGCAAAGGGGTCATTAGGGCCCTATCAGTTGCATAAACTCTGAATGAATGGTAAGGAAAAAACAGATATGAGCTGCATAGTTATCTGATACTGTATATTACAGAATCAAGTCAGGAGCCAAAGCAACCAGGGTATTTTCCTTGTCTGATGAGCTTTATCTTGTGAATATCAACAAACGCTGTGTTGTCTCCATCTTCTACAATCTAATCTCTTTTTTCCCTTGTCTGTTTTGTTAGAAGTGAAAATGTACCTGTCATTCTCATAGCAATGACTTCAAGATTTAACTAGAGGGCTAACTTGTACTTTTTATTAAGGTAACATGACATAAGAAAATCTCCCTCCTGGGCAGAAATCTTGCATAGGTTTTGATCCAATTTTTTGGTTGGTTTTTTTTTTTTTTTTACAGCCACTTGATTTCAGTTTTAAAATGCTACGAATTAGTTTTATGTCTCTAATAAAATGATTTCTCAGCTCCCCTGTGAATTTTCTGATGTGCCTACTATGGAAATACACAGGCTGTTCCATATTCTTGCAGCTAGGAACATTGTTCAACTGCTTAATGTTGTATGTCAGGGTCACCTCAATTTTGTTGATTTTCTAGTCCTATTTGGCCCATTCGGGTAGCATTACAGGTGCACAATACCCATCAAATGTCCTTTGCTATTCATAGTCTCACCTAAATGAAGAAGTACTTAGAAGCTGGTATGAAACCAAAAAAGCAACAACTACTTTTTCATGAAATTTATGTCTGAATTATGCAGAAGTAAATGCTTAAGAAAGACATGAAACTCTTAGGACTTGCCAGTCTTTGAGGTTTGTCATTAATCATAAGTGTTGTAGCAATAGAAAGTATCCGAAACACTAGGATTCTTAGCTAGGGTATTTGAGTGTGGTAGCAGGTAAATGGGTCTATTGTGATTTATCCTTGGTGAGGACACTTTTGTCAGTCAGTCTAGTCACTAGGAAGGAGACCAGGATTAGATCTGTTAATGAATTTGTTTTGCTTTGCCATTTTGTTGCCAATTGGCAAGTATTCTGTATTGCTGATCAACACTGCTGGGTAGTGGCAATTAATTAAAAAAAAAAAAAAAAAAAGCTGGAGGATTAGAAAGGGAAAAAAATACCCTGCTTTGTAGATGTTAGAGAGACCAAGCAATTTCTTAACACCTTTTCTTCAAGGAGTTAAGATGAATAACATCTTTGAACAAATATTTCAAGCATGCAGGGATTTTATTAAAAAGTAAAAAGATGAAATCCTGTGTAAATTGTTTAGAACATTCCTAGTGAAGACATGTTGATTAATAAACATAAAAGAGGGAAGATGCATATTAATTTGTTTACGTATAAGAGGCCTCTAGCTCATTAAAAGTCTTCTAAGCATTTAACTAGTGAAGCAGTGGATAAAACCAGACATTGTCTTTAATCTTGTTGAGGGCTCCTATATGAAAAAAACCCAGATTATTGCTAAAGATATTTAATAGCTCTATTAATGACAGTTTTTTGAAAATGTGGGGTGTGTGTCAACTCAGTGGTTTTGCTGTAACACGGTGGAAATTTGAGTTCACTTTTCTATCTTAATTGCTGGGACCAGTAGGACTGAAGAAAATTTAACTTAATCAACCACAGTCTTTCGTTCTTGTATATAGACATAAGTTCTTGGGTATGATTTTATTAGATGTGATCTATGGCTGGTTCTCAATCGGAGATGCCTAGGAAAGCACATATGCAGTAGGATATCGGCTGATGTACCTTCTGTCGTTTTCTTTTGATTTTTTTTGCTAAACCACTACAAAAAAAATGAGGTATTTGCACTGTTTATTTCAGATGTGGTAAAAAAAAAAAGCTATTAACAGCTAATGTTTATGGGAAAAGAACCCAATGGACTATTTTAAAGGAATTGGAATATTAACTTTATGTCCTGGCCAAATGGAGATTGAGTAATTGCATTCAGTCTAACTTAAAAACAAATGAATAAGAAATAGCTGAAGAACCACCTGACACTTTTTTTTTTTTGTATAAATGATCCTGGGAGAAAATCACCATGTATTTGGAAGTTTTCTCTAAAATTAACTTTTCTTTTTAGATACCTGTTTTGTGAAGTTTTTTGCTCTAAAAGTATTAACAAAAATTAATTTGTAAAAAAAATATTTATTTTTTGCAATCAACAGATAGGTAAAATGTAAGCGTTATTTAAACTGTATCATGCACTTTGAATTTAAGCATAAAAACTTTCTGGTATTTTGCTCTTCATTTTCAAAGACTCTTCTCTCTCTTGTTCACACTGTTTTTTTCCTGATTTTTCAGAGACCTGTACTTTTATTGTCATTTGCACTATGAAAGATAAAGCAATGATTTTCTGTTTCTGCTTATATGTTATATTTACAGAACTGTATAACTTCTTATTTCTCATATTACTTACTATTATTATATGGATAAATGATCATACCAGAATTATGTTGGTAATTTTGCAGATCCAATGCGTGGGCCACGAAAACTAGAGGTTGTGGAGATCAAATCTAGACAAATCACTATTTGCTGGGAGCCTTTTGGATATAATGTCACACGTTGCCATCGATACAACCTCACAGTCCATTACCGTTACCAGGCTGGAGGACAAGAGCAAGTGAGAGAAGAAGTAAGCTGGGATACTGAAAGTTCACATCCCCAGCACACAATTACTAATCTATCACCATACACAAATGTCAGCATCAAATTAGTACTAATGAATCCAGAAGGACGAAAAGAAAGCCAAGAACTTGTAGTACAAACTGATGAAGATGGTGAGTTTTTGTATTTACATGTACATATACATTGTACGTGCATACTAACTGACAGTCAATACACTTTTCTTTGTAAGTGCATGTTCTACTTTCACTAAAATCCGTAACAGATTTTCCACTAAAATCACCAATTTTAAGGCAGTAAAGGGTCTGTTAAAAGTGTTACAATGATCTTTTACATAACCCATAACATCACACATCATATAATCATTTCTTCATTAAACTCATAACTCGTGCTTGAACTGTGTTCTGCCTCTTAAAAGTTCCAGTATAAGTTTGAAGAAATATTACACAGTAATATTTCTGTGTAATATGGATACGGTCTGAGGATACGGTCCACAGTATCCTCATGTAAGCTTTTCTGTTGAGTGATATGCTCAACATTAAATATTTGTTCTTGATTTGTGGTTTCAATTTCTCTAGCTTTGGCTTTCCAACCACTGGACACTGTTAGTTGCTTATTCAGACAATATATTACATATACAGACACTGAAATATATAGATATTCCCTTCCTTCTAGTAATTTTCAGCTAACGTGGGGTTTTCAGATCTCATTTTTTTTTATTTTGAGCAATAATGTAACTTGTGAGTGTCCTTTTTGAAGCATGGACAGCAGAATTGGCTACTGCATCTCTGTAATGCTCTAATAATGTTGCATGAAGAGGTTATACTATCCTTCTAAGTCCTTGATGATATTATTGTGATTATACATGCAGAGAGTTTACTGGAGCTCTCTTAGCTACAGTACCAAAATGGGACCTCCTTGTTGAATTTATCATGCACCAGGAATCAGTTTCACCCTTCCAGAAGACTCTGTTCTGTGGTACAGCCCCTTAGTGCCCTCTGAAAGTGTACTTTAGTTTTTTTGACCTTGCCTTTAGGCATTTTAAAATGCATACTGTTCACAGAAACCTTACCAAATGACTAGCATTGCCTCATATAACAGATCTGTCCTTCTCCCATTTTTATCATATGCAAGCTGGGCAGGAATAGCTTTACATTTTCTTCCAGATCGATGACAGATTTACTGCAAACACGTTGGAAAGATATCTAGAAAGAACTTCAGTAATGATGAGTTCCGCTTACAGTAAATACTTAAAGTCTGTCATTTAAACCTATTAAATCATTGAATATGTGCTGTATTGGTTTTGTGTAGTACTAATTTCTAATAAAAATATATGAGGGAATAAATTAAACAATTTAGGAATGTGTAGTCGCTAATGCAACAGATTGACAAAGCATAGCTAACAAAAAATTGTTTAATTAGAATTAATTTTGCTGTCATCCTCTAATTTTGATTCATTTCAATTATAGGATGACAAAGCTAAAGTCTGTTATCTGGTCTGTTTATGTATTTTCTCTAAAATTTTATGTAATATTTTCTTACTCCTGGCCCTCTGGAACTTTATATTATTCCAAGACCTATATTAAAAAACAGCATCAGTGGTTGAGAGAATACCTTGGTCAAAAATTATAGCTTTGTAGTATACCATGCACTTTCAGTAAGGTACATAAATCTGGATGTAACACAACAGAGTATACTGACCCAAATAATCATCATAATTTTTCAAATCACATAATCATGTAGGTTGCAAGGGACCTCGAGAGCTCATTTAGTCTGATGTTTTGCTCAGAACAGATAGAGTGAGAGTGGATTGCTCAAGGTTTTGTACAGTTGAGTTTTGAGTATCTCCAAAGAGATACTGCAGACTCTCCAGGTAACTTCTGCCAGTGTTTGACCTCCCCCATGGCATAACTGCTCAGTTCATGGCCTTCAGATAAGATTTTCTATGCAACATATGACTTGTCTTTGCAAGCTAACTATTCTAGTTCAGTGTGTTGAAAGTATACCTTGTTATTTCAATGCTTGTCCATTTTCATATATGAAAGTTTAATGTGTTTTACACTATGAGACAGTAACACTATTGATAAGAAGGTGTCACAAGTAGGTATTATTTACAAGAATTTATATTTGAGATATTGCCTAATTCCTTATAAAAAGCTGATTTGTCCTTTATTTTCATCAATAGTGTTTTATGGGAAAAGTGCGATGCTCACTAATTCCTTTTTGCACTGAAGATGACATATATGTTTCCTTAATGGCACTGTCTTATTAAATTAGTCATTGTCCTCCTGAGCTACCCTGGTCTTTGCTTCAGTCTTGGAGAAGTAATAGTGGGATGGTTTTTATGCCTCAACAGTGCAAATATTAAGCAGTGTCTCCTTCTGAAATTTTTCTCAAAACAGCATTTTTTCCCTTTTTTATCCATTAGTCCCGAGTGCTGTGCCACTTGAATCCATTCAAGGAAGCACCTTTGAAGAGAAGATTTTTCTTCAGTGGAGAGAGCCAGCGCAAACATATGGTGTGATTACTTTGTATGAGGTACCTAGCATTTTGCCATGTTTTAATTTTTATGTATAGTTTTGATTTTTGAAAATGTATAATTAGTAAGAAAATTAATTCTTTTCCAGTTTATGTAAAATGAATCTTCTTTTTGAAGATAGTAGCACTTACAAAGTAATAAAATCAAATATATAAAGTAGGAGTGAATTGTGCAGGACCCAAAATGTTCCTGGGTTATCAGCTTTAAGAAAACTGCTATTTTTAGAACCATGTGATACAGCATTCTATCTAGTAATGTGGATCAAATATTTAAAAGATTGAGAGACAGCTCTAAGTGAATTTTTGAAAAAAGAGGAGACATAACACAGTGGTGACAGTCAACATCACACTTAGATAAGACTCATTACAGGAAGCCTATTGTAATAGAAACAAGCAGGCATAATTAAAAAAAATATAGCATTTTTAAAATACAAATTCAACAAAATTGTATGTTGTTAGATGTCTAAAAATCACTGCTTTTCGTCATGTGGAACCTCTGCCTGAATACCTTTTAGAAAAATTGACAAAAGACTGCACAGATTAAGCTGTCAGACAGTAATCACTGTTAAGCTTCTTACATGACCTTACTACAAAATTGGTATTGAAATGCTTTGTTTAAAAAAAACACCTAAGTGAGATACAGTGTAAAAGAAAAGTTAAATTGAATGGTAACCTACTGATACTGTTTTGAAAACTATTTTATTGTAAGAGGATAAAATGTTATGAAAAAGCATGAATTGATTTTTTATAAAGCTAACTCTTTTCCAACTAGTTCAACAGTTGCCTATCTTCAGCGATCAGAATGCTTTAGTTAATATGTTAATATTTTTATTGATGTTAGGCTTTATGTATGTGGTAAAACACATCGGTGAATCATCTTTATACTTATGAACATGCATGCGTGTCTAATTGCATTGCTGAGGAGTATATACACTGCTGTCATGGTTTAACCCCAGCCAGCGACGAGGACCACGCAGCTGCTTGCTCACAACCCCGAGTTGGAATGAGGGAGATAATTGGAAGAGTAAAAGTGAAGAAAAACTCGTGGGTTGACATAAAGACAGTTTAATAAGAAAGAAAAAGCCATGCACACACGCAAAGCAAAACAAGGAATTCATTCGCCACTTCCAATGGGCAAGCAGGTGTTCAGCCATCTCCAGGAAAACAGAGCTCCATTACACATAATGATTACTTGGGAAGACAAAACGCCATCACTCCAAAAGTCCCCCCTTCTTTCTTCTTCCTCCATGTTTATATACTGAGCATGACATCACATGGTATGGAATATCCCTTTGGTCAGCTGGGATCAGTTGTCCTGGCCGTGTCTCCTCCCAGGTTTTTGTGCATTCCCGGCCTACTCGCTGGCGGGGCGGTATGAGGAGCAGAAAAGGCCTTGACTGCTAAGTAACAACCACAAACATCAGTGTTTTACCAATGCTATTTTCATCCCAAATCCAAAACATAGCACTATATCATCTGCTAGTAAGAAAGTCAACTCTGTCCCTGCTGAAACCATAGCAACTGTATACATGCAGTTCATTCTTAAATATATATGCGTTCTTAAGTATATACATGCATAACTCCATTGTCTGAATGGGAGTTGTGCAGGTGTATTCAGAGATGAAAAAGAATAGCTTGGCCAGACTTTCTAAGGTATTCAGGACTGTGCAAGTCTCTGAACATCAAAAGAACCTAGCATTTCAACAGTGAAGAGAATATTGAGATGAAAATAAAATGCTGCTATCTCTTTATACTGTTTATGTAATACACCTCAAAGCAGAGATGGAGGGAGCAAGGCAAACAGTTAAATCAGAAGCTTGATTTCATTATTTTTTAAGATACCAACAGACTGATGCAATCAAACTATCCCTTTTTTTAAGATGCCAACTCAGTCCAGTCAGGTATCTGAATGTGAATAGGCACCTAGTTGCTGAAAGTGTGTTTGTCAATATTTTTTATGCCCTGATATTTGCTTATAAGCCTAAAATGTATCACAAAGTTTTTATAAATTTGACTGGTAAACTACCTGAAGGCCAACAAATATACATAGTAAATCCCAAGGACATTTTACCTGCTTTAAATTTATACTTCAAATGAAACATAAAAGTATACTTCAGGTACATTTTAGCAAACTAAAGTAGCTCACAGGATAAGATCCAGACATGTTAGATGAAATTTAGGTACCTGCATTTTATAGGTTGATTTAGACTGTCCATAAAGTTCAGATATTTGCTAGTGTAATCTTCTGTCTTCTGTTTTAATTAGGGAAGTTAGTTGAGCAGTTTTTAAGGCCCTTTCAGTTCAATTTATGGATGAGGAGTTGTAGAGGATCTGCTTATATCTACTGCAGTAATGTCGGGGTTTACCTAGATGGTATCAAAGTTTTTATTACTAATTTTCAGCACTTTATTGATGTTATATTAGATGGGTTGTATAAAAATCAATTTTCACTAAGAGGTTTTAGGAAATTGCAAGTGTTTAAGGTAATGTATAATGCAAACACTTAGATGTTTCTATGTATTGTTTTACATGCCTTCTTAATTATAATGATATGGAATAAATATAGCAAAAAGAATGTCATTTATTACTTTATATAATAAGTGTTGGAATTATTCGCATACAAATGAAACTTTAAAAGTAAAAAGGAGGGATGAATCATTTTTACTTTTTAATTTTTTAATGGATTTCTTATTTTTAAATTCTCATTACAGTGCATGGATATTAGTAATTAATAGAAGAAATGTGGATCAAGTTTTACTGTGAACTTATATTAACATTTCTAATGAAAACTAAAAATACTGTTTGAATTAAAGAAGGGACTGAGGATACAATACACAGTCTGCATATATTACTTAACATTTTATCTCTCCTTTCCTCCAAATGAGAATCTGACCTAGGTACAATATAATAACCTGAAAATTTCCAAATTAGCAATTACAATAGCTAAGCTTTAGACTAAAATACAAGCTTTACCCACTTTCTGAAAAATTTGCCTTAAGCTGCCCTTATCATCATTTATGGATAATCTTATTCAGAGCAAAGTGTAATTTTAGTCAAGTCAGATGGAACTGGGGGCTGTGTCTTCTGTTATTTGCTTATCTGTTTTTATCTGGTTGTTTTGGTTTTATTATTGTTGCTGATCAAAACCAACAGTAAGATGAATTCAAAAAATGACACTGGTAAAGCCAGCATCTTGAAAGAATTAATGTAAGCCTGAACCCATCCTTTAGAGTTGTAATCTAGCTGCCTCTAAGTCTCTGTATCTATAAAAGTAATAACTCACACCAGTTATGGCTGAGTTTCTGTGTCCCTTTGTGGGACTCGGGATTTGAAGAGTATATGAGAGTAAGATAGCTTATCATAAAATGTCTGACAGTGCATACATCAGAAGGGTTTACTGGATAAAGATGCAATCTCTGTCCATCTGCTTAAGGCAGTTTATAACTTTCTTACTCTTTTGCAGATCACCTACAAAGCAGTCAGTTCCTTTGACCCAGAAATAGATTTATCCAATCAAAGTGGACGAGTCTCAAAGCTGGGAAATGAAACGCACTATCTCTTTTTCGGACTGTATCCTGGCACTACCTACTCTTTTACCATAAGAGCCAGCACAGCTAAAGGCTTTGGACCTCCGATCACAAATCAGTTCACCACCAAAATATCAGGTACTTGATTAAAGAATAATGTTGTTTGCTTATGATAATGATATGGGTAATTCTTTTATTGTTTGCTTCTTCTTTAGGATTTAACAAGCAATAAATTGAAAAAGCAAAATACGTGTTTATCCCTGAAGATGTCAAAGTGACATACATTAACATATCTGAAAAACTTCCAAGAGCTTAAATATCAGCTCGTACTTTGAAATTCCTATTCACAACTGTAACTTATCACCCAAGAAACCCTATGAATTATGTGCTTGCAGTCAGTGCCAGCTGTTATTGCAACATTTAGCATAGGTTTTTTTGGACATGAGGATGAGGGTTCCATTCAGAGCTTAGTCAGCCTTGACATGATTCTAAATTAGTACAGTAACGGTGCTGGAAAATCTCTTTAATGAGCCATGAACAACTGAGAGTAGAGCAGAAATACTATATGTCTAGCACTCACTTAGAAAGTGTAACTAACTGCCAGCCTGCATATGTTCCTAGCAGGCACGTGGACTGATGTATTAGACAAGAACATCAGCACTAGTGGTTTTCAGATAACAGCAGCATGACGGTGTCACGTCTGCAGATCCATGAACAGTATTTTAAAGTTCTACCAGAGGCAGAGGAACACTTCATTTCTCTAGCTGATGGGATGCAATACTATTGTACTCTAAAATGCTTATGTAATTGATGACAAAATGTTTTGCAAAGTTACAGTTGGAATCCCTTTACTCTTCACTTTTCTACAATCTTCTTGGGGATTAAACTGACAGTTGAACTGTGACGCCTTGACAATATTTACGGAAAATTACCTTATCTATTTGTGTTCTCTTTTACTCTCATTCTTTGTACTTTTCCCCATCACTCATTTTCTGTCCCCACTGGAATGAAAAAAATCCCAACAAGTGTTAATCAGAAGTAGAGCAATTTCTTTTCTATTTTTATAGGAAAAGGCAGGTTTTTATAGGAAAAGGTGGAAATTATTGCCAATACAGGTGTTGGTAGAGACAAAAAAAAAAAAGTTGTTCATTTTCAAGTTATAAAATTATTCTTTATAGAAAGTCTAAACATAATTAACACTGACCAGTAATGATGAGGTTCATTTTCCATCCCCTTTCCTATATTGAGCAGAAACTTTCTCTGTCAGAAATCAGCTTCTGACATAGCAAGACTTGATATGAGTTAGGATGGCAGAATCAGCCCTTGTTAGAATGAGGAAGGAAGGAGACTATTGAGAGTGGAGGAGAATCTGGGCATTTGGCAATAGGGCTGGATCTTAAATTGTTGGCTTTTTCTGAAGTTGATATGGCACCAACTCAAACTCATTGAACAGATACTGCAGGCGTGCTTGGGAATCAGACTAACCTATAGGCTACCATGAATCAGAAGAATACATTTCTTAGTATCATTGAAAAATCACAACTGAAATTTTAGCTTTTGAATATGGTACCCTCTTTGCAAGTGCTATTGGCTTGTGATCTCACTATCTCACTGTAAGGCTTTAAGGCTCTTGATATGGCCACTGCTTTCCATTTTGGAGAGATGTGAAATGAAAATGCCAAGCATTTGTGGATAAAAGGTTTCACTATCTTTTAGAACAGATGAGGTGGCAACAGTGCGTGCAGACCAGATTCTGAATTGAGTCATTGTGTTTTAATTTGTCTGAGTCTAGACTGCATCTTCATTTGAATAAAATACTCGTAATTTCCTGTCTTAAGTGTTTGAGTAGTACTGTTCTGTACTGTAAATAGTTGCCATGTTTTATTCTACACTTATGTGATTGGCATTGATGGATGAAGTGATCTATATTTAAATACATATTACCAAAAGCAGAGCTCATAACAGGGCCTGCTATCAAAATTGATGGGCACTATATTAGAAGACTGTTTTCTGTTGCATTTAACATTGAACAGTCAGCTGTGCGGGCTGAAATTTTATATGCCACCGTTCATACTAAGAAGAATTTAATCCAGTTCAGGAATATTGCTGACATGATGAAAAATTCTCGTGACCAAACATTACTGAAGTGCTTTCAAACAGGGATTTAGATTTTTAGCAAGAGACACATTACTCTGAGCCATCACTCTGAAAATAAGTCCAGATTTGGGCGATTTGTAAATGTTGCAGTTTGCACACAAAGCTTGGAAGCTTGACAGAATTGAGCAGCGTGTGTCACTGCAGACAACATCCTCACTAAATAGATATAAGTTCTCCAAGCTTTCAGAGCCTTGCCTTGATGTTCATCAACCCAGTGCAGCCCAACACAGATAGAGTCTGTAAGGGCCTTACCTTTTAGTCCATCTGAGCTTTCTGCTGCTGAAGACCAGGGTGTGCAGTTGCAAAAACTGTGAACAGGAAGAATATCTCCTGTTTTCTCTGTGTAATGATATGCTCCTTCTTTACACGTGGGCAAGGTGGAGGAGAAAGAGTCCTAACCTAGATAGGAAAAAGGTGTAAGAATAAATAATGTCCAAGGATCTGTGGAGAAGAAAAAAAGGAGCCAGGACTAAAAGATGGGATTGGGAGAACCACAACTCATATGCTGGACAGGAAGACAATTTTTATGGAGGGAGACTAAGATTAGTAAAGAGTGCAAGTAGGGACCTAGGAGTCATAAGTTAGGAATATTACAAGACTTGTTAAGATCTGGGCAGGAGACCAAGGGCAAGAAATGACACAGTTTTCTAAAACCATTCAGAGTTAATAGAGCTTTTTGGAAATGCACTTACTCTGTGCTTCCCTTATTTTCAGGATGGTCAACTTAAAAATGGGGCATTATGTGAACAATCCAAGATCTGGATATTCAAAACTGAAATATGTGAAAATTCTGTATGAATCTTTAAAGTACTATGGAACATTATGCCTTTAGGCTTCTCAAAATGGGTACCCAAATTACTTAAAATGATTAGTCTAAATATTTGTGCCTTTTATTCAGAGTTGTAAACAGAATAAAATCCTCTCAACTTACAAGAAAGTTTCTGAAGAATATTTTTTTTAATTTGTGAAGCATTTCAAAACTGGTGAATATCAGTGAAAAGTGGTGAAGATTATGTTAATGTTTTAATAGGAGACCGAAGAGTTATGGACAAAAGTGTTAATGCGGTCCTTACTTGGATATGTAGGGCAATATGGATAAAGGAGAGAGATGTTCATATACCTTTCAAGTAGATGCAGCTGGTACTGAGAAGGTGAAAAGGATCAGATAATACACTTAAAAGAAAGACTAACGTTGTTGGAGCTATTTAGTTTGCTAGAGGAGCCTAGAGATTTATACTATTTGTATGTGGAGCATAATATAGTCTGAGTAACTTGGTCAGTATGGTACGCAAAGTATCTAGTGGCTGGAAGATGAAGCTAAACAAATTGAGATGCCAAATAGGTCTCCTTGTTCAACATGAAGTATAGTTAGCCATTAGAAGAACCTGCTAAAGGAAAAATCTTCTCCCCCACCAAATGTATTTTCTTTTTCAGGAAGGAATTAGTTTAGGGGAGTTCAGTGCCTTGCATTATTCCTGTGGTCAGAAGAGATCATTGCAATGACCACTTTTTGCTTCTATAACCTCTAAATCTGTTAATTGTGTATCATCATTAACTACTGGAGAATAAGGATACAACAGACTGCTAAACAACCAATTTACTGAGCAGCCTTCCATCCAATATAACGATAAAAATGGGACTAGATGATAGCACTGAAAAAAGTAGCGACAGTAAAAGACAATCACTGGGGCAGTTTGTCTTAATCACAACTGTAATTCCCAAATGAAGACACAGTTTGCAAAAGTGCTATTGAGTGTGGCTTCAAGCCTGAGATAAGCTCTGGTGGTGATAATCCTGCTTCATTACTGTAAATTATATTTGTGGTGGACAATAGACATAGGACAGTTACAGCACTAGTTAAAATACCAGGAATGACAATTTATCTAATACCACTGACATAGTGAAAAAACTGGGCTCAGTTTCAAAAGCTCTAGTCACTTCAGCTTGCATATTTGCAGATGCTTTTCTTGAGATAACTTTTTATTTCCAAGTCATGGATTCTCAATACTTTCTGCAAACTTACTCCTACTAGTATCTGTTTCCTGTCTTGAAATCGGCAGTGAGCTGGGATTTCTCTGTTTTGTTTTTTTTCTTGCTGAAGTTATTTAACAGTTGTTTCATACTTGTGTTGTAACAGAAAGCATCTTAGACTATAATATGGTCTTTATATTTGAAGAAGCCTTTAAAATTATGTATTCAAATGAAGATACAGCTCCTGAAAGAAGAAATACAGGAATAATGATTATTTTTGTCTCTTTTCTTATTCTAGCACCCTCTATGCCACCATATGAACTTGAAACACCTTTGAATCAAACTGACAGCACTGTGACAGTCTTGCTGAAACCTGCACAGAGCAGAGGCGCTCCTGTCAGGTACTGGGGGGGAAATTCTTTATAAAATTAAAACCAAATTGATTAATTTCTTGAACATGTTTCCTGGGGATTTTCTACACAGAAATCAGTGGCTAAATTCATGTCTGTATTAGCTCTAATTAAATTAAATAACTGAAGAAAATGAAAGTGCTTTGATGTTGAGTGTTCATGTATTGTTTAAAGGATTTGATCCAGATGCAAGTGGCTTGTTCTTTGAAGATAAGGAACAAAGCCATAGTTCTGTTGTGTGGGTGGCTTCTTTAAGGTAATTGCTTACTGCAGTGTTATAAGTTCAAGGGCATATCACATTTTTATGCTGAGCTACTGTCTTTAGTATTCACTCTTCTTGTTTACTTCACAGATTTAAGATAATAAACTCTTAGTAAGTTAGCCAATTTAAACAATATGTACTGTAACATTCATAAAGTATTTACATTTAATTGACCATGATAGCAGAAAAAAAATCAACCGGGAAAACCAGTAGCTCAGATTCTTTAGTGTTATATAGTACCCGTTAATGAATGTCCAATTTGGAGAGGTTTATTTCACCTCCAGATACATGATACTGTGCAAGTCCTTCATTGATTAGAGTAAAAGATACCTGCTTTTCAGTGAAGAAAACAGAGGAATGGTTAGATATTTTGAATGAGAACCAGTAATGAGCTCAATGCTCTGAATAAATAAAAACACAGATGGGAGAAATATAGATTTTTCAGAGGTTTAGGATGTTTTTCCTTTTGGCTAATCATGTATCATCAAAAATGGTTAATTCTTTTGTTACTGTAAGAAGAGCATCCACCTGTAGTGAATGACTATTGATTATTTTCATTGTGATGCTCAGGTTTTTTTTCATTTCTGTTTGTTTAGGAAATACAGATCTGGTATACTCATGTATGTGTGAATGAAAATAAGCGTTCTTTGGGTTTCTTCAGAATATTCAATGCTTCGTATCATTGGGGTTTTTTACTGTGCAACATATTCATTGTTACATTATATATTATATGCGTGTAGGTCTGCATTTAGGAAATGCCATCCTGTTGGTCAATAGGGCACCTTTTTAAAAAGAAAATTTAACACTTTGGGGAAGTCTGAACCAACTGAGAAAAAAACAGAAAGCAATTAAAGCAGATTCAATTAAACTGTTTGATTTAGCAGATTAGATTAGAAACAGAATGATTTGATGTTTGTTTTGATTTATCTCACAAAGCTATAGTATAGTCCTTCTGAATTCAAGCATCTGGATTAAAATAGTACCACTTGGAGTCATTGTTGTTTAAACACAAACATATTAGACCATTAATAAAAAAACAGTTTCGTTCCTTTTATCTGCATCATGAATTAAAGATGATTGACTCCTATAGCAGTAGTGACACATCAGAAACTTCACTGACAATAGAAAGGTGGTAGTTAGGAGATTAAAGTGTGCCAAATAAGGGGGTGAGTCGTTAGGAAAACAGGAGGAGAGATTTAAAGTAACATGAAGCCATAGAACTGACATAAACACACAGGAGCAAATTTACCAAGGTCCTTTGCAACAGGTCTCAAAATAAAGTGAATGCTGACTGCAGACTCACAATGCAAATATTGAGTGAAGCAGAGTGAAAATTAAAGTAAGAATTTCTCAATACTTTTGACATTATTGTGCATTACACTCTCAAGCACACGGTCATTGCATAGCTTGCAGAACACATTCTGCACATGAATTTTATCATCTGAATCTGTATTCATTGAGTGCTAAAAGTTTAGTCATGCTTCATTTATTCACACCACTAAGCAAGATGCCTTGTCTATTGATTCTGCTACAACTACCAGCTTGGTTAATGCAGATTTTTGAAACTGCACTAAACTTGCAGTGTAAATGATTGCTGTTGTTTTATTGATCAACACATCAGCCATGTCACATAAAATTCTTTAATTCCTGAGATGGATAAGGAGAGCAGAAATCCTACTCTTCAAGTCAGCAAAGGTAATACCTGTGGTCATTCAGAATTCCAGCTTTTTTTCTGTGATTAAATTCTTTTTCTCTGCTTAAATATGAAAAATCCTGATATCTTATATCTTATTTAGAATCCATACACAACCACCACAACATAAAAGGAGAGAAAGGGCAGTGCTGATTGTTTAAATGTTGATTCAAAAAGTAGACTTTATAGAAATGTTCAGGAAGCTCTGTTTACAATGATAAAGTACACATTAATCATGAAGGCCAAATGGCATCCCAGGTTGTTCTAGAATTCATAAGACTGGACATGATTAAAATAGATTTTGTCAGAGTTCTAATACAACAAGTACTGCTTGCTTTCTCTTCAATTTCAGGTCCAGCATGTTTTATGGCTGTGGGTGTCTTTATTTCAAGGAGATTATTTTGGAATTATACATGTTTAGAGCAGTAATGCATTCAGTAATGATGCGTGTATGCACTTCTTTAACAGCTGGCTAAGCTATTTTGATTTTTAGAATTACTGTAATTTCCAAGGCTTTTTTTTTTTTTTTTAATTTAAGGTGATGGCTCTGTGGAAATTGTGTAATATATGTCTTATTGTGGATATTCTCATATTCTCTTTTTTCCAAAGATATGTGTATGTAAGAGTCAGTAAAGTTTTAAACAATTTGCATAAAAGCATACATATGCAAATATTTTTTTCTGTGAGGGCTCTTCAACTTCTATTGATGTCATCACTCCTCCAAGGCAGTATCGTTGTGCCTTTTACTTCTTCAGGGTAAGTTAGCCTAAAGTTTAAAAGACCCTGGGGCCGAATTGTCTGCAGGTGCAAAGATTGGTCAGTGCCATTTTCTTCAACTAAGGAATGCTATTTTATTGCAAAGGTCTGGCTCATACGCAGGAATGAAAAATGTAATGATCGGTGACTGCATATATTTAGTGTTATTTATGTATTCATCTATGTTAGAAAGAGCTTTAGATTGTTTGCCGCATTCCATTATAAAAGGTTCTTATGACCTTCTCTGGAAAAGTTTTCCTGCAAGCTTTTAGCTTAAGCAGAGAGAAGCGAGTTTTCTTTGTCGCAGAGATTTCCTTTCAATCTTGCCATGAGAAAGGTTGAATGTTTCTACTTCTTTTATCGTGCTTATGTAATCAGCAAAATGCTGTCATCATACTACCCTCCTCCTGCTATTCTGTGCCACTTCCTCAAAAAGCCTTAACAGTAAACATCCCAAAGATTTTCACCCAGATAACACCGGAACCACCTGGCGATAGCAAGTGCTCTGGGAGCAGCAGCCTGGGGAAAGGAGCAAGCAGGATAAGAAAGAAGATGAGACCATCCAGGCTCTACTTTGCCTCCTGGTCTTCTTCTCATACTACATTACAGAGTTTGGCTCAGCTGGGTTTGCTCCATTAAACATTTCTAAACAGTTAATGGCCCATTCAGCCACCCTTTCTGCTCAGTTTTCCAGCCTAAAGTGAGAGAACAGGAGGGCCAAGCGTGCCAGCTAGCAGCGCCCTGTGGATGCAGTGCCTGGCATTTAGGGTGCCAGAGTACCTTCCGCGCTGAGTATGTAGGATCAGTCCTGCAGCACCTGGGGCTGCAAAGTCCGGACAGGATGAGAGGGAGAGAGACAGTTGCAGTAATTGCCAAGTAGTCTAATTTAAAAGTACCTAAAGAAAACATGCAGAAGGAAGCAAAGAAACTTTGAATCATGTGAGTTGAGAGCTGAGAGTGTGCTAGAGTGAGGGCAGTCTGTGTACTTTCAATGCATCCCCTTTATCATTAGCATGCCCAGCTTCTTCAACATGCCAGTTGAGTGCCCTAAATAGCAACTCTACTGGAAAAATAAAAGAAACATCTCTTTACTTGAAGTGCCTAATTTTAAAACGTACTTTTAATCTCTTTTCCCTGAAGAAGTAATGTATATTATATTTCAACCCAAAAGGCCATATTAAGCAGTTAAGTATTTTGAAGTGCAGCTGCAAACTACATGTTATCTAAAGTGATAAGCACTCCTTTCTACTACTTCATAAGGTAAACACTTCATGATGTGTTCAGATTGTCTAAATTCCACAGAGATTTACATTTCTTATTGGCCTAATACAGGCCTTTAAAGGCACCCTATAAATACTGTCTTCATTGTCACAAGTGGAATTAAGGCCGTCTGCACATGGTCTCTTGGGATAGGAACAGCATGATTCAAAGAAAGATGCGTGGAGTAAAGAAACCTTTGTCAGCCCAAGTCCAGGGAGTGCTTCATTCTGTATGTGGCTTAGCCATTTCAACAACTCATACTACAATGATTCTTAAGTAAATGACGGAGGACACGTAATTCCTACCCACTTACTAGCTGTAGGAAGGAGTAAATTAAACTGAGGTGGTCACCTTTGAAGCGCAAGGACTCGTATGTAATGCCACAGTTCCCCACTGGAACCACAGTGTGCTGCACATGAAGAAGAGGTCACAATTGCCTTCCCATCCCTGCCACACACATTGCAAGGTAGGACAACGTGTCTTAGGGCCTCATTCCTTTCCTTCAGCATGACTGGTGCCATGAGGATCAGCCTTCTAGGTGTCTGGCAAACCCCTCTGCTTTGTCACTGCATATACTCACTTTCTTCTTGACTTTCTTTGTCACTGCATATACTCACCTGGCAGCAGGAGTTTGCACTCCTTATGCCACATCAGTTAGGGCATGCAATAGTGTTCAGACACTTCCATCTGAAGAAATGGGATCATCTGAAGCCTGCAAGAGCTTTTGCAGGACCCTCCTGACAGACAGCCTTCTAGAGAAGCCGCTACCTACCTTTATTCTTGAAACTTACCGTCTTCACAAAAGCACTCACCTTGTTGGCAGATCAGCAGATTAAATTGTTTCACTGGCAATCAAGAATTCCAAGCAAAAGCTAGCAAGCTAGCCAGGCTGTTCAGAAACCCATGGCACTCACTGGGACTCAAAAATCAGCAGGGCTTCAAGCACTCTGAATACAAAAGTTTCAGGGCTATTTTCCATAGCCTTGAAGAGACCATGGTGTACTTGTGTTGCTGTTGGGAGTACATGGCAGCCACAGGGCTGGGCCACAAAGTTGCAGTCCACTTCTCAGGGAAGACAAGGTGGTGGTGTCTCAGTCTGAGTTTCTGTGTTGCGTGTTAAGAGTGCAGCATTAATTACCACGCATGAATTATGGAAGCAGACATCATGAGTACGATTATAAATTCAGGATAAGTAAACAAATGAGTTTTGAAATGGGAGAGTGCTGATTTGCACAATAAGAGACATGTTAGCATTCTGTGTGGACAAAAACATGGCAACAGCACATGCAAATAAAAGCATTGCAATATCTGTATTTTTAGCTCTGTGCTCTCACAATTCCTACCTAGCGCATTATGTAATGCTAGCATGTTATTGTAATTTCCTTCTATTCCCAGTGACATTACATGGTAATGCAGTAATGAGAAAAAAGAAAATCTCATGTAGACACAGCTGAGGAGAGAAATATCAAAACTGTGCATTAACCAGGAGAGATTTGGAAAGCTTCCCAATAAGATGAAAAGTGAACTTTGGCCTTTCAAGAGCTCACTGATAAAACGGTCTAGATATTTGGTGGATTTATGATAAAGAAGTGGTTATGTTGAAATAATGTTACTATACATGTTCAAGCAGCATTACTAACTCACTAGTATTTTGAAATGTTCTTTTCAAAATGCAGCCTTTTGAAATACTGTGAGATTGCAAGGTCTAAAGAGCATGAAGGGACCTTACTGTGCCTTCTTTAATTTGCTTGCCACAAGCATCCGATCTGTTGTTTAAGGGTCTGTAAATATAAAGGCTTAAACTGTATGCTGTAGGGTCAGCTCTTGTCTGCAAACTGTATTTCCAAATCATAGTTTTACAACCTGTAAGGCAGCCAGTAAACTTGTTTGAGGATGTCTGTGATTCAGAAGAGACGGGGTTTTATTAATGCCCATAATTGTCACTTCTTTATAGCAACAAGTATAATTATTTACAGCAGAAGGGTCAATTTCAGTTTCATTGAGGGAACAGTACAATAATTGCTTATGCTGTAAAAATGCTGTAATTCTTTTTTGTTACGCAGTAGAACTTGTCCTTGGATTTTTACTGTGAATTGAGTTAGAATTTATGGTATATGTTGCCTGGGCATGCGTGGTGCAGCTTCACATGTCCTGTTGGCTTGTTCAGAAATTTCCATGGTCTCTTTACTGTTGACTTCTCACATAGTCCCTGGGTAAAAGGAACACTGATTTTTTATTTCTTTAAGTAGTAATTTGTGTCACTGAGAACTCAGCATGTAATGCTATCTGTCATTTAGCAATGTGATTAATAAAAATCTATGATAAATAAAGCACACTAGAGCAATTTCAGAATAAAAAAGGGAACAGATTATTCCATATCTCTGAAGAGATTATTTTACAGTTTCATAACTCACCAATACTTTCTTCACGGAAAAATGTTCTGCACTGTTATGAGACTTTGCTTTTTTCTTCTTCTTTTTTAAATTTTCCTTCTACATGCTGGCCTTAAGTAGGATGCAGTGGAGACCATATCTTTGCATAACTCCTAGTGGTAGTTTTTCTGTATTGCTTACCTCTCATTCTGACAGCATGATAGTCCAGTTCAGCTAGGCTAGCTAGTTCTCTGCTGACATCCTTTGGACCACTGGGTCCCTGGTGAAGGCTGAAGTCCAGCAGCAAGTTGACTGGTGAATCGTAAACTCTTGGCACTCATACTCTGTTTTGCTTGCTCTGGACCACCAATTTTAGCCAGAATTGATAAAACGTGTTTTTCTTAAGTTTACTTAGGAAAATGAACAGCTTGGTCCCTGAGTATTCAAGGAACAGACCAGTGCCATTTTTCCGTGATCCCTTTCCAAGGAATGGCTGCTCAGTGCTCAGCTTAACGTACTTGAGTTCAGACTTCAGGCATGCATATTTACTAGTGAATTTTGTATACCTTGTACCTTTCTCTGGTACTGAGGCCAACCAGTGAAAAACAGTCTATGTTCATACTGCAGAGCTCCCAGGCACAATGACCAACTACCGATTGCCAGTTGGGAATGGGCCCTCATTCATGTCCAGAAATTTTGAGGAGAGTGGTAGCTGGCTGGTGCCAAAGCCCTGCTGGGGACCTTTCAAACAGGGAGGATGGTGTTGCTTTTCTCTATTCAGTCTCCTGTTAACGCATATAGCTTAGATGGATTTTAGGCAGCTCGGCGTTAGCAAGTCTGAGCCACCAGCGTGTTCTAAAGTATCGCTATGTTCTCAGTAAACCAGTATGAACCTCTAATGAGGAGCACGAAGTTCCTAAAGCTCCTCCTAGGCAAGCAAGAGGCCTGAAGTCCTTTTTCCTTTCTCACAGGACTTTTAATGTGTTATATTTTAGACTGTCATTGAATAAAAACAGAAATAATCGACAGAATTGGGAGAGTCTACATTTGATTACATGGGTTCCTCCAGGAATGCTCTCCTGGTTCTCTGATTCTTCTTGTATTTCTGTTTGCATGCTAGGCCAACCTCATCAGGAGACCACAGTAACAGTGTTCAGATGGCTGGGAGGTGGGAGCATTATGGTGAAAGCCTCTTAGGTTGAAAACAGTATTGAACTCTGGCCTTCAGTTTCTAAGAACATGCTCAAGTCATTAGGTTATTGTGGAAAGAGCTGGCATGACTGTCACATCTCTTATGAGACAGCTCAGACATTTGTATCCTAATGAGATGTAGACCTATACAGTAAAGCCCCGAATAAAGTGCCTTTCAGGTCTTTAAATATAAGCATTTACTTTTGGCTGAGTGTAGGTAGTTCCTTGGTTATGGGCTCATTGATCATCCCATAGAGATAATATGAGAGGTACAATCCCACCTTCACCTCAGAGTAGCCCTCTGGAGTTGTAATGAGACGTGTTTCTCTCTCCCACGGAGTGTGTAGGGGGCTCAAGTGTATTTCTGGGCACTTGCAGAGAGAGAGAGAAGTGTTTAGTTTAAGAACCGTAATGAAATAGTTATGAACATCGCTGGAAATAACTGCATTGCATGATTTTTAAAAGTGTACTCAGTTTATACATACCTGGTTCAAATGCAGAACAACCAGAGCTCTTCTTGAAAATGTAAGAAAGCGCTGCTGTTGCTCTGTGTTTAGTGAAGTATACCAGGGATTTGTTTTCATTTTACTGTGTGCTGTGGAAGGATCGAGGCGGGAGCATGTGAGTCAGCTACATTTCCTCGAGTAGTTGTTGAACAGGATTATGTGAGGATGTACTTTCTGGAGATATTTTCAAGTCATTTTCTGACAACGTGTATCACAGTAACTGTGGCTAGTTTGTAGCCACAGTGCTGAGTGACCCATTCTGAATGCTTGTAAAACTGGTTAGGAATTGCCAGGCACATATAACCCATTGCTGTCTTTGGGAGCTTTCACTGTTCATCTTACTGTGTATTATGCACGGGTGCTTCCCATATCCTTAACATCAATGTGAAATCAGATTTTCCACTGTGGCTTATCATCTCACCACAGTTCTTTTTTTTTTTTTTTTTGTGAATCTTATTGGTATTTTTGCTCTCGAGTGCTGGATAATGAAATGAGTTGTCCCAAGTGAAAATTATGGAGTTGCTTTTGGTGGTTGCTCACCTATTTGACTAAATAAGCACTCAAGTCATTCTTGCAGGTCATACTGGAAGCCATAGCTGCTTGGGCCCTGTTAGTACTGAAACCTTGGCAATGTTGCATGTCAATCTTCTATGCTTTAACCATGTCATGTACTTTATATGTTTTGTGGTTCTTGAGATTCAGTTGCTTTTCTTTCATAAGTATTTAAATTAACTGTATATTTTTAAATGGCTTACAAGAGTTCTAAACTAGTGGTGTGATGTAAGTACATGTTCATTGTGTGGTATTGTGAAGTACTTAATTATCAAATTATCATTGAGTAACCTGGACTAGTGGGAGTTGTCCCTGCCCATGGCAGGAGGGGTGGAACTAGATGATCTTCAAGGTCCCTTCCAACCCAAACTATTCTATGATTCTGTGATTCTATGCTCAACTGAGAAGTGACCCAATAACATTCTACATATTTTGGTTTTAGACATCAAATATA
Source organism: Limnodromus scolopaceus (assembly GCA_028565335.1). NCBI lineage: Eukaryota > Metazoa > Chordata > Aves > Charadriiformes > Scolopacidae > Limnodromus > Limnodromus scolopaceus. Next base: position 106,354,180 of record JAOXNO010000013.1, on the reverse strand, counting down.
AATATAACACATTATAATCCATCTGGCAGTAAAAGTAGATCCTGCCCTCATGTAGACCTCATGTGAACTCCTGTGCCTAGTTCTGGTCTACCAAGAAATCTTCATTTACTACCAGCACAGCAGCAGAGAGTTATGGCATAAATGATCAGGGAATTGGCAAACCTCTGTTACACATGGAGGAACCAAGAGAACTAGACTTGTTTCAGCTAGCCAATTAAGGCCAAGAGAAGACATGGTTGTTTTCAAAAATACATCAGAGGAATAAACTTCAGAGAGAGAAAAGAATAATTTCAGTTCAGAGAGCATGTAAACAAACAGCTCAACTATGAAGTCTCTACCCAGTGGTGAACTAAAGCTCTGAAACAGGTACAGAGGGAAGAGTGTGGCTAGTAGGTCGAGGGAAGTCATTGTCCCCCTCTACTCTGCACTGGTGAGGCCACAACTGGAAT
>JAOXNO010000013.1:106297716-106346191 GCA_028565335.1 Limnodromus scolopaceus | reverse complement strand
AGGCGCCAGTCGGCTGGGACCTCCCCAGTTCGCCACGACTGTTGGTAGATTATGGAAAGTGGCTCTGCAAGCACTTCCGACAGTTCTCTCAGAACCCTTGGGTGAATCCCATCTGGGCCCATAGACTTGTTTGTGTTGAGGTTTTGGAGCAAATCCCTCACCGTCTCCCTTAGAATTTCGGGGGCTTCATCCTGCTCCCCGCCCCTCCCCCCTCACAGACAACGTGGAATATATATACAGGATTCACGCTGTAAAACTCGTATTCTGTTAGTCTATTTATAAAGCTTTGAAGCGTCTTCTGTTTCAAACAGCATTTAAAGAACCCAGTACTGGATCTATGTAAATGGGATGTTTTTGTCCCATATATATGAAAGAGATATCAGCAGAGAAGTCTTATGTTTGCCAAAAATATAATGGTGGCATACCTATTAGAAAGAGTATCAGTTATGCATAACAGAGTTACTTATGGAAGAAGCCAAGTATCAGTTGGTAGAGCAGTTAAAAAAAGACTCAGTAAATCATCATGAGCATGAAGAGATCTTGTAACAGTCATTCTTATATAAACAATTTCCCCCCCCGTCCCCATCTTATAAAAGTGTATGATGTGATTTCGTAACTATATTATGAAATATAGTACTTTTATAAATTACATGCAATATGCTTGTAAAAGGTGTTAGATTGAATAATATAGTTTGGAAATCAACCACCTTTTAGAAACATTGCATGTAATTTATAAAAAGTAGCTGACTATAAGTTCTTAGAAAATGCTTTGTTTAAAGTATGTATTAGATAGACTTCATTTTTATGTTATCTTTCCTCCTACTACTTTTCCTTTCACTTCTTGTTTATCAATCAAAGGTGGTGGTACATCTTATTCTGTTCTCATTATATTATCTCTTCTTTTATTTTCCTTTTATTTTCTTCTCTCATTCTCTACATTCCTACCCTGTGTAGTCTTTTGTATTCTTAAATTTTTCATTCTTTCTCTGATTTTGTTTGCTCAGCTTTTGTTTCCCTTTTCACATGCACAGTTACTTAGCTGCAAGCTAAAACTATTTAAAAGTGTTCTTGCAGTCTCTTAAATTTAAATATTTATTTTCCTACAAAAAAAAAAAAATACCCTGCCAAATCTCTGGTGCTCCCATTAGCTTGTCCCTTGCAGTCTGTATGCAGTAACTAGATCTCATTGATACAGTATAGCCCACATTAGGGGAGGTCTATAATCAAAGGTGTCTTTTGCTTGTACAGTAAATACATAGTTAATAGCTGGGAGAATTTGTGAATATAGAGCCAAATGCTCTTTTGCCTTTTATTACTTACACCTGTATAAAATTACTTTGAAGTCAGTGTGAAACAGTACCATTATAATTAGGTTTAATTTTATTTTCATTTTGCAGTAACTTTATTCTGTGCAGGACTACAGAATGTGTACAAAATCTATATATTTTCTTGACATTTGTGAGTTTGAAGAAAAAGCAGCCAAATATATGAATCCATATTAAGTATGGAGAGCACAAGCCATGGAAAGGTTTTAAGTCATTCAGGAAAAGTATGTTTCTGATCATTGGTTTTTTTGTGGCCTACAATGTTTTAAACATTTTGGTTTTTTTCAACAAAAGAAATAATAATGGAAAACTTTACCTTCAAAATGACAAAGGGACATATATGCTTATCTTTATTTAAAAAAAAAAAAAAAGGTAGAATTATGTGGTTATTTCTAAGTATGGAGAATTACCAATACATTGTCCCTCATCAACATGATTGTATCAGTATAGAGTAGTAGTCAGTCCTTTGGAGAGTGGGGATGGGGAAACTTTATTTCAGGATTAGGGAATTCCAGCTGTGGAAATGTATGTAACAGTTGTGGAGACATAGTTGCATCCTTGTCGTCCTGTCTGTCACAATTCTGACAGTCTCTCACTCTTGTGTACCAGTATGGCAGTATCACTCCCAAGTCCTAGTTGGGCACCAGTATTTAGAGAAATAATTAACCATGAGGCTGTGTACCCAGGGAAAAATAAAATAATAACATCATCAATATTTATCAAAGATATGGGCGTTTAGGAGGATTAAGAGAACAGTGCTGATTCCCTTACCAGTCAGCAAATCTCAGTTAACAGCAAAGCAGTCTCTTGTGCCACAGTTGTTGTTTGCATTATGTCTAAACTCTGCTTACATATGTCTTGATCAGATGGTTCTTACCGATTTTAATATGCTGCTTCAGTAGTAAACTAATACTTGCTTTGAATAAGGGTAGGTTAGCATATGTATTGACTTTATTGATTTTTGCAAAGGAGGGACTTTACAAAGTTAAAACTGCAGTCCATCAGCACGCTGTATGCTGTAAAATGGAATACAGGTTATCTGCTACCACTTAGATTTGGCACTCTTTATTATCTTTCTAAAACGAAAGTATTATAAACTGAAATCCTTAAAAGGTATTTTTTCTCTCTCTCTCTGATTTATTTACTAACAAAACAAGGTTATATTTTGAGTCATCACTTACAATAATTGAATCTAAAGGCAGAAACATTTCACAGACATTTCGTGAATGGTACACGATTGCCTGCGATTGCAAGGCTGAAGATCTACAGGACATACTCTGCCCCCGACGTAGTGTGCCTAGATTCTCTAAAACAGTGAATTCATATACTAGGAAATAAGGCAAAAAAATAAATACACTGTGTCATCGGGACTAGGTGGCACCTGTCTGGCCAGTGGAAGGATCATGTATCATTATCTCTCTTTCTTTTCTTGCAGATTTTCTGCTAAGAATTTTTGAAGCCCAGGCTCTGATGTTTCCCTTAAATTCTAGAGTCTAAACTCACAAGAGAAATGTATCATTTCTTCTGTGTTTGGAAAAAGACATTAAAATCCATGATGGATGTATGGTGGCCATTATTTTGCCCCTTTCAGAGCCCATCTGACTCTTCTGCAATTAAGATACTATGTAGCAACTGTTTTCCTTCTTGAAGGAATTGAATGCATTGTCATATCCTCCCCTGGTGACTGTCCTTGGAGGAAAGTACAAGCAAAGTATCTTTGACTTCCAGTGACATAATGCTCCCCTTATGAGAACTGTCGGGATTTCCTGTATAAATCCATAGGAATGCTAAGGAGAGGTTTACTTGAATGTATTTTTCCAGAAAATCCCCTTTGTAAATACTGACTTTTAAGTCTTTGAGACTATGCATACGAAAGAGTTGGACAGCCACAAAGAGGCTTAGGAATTTTACATTAAAAACCAGATACTGTTCCCCGATGGACTTGGGTCTGCAAAGATAAAGCTTATTACGACACCTGAGAGTTTACATTTGGCAGTATCTCTAGGGGCTAACCTAAGCTGTCTTATCTCCTCCTTTACAGCTGTTTAGGTATTTCTGCTTTGATTGATCTGAGAAATAGGGCTCCTTGCATGACAATGGAGGTGCTGTATAATATTAGTCCCTCTTGTGTTCACTCCAGGTCTGATTTTCAAAGATTTGTGGCATTCTCCAGTTTGACTTTTCCCATGGGCTGGAAATTTCAGGTGCCAGTAATAGTGTTTCCTGAGAACGAAGACAGACCTTGCCTTGGAGAATCTAACCAGACTTATCTCTTGACTTGCAAAGCCAGTAAATAAACCCAGGTGTGGAAATAGAATCATTCCATTCAAGCTGCAACAAGCTGCTAGTGCAAGTATTTTCTTTTCTTAGTCCCTTTCCTACACTTTGGAAGCACCAACTGTCCTGCAGACTTAGAGACCTGCCAAAGATTGTGGAACTTTTGTTTGCATACAACCTTCTGACTTCAAGTAAAGATGCAAAAAAAATGTTATGAGTATTGAAGACTCCACTCACAAAAAGAAAAGGCAATACACCTTTAACACTGGTATGTCAAGCACTTAAATGTGAACAGTTGCAAGAATTTTGATTGCTTCTATGTTGCCAGTATGATTTGCAACATTGCCTAATTCATCACCTTTTTTCCCATTATAGGTTAGATCTTAGTATATTACTTTAACAATACGTGCATGGTTGTTGGCATTGGTACAGCAGCCTTGATTTGGAGGGTTTGTTTGGTCTGGTTTTTGTTGTTTCTTTTTTTTTTTTTTTTAATACTCTTAAGTTCTATATTTTCGTATCTGAACATTATGTTCACACAAGGTTTGGGTTTTTTTTTAAGATGCTTCATTTTTTTCACATTTTAGAAGCTATAGCAGGCAAGGCTGTATTTTGCTTAAAGCCCAGAAAATCTCTGATCTTCCAAATAAAACGTTCCTGAAATAGATGGGGCTACCTTGAATGGGCTTCTCCATCATTAGTAGGCATACTCATTTGTCCTTTTGCTAATCAAAACCTCCCTGGTCCTACTTCATAAACTCTAAATTTATGGAGTCATTGACTTAATCTGTATCCCACCTGTAACAATGCTAATTCACTCATCAAAAAAAATTTCTCATGCCTGGACAAGAAAAGTCACCCCTCCCAAATAAATTACTCATTTTATGTTCTTTCAGACTGCCCTTGTCCAGAGACCATACCCTCCCTAAGAACAATTATTACTGCACCCAGTTCTTTCAGCCTAGAAATGCTGATCTTGAAGGTAGCAATGGTCTCTCTATGATATGCAGACAATACACAGTTGAATAGTGTCTGCTTCCCCCTTTGACAAAATGTGCAAAATTCTAAAGTGGTCAGAGTGACAGCACTACTGTTCAGCTGGTTATTTGGCTTCTCATCTGTACTGAAAATGACTGCACATGTAGTACATTTTGTTCAGTGTACATTATGTGTTGGTAGAACTCCTGACCCACTGGTGAAGCATAGGTAGATATGATGGTGAGACACCAGATAAATTGGGGATTGTCATTATCACCTTTGTTTAATGCCACCTATAATCCTGTAATAAATATACAGACTCTCACTCAGTAGTAGCAGAGTTAGTGGCAATTTATTGGAGCCGCCTTCTATTCGCCTGCTAACTGTAAATTATTCATTCCTGTCCTTTAAAGAGTAATTTCCCTTTTCCATTTCAAGATATGGTTTACATATAATTTCTAGTACTGTAAAATTTTAAGTTACAGGATGGATCACAAGAATCTACTGCATTATATGGCAGGAAGAAATAGATGAAACTCTCCAATGTTAATCCATATAGATATATTAGCAGATGTCAGAATCAGCTGATGACAGAGGTGAAGGGGAAGTTATGTTGCAGATTATACAAAAAAATTGTCCAAAGAGAGTGCCTTTTAAAGAAACAGTGTTAAATAATAAACTTGTTATTTAATATATGGTGAGCAAAGATATATGGAGCTTTGGCTGCAAAACATGAACAAAGCAACCAGTATTTTTAAAAAGTGCTTATGACTGTAATGGCAATGCAATAGAAGAATGTTCAGTGTCTACACAAGTATTGGTGAAATTGTGGAGACCCTGTACACTGTTATGATTTGAGCAATTGAGTTCTTCATGGACATGAAACTGGGATAACAAGGTGGGTTTGGGTTTCTTAATTTTGCCATCTATTGGAACTTTGGTGTTTTAGCAGAAGAATGCAGTAAAGTGATTCTAGCATATAGATAAAATAAGGCTATGGGAATAAGTAACTGAAATAATGGTCAATATGTAGATCAAAGGTTATTCTATTGTTTGAATGTTTGGCATTAAAACAAAGCAAGTCAAGATACAGAAATAGATCTATAGAAAGTACCAGTCATATATGTTTATAATAAAGCATGAGACTAAGAAGAGACTTACTACAATGAGCAGAAATCTTCTAATTAGGCTCTACAGCGTCACCATAAGCAGTCTGCAAAAGTAGCCCAGCAGTTTACAGAGCTGATCAGGGCACTGTTAGTGGAGCTGAACAGCTTTGCAGGCTTTGTACATTTCCCAGGAAAAAAAAACCAAAATGACACTGTTTTTTTCAAAGATAATAGAAAAGGTGGACTTGAAAAGGTTTTAGTTTTGAACAGTTGAAGCAGGTTAAAGGGAATAAGAAACTTTCCCATTCTCGTTTTACAGCTGGAGAACTGAGGCCCAAAATATTTAATTGACTTGCCTAGGATCGCACGCAACAGTAGTATTAAGAGTACTAAATAAATTCAGATACTCTTACTCTAGATTCAGGTCCTTAGGCCATCTTTCTTCTGTAAAACAAGTTGTTAAAAATTCTTTATGACTTCAATGAACTGCTTTCAGTTAAGGGAAGCATCAAGACTATTTAAGAGAGAAAAAATAGAGCTGACATTTCAATAATGAAGTAATCAAGCTTGTTTTCCCTTTGTTTTTTATTTGGAATTACTTTTGGTGGGGATGTAATTATAAATTCATAAGTTTCAACTGATAAATACCTAGATTGTACATGTTAAGGACTACAGTATTAAGAATCCTGAATTTCATGCTTATATCCAAAATGTCCTTCTTGGAAAATTATTTTGTCTCAACCAAAGAGACTTTGATTAATTAAAATTTTATTTACTGCATTCCAGTAATATGGAATAATGTCCTGATTCAGCAAGTTACTAAAACCCATCATTTCATGGATTTAAGAATAGATAGACATACACTTAAATCTTCTTCTGAATTGCTTGGTTCATTTGTCTAAATATTCTTAGCATCTTTGATTACTGTGTTAACATGTTTTCTTTCTTTTTTCATGTCTTTTCAACTCTGAAGGAAAGCCAGTATATTTAGCAGACATTGACAGACTATTTTAATTTAAGCAGCCAAATTTCAGTAAATATCTGAGAAACCTAGTATGGCTAATTTCTACCCAAAATTACAGTCCTTATTATGTTCAGATTGGTATCTCTGCGTAATTATTTAAATTTGGAACTGTTCTGGAATTGTTAAAATAAAAAATATCTTAAAAATTACATCAATTTTTTCTTTTCCCAGACACCTTTTTTAATCAGCATATTTGAAATATTTGAATCCTAAGTTAAAAATAATTCCCATGTGTTCCTTTCTTGATGCAACAGTAAGTTTCAGTCTACATAAAAGCAGATTTTGTGTTCAATTTCCAAGGAATTGGAATTTGATAGTAGAACTCTTCTGTGTCAATTAAACTTGGAAACATGGAAAGGAATAATGCAACTTCAAACAAGCAGGAAATCTGACTTATACCTCAGAGGAGTAATAGAGTCCTGGTTCAGTGCTAGCTCAGTTCACTGAGTTTGAACCCTTTTCAGCGTTGGCAATTCAGATGTTATATATTAAAGAAAGCAATTTGAACAGTAAGAATTAGATGAAGCTTTTGGATTGTAATTGGGATAATTTTGTAAAATTCATTAGCAAAATTATCTCATTTGTACAAATGTAAAACATATCACTCATAAAGTTCCATCATGTTTCCATTGACCCAGGTGCTTATAATGTGTTAATTTCATCAGAGAAACAGCGCTGTGTGGAAATTGGGCAGCAGATAGGGTTTAGTTATTTTTCATTAGCACTTGGACTTTGATAAAGGGGAACAGAAAAGAGCTGCTTGACCTTTCAGTGCTTAAATTATTAAAGAGCAAATAGATTTGAGGTTTAGATGCTTGCAAATCTAATCTGTCTCGTGGAGAAAGGATGAAAAGACATTTTGAGTTTGAAATTGCTCCAGTCGACTTAGTTCTTCCTTTAATGTATCTGAAGATGAATAGATGGCAGGCATTTAAAATGTAATATACAAGGAATAGTGCATATAGTATAACTAACATGAATTTGCCAGAGGAAGAGGAGCATTTTAATGACAGATTTGTTTCTAAAATATCTACAAACTTAACCTTTAATCACTGAGTGAAAAATGAAAGAATCCTCATTTCAGCCAGTAGTGAGACAGGTCATATTACCTTGTCTGGTCTGAGGTCCCTCATATTCAGTCCTGCTGCAATAAAAAAGGTAACAATACTTTCCTGAGAGCAACAGCCAAATAACTTAGTTTACTATACATCGAGTTTTAGTGAAACTGAGGGATTCTTGTTTTTGCTGTGGTATTAGACAAGTGTATCCAGCTTCACTACCTTGCTAGAATAGATTTTTACATCACCTTCTACTTTTTTCCAATACTCTATTTAAATTTGCAAATGGTAGTCATTGTAGATTCACTGTAAATTAATAGTTAGAGGAGGCAACACACTGTCTTCGAAGTAGCTTGGAATCCCAGTTCTAAGGAACTGTGCTTTGTTCTAGAAAAATAACTGCTAAAATCATGTCAAACATTGATTTGGAAGAGAAAAAAACCAAGATTGTTATGACAGTGATTAATTTTAAGCTTAGATGTTTCATGGCTAGTTTTTTACAGATCAATTCTCATAGGATCAAAGAAAGGTTGCCATGTATTGACCTTCATTTAATACTCAGCATGGAATTAATCAACTAATGAAAATCTTTCTGCTAGTTGTCTAGACTTTGTTGTACAGAACTGCAAAATGTACAGACAGTGGCCTTCAAGTGGATCCTCAAGCCATTTTTTTGTCTTCCTGGCTGTACCAAATTTTACTTATACATGGTTTGATTTCTGTGGGTTTCAGCACCTGATTAAAATATCTAAACTGAGGTGTCCATTCGTAGATGTTTACATGTGACCTGAGTATTCAGTTATTATATTCAGTGGTGCCTAGAAGGCAATTAAGTTGACCCAAAAGTAGACACCTTCTTGCTGGTCAGGTCTATACTGAGTAGCTCTCCAGTGACTGTAATGGAAGTTTACAGATGTATGGATAGCTTAAGACACTTAAAGTGTCTTAACATGAAACTAAACCTCCACTGTGGTAAGAGTCTAAAGATGAAGAGATATTAAGTGTTCTCGGTGTTAACTTTCTGGGCATTTTTTGTGAGCGTAAGAAGTGTAGATCTTGAAAACATAGTGAACGGGGTCTGCTGCACACGATTGGTAGGTCTGGTAAAAAAACAGTGAGATGGCTAAGAGAATTTGTGTTCGTGTGCCTTTTGATGATACTCAGCTTTGAGGGCTCTGCAGAGCTTCATATCGTTCTGTCATATGAAGTCATAGAATGGTTTGGGTTGGAAGGAACCTTTAAAGATCATCTGGCCCACTGCCCCTGCCATGGGCAGAGACATCTTTCACTAGATCAGGTAGCTTAAAGCCCCATCTGACCTGACTTTGAACAGTTTCACTGATAGGGCATCATTCAAGCACACAGCATTATCTAAACACGCAAAAGCAGCTTGAGTGCAGAAGCAATATGTTAGTCTGGTGGTGCAGTGAGTCAGTAGGGCTGCAGAGAGTGCAAGAGCTGGAGAGCTCTATACTAGCACTCAAGGCAGCTCGAGTCTAGCAGAGCCCCAGCAGATGCAGGAGCTCACTGGCTGTGAGCTGGCTTGGGGACTGCACAGAGTCCTCTCTATTATTTCTAAACCAGATTTGCCTTCAGAAGGGGAGTAGCCGTAGCTGTACAGTGATGTGACTAAGACAGTAAGCCCTGTTGGATCCAGACTGAGACCTGCAGAGTCCAGCCCATGTGTCCCTGTACTTTAAGCAGACTCCTCTGTAAACATAATCATATACCTACAGATGATGGAGTGGGAATAACATGTCAAACTGTGCAGATATTTCATCTTTAAGGAACATACCCTACCAAGAGATTGCTGGTTTTTGTGAATTATCATCTTGAAAGATCATAAATTGTTATTAGACGTAGATGATGTGCAAAAATATGGACACATTGCAGCTTTAACATCAGTTACCTACCCTGACTTGCTTACCGGGATTCAAGATTCCAGGAGACAAGTAATGATTAAGATTCACTGGCCTCCAGTGAGGCAATAAACTTGCAAGCCAGTCCTCTTTAGAGACGTGGACTTCCCACTTCACAAATTTGAAAGCCCTGACTCAGGCTTTTAGAGTAACTGCAGGGGTATAATGATTATACTATTTGCATATACAGCAGAAATAGCAATGTCTTTGTTCCCACTTGAAGGTCCATAGCACCTTTATTGTGGAGAGGAATGGACTGTTCCCTGCAGGGGATTTGTACAGCAAAGAATGCAAGTACAAACTGAATTGCTTTGCAGAATGCAGAAACATTTAAAATATGGTTATCTCTAAGATGTGTAGAAGTACTTTGCTGAGTGAGAATAACTTCCATTTAAAAGTGTTTTATTCTTGCTCAGTAACAGCCAATATTCCACCGCAATTTTTAAAGGCTGTAGAGTACCTCTGTGTGCTTTTTTAAATAGTTATAATGTCAACAGTTAAGAAAATACTATTCCCCATCTCTTTGTAGTTTATTTCTTCATTTTTATCTTACTACTCATTTCATTTCATTTAGCTTTATACTTCCTTCTGTGAAAAAAATAATACTTAATTCTACATTTTAGCACTAATCAAGCAAGCTTTTTTTGTACAAGAGTTCAAACAAGAAACTGTTCTGTGCATTTGCTATATGAAAAGCTGTGGTGTGTATGGCTAATTTTGTTTTTCCAAAACAAAATGAATTTCTTTGAAAGCATAAATCTATTCCACAAATTCTTACACCTGATTTTCATAATGACACGTTCTTCCTGTGTCCTTTGCTTTTAACAGTTTTGGGTTTTTTTCATAAATACTGGTATGCTATTATGGTTTCAGAATGAGTTGACTCCCCAAGTCTTAAAATAACCCATGTGTTTCTTTTGTTTTTTCCTTTCTACACTCTTAGTGTCTATCAAATAGTTGTTGAAGAAGAACGCCCACGGAGAACCAAAAAGACAACTGAAATCCTGAAGTGCTACCCAGTGCCCATTCATTTCCAGAATGCCTCGCTTTTGAATTCCCAGTACTACTTTGCTGCAGAGTTTCCAGCCAATGGTTTACAAGCTGCTCAGCCTTTTACTATTGGTGATAACAAAACCTACAGTGGTTTCTGGAACACTCCTCTTCTTCCTCATAAGAGCTACAGCATCTATTTCCAAGCTGCTAGCAGAGCCAATGGGGTAAGTCCTAGGATAGGTGTGGTTTTATACAGTATTTCTGTGTGAATAGATGATTGGCACCAACTAGCAAGATGCCCAGTTCAGTTGCTAATGAGAAAATTAAGTAACTATGAAATTTAACATGCAGAGTTTAAAAAAATAACAGTTTTCCTCACACAATATTGCTTAATGATTAAAGGTTACAGGAAAGAGGAGGGGAAAAAAGCACATTTTGTCAATAGTGAGTGGGCAAAGTAGTGCGTTACCATTCTGTCTTCTTATTTAAAAGCTGTCCAATGCATATGTTTGACTGGCTTTTTTTTTTTTCTATTTTTTGTTTTCTTGCTTTGAAGAGGAGTGTTGTGATTTCTTTTGTTAAATTTAAGCCAAACTTGATTGTGGATTTTAGCACATCTGTCTTGGCCTGTCCAGTCCAATTACCTTGGTTTGTAATGTCTTGAACTCCCGTTTTCTTATTTGGTTGCCCTGACTGAATTAGAAACCACTTTTTTTTTTTGCCTTTCTGCAAACAGTAAAAGAAAAATAGGTAGATGTAACTGAAATGAAAAGTGTGTAAGAAGGTCTTTGCAGATCATGTTTCATCGGGCTAATTCTTCCTGGAATTGTTTTTCATTTCCTGCACAGACCTACCCAGAGCCCTTCAATTCTTGATAAGCTTTGGCTGTCTGCACTGACAGCCTGGAAATGTTTTCTGCCAGAAACCATAATGGTCCCTCTTTCACAGTGCACTGACAGTGCAGAAATGTGAAACACCATTGATTATTTTTTCTTTCTAAAATTGTCTAGCGTGATGCCTCTAACTATACTATCTATAAGAAAAAGAAAAATCTCCCAAGGTCGTTATGTTGCCAAAGTAAAAAAGCTGAACGCTTGCCTGTACTCTTGTGAATATTTTTCACATATTTTCTACTTTTAGAGAAATCTTAAGTGAAATGTTTATGCACCATAGTCAAGCAGTGTTTGTTCATATTATGAAAACACATTGGAGGTGCTTAATAAGCAGTTAAATATGTAATGAGGCACATTAAAGGAACAATTCTCTGGCATTTTATCAGTACTTTTAAGAATAGAATCATGGATGACTTTCTTTGCTTAGAAACACAAGATGTGACCTTTTTCCTCTTTATTTGACACAGGAAACCAAAATCGACTGCGTCAGGGTAGCCACAAAAGGTATGTTCATATTATGTCATGTGTTCTGTGTTTCAGCCTGCTGACCTTTTCCTCACATGGTCTTTGCAAACCTACGGAAGTGTTTATGTTGCTAAAAGGCATCACTAAACCTATTACAGAATTTTAAATGATTCATTTGCGTCTCTAGCTGAGATTTAGGAAGTTTGTTTGTTTGTTTGTTTTTAATAATAAGCGTATTACTCATTTTTAGTTGTTTTCTCGAACACAGGTTTTTTAAAATGTATTATGTAGGTTTTTATATGATCTCACAATAAATATTTTTTACTTTTCTATATGTAGTAGAATTTTAAAATTGCCAGTTGCAGAGTGCATAACAGCTGCTTATAAATCCATACTGAAGAATTACCCCTTAATCGTAAGCAATTGTCTTATTTTAATTGCTCTTTTAATTGTTCTTCATTTTCATGGTACAGATCAGCTATATTTATTGGACTGTCAGCACATGATACTAGCATTTGTGAGACAAGTTTGTATAATTGAGGCAGTGCTAGCTATAGGTTTGATCCCCAGACAGGAAAAGATAAACATGCTGCTGATACATTTAACTTTGGAGGCTAGGATCTGTCTGTAGTTACATTTGGAGTCTCACCTTTTTAGTACCTCTAGCTCATGGCGACTTCAAGGCCTGAAAAAGAAGCGATGGGATAGTATGATTATTTGAGACTGTAATAGAGGAAAAGGAAAATGCCGTGAGTAGGAACAGGTAACTGCCTTGCATTTTGAACACCTGGTAAGAGTATGAAGCAAAACCAACTTCATCCCTGTTCTTTTCAGGAGATCATCCATGTCCCATAGTGACTATCCCTAACGTAACTGATTCCACCATGATTTTCTTTGCATGTAGACTTCACAATTCCTCCTCCACCACCACCACCACTAAATCTAAATAGGATGGATGAGAATCTCATCATTTAAGAGTAACAGAAAGGTTAGCATGCAGTTGCCTCTATTAAAAGGCTGGATCCTCCCTAATGTGACAAATACAGTTTTTATGGCTCTTTGAACTGGTTCCTGTTTGTGTTTTTTTTTTCCAAACCAAAGGAAGTAGTTTTAATTCTAATTTACTGACTACTTACTAAACCATAGAAAAGTTTCAAATACCTAAACTAAGACCCAATAAAGTATAGATGAGAGATTAATTCCAGATTCAATTGGAATCCTGTGTTGATGTTTTCCAGTAGTTTCAGTGATACCAGGAGCAGAATGCATTACCTCAGAAATCATAATAGGTGATTAGAAGAATGGTTTTTAAATTATTTGAAAATCTGTATTCCTAACCACTAATGGATGTTCAACTATTTCAATTACTTGACTGACTCAAAAATCTTATTCTCTCATTTGAGAAGCGAGGGTAACTTTATGGATTGGAATAGCTCCCATAGCAACAAGCTACTTTGAGCTAACCCATTTGGCAATGGACATGGGAGAAATGCAGCTTTTATTTTAAGCAAATCTCCATACATTTCTGATTTGAAAACATGCTTCAGAATTCTTCTTAATACTTTTGTGAAGCCTGTAAAATAATGTGAGGGGTTGTTGTGAGGACTTTGAAACCAGAGAAGTCCTCAATGGCATTTATAGCCCCTGGTGCAAAACTTTCTTGGGGGCTTCTGTAAAGCACTGATTTCCATGCTTATAAATTGAATGTCTGTATTATATTTTTAAACTATATTAATTTTTAAAAATAAAACTGACACCATAATTTAATTGAGATAATATTTTAATATGATACTAATCATACCTGTTTGTACAGATTTTTTTCCCTTTAGATCTAACAGATACTTGAGAGAAAAGCAGAGTTCTGTGCTCTTTTTCCACTTCCCATGTATGGACTAGAAAAAATAGCAAAAATGTTTAACATCTGTAGGTCAGAAGTCACCACGCCTGCAGTGGGACAAGACAGAGACTTTTCCTCTCCCTTTCTGTCCACAGCCCCTCAAACAGCTTAGTACAACATTTCTCACTGCCTGTGCCCTAGGAAACAAAGGCTGCTCTGGCCACTGGGCCTGATCTCTTACAGACGTGCTCCATTTTGCACAGGATTTTGTGACTACAGTCTAGCTACTAGACAGTAAGCTATTTAAGCTCCACCGTGTGCTCTTTCTGTCCATCTATTTATTACAATGCTTCTTACCAACAAAGTTGCAAACACTCTCCAGTACAACATCTAGTTTTTGTATGCTAATATAGTTTTTGAAATGTTTGTATTTGGGCTTCTGTTATCTTTAAAAGTTCAAGTTTGGTGTTTTTTAAAGCTAAAAGGGAGTGCTTTAGGCCATTCATATATAAAACTGGTACAGTCTTCTTTTAACTTAAGATCCAGTCCTGAAAATACATACAGTCTTGTGTAAACCATTCGAGTTAGTAAAAATACTCTAGAATTTAATCTGTATGTGGGAAACCATAGGCTTTAAGGCCCTAATCAAGTCAGTTATATACCTAATTATGAGTGCAAAGAATAATCTCACTGACTACCTTGTAACTATTCTATCTTAAAGTAGACATGTAAGTATTTTATGGGGTAAAGGCCTGTGCAATAAAGTATACCCTGTAAAACAAACATGACTGTGCAGCCAACTGTTGGCTTGTTTCTTGATTTCCTGACTGAAGAAACCTTCTGCAATTTCATTCCCATGGAATTGCACCAAGTGCATTGGCAGCCCTTCCTGGGATCCAGGTCACCCAATGAATCCTCCAGGCTTCTCCACTGAGCCAGTTGTGCTTGGCCAAGCCACCTAGTTGTCTGTATAAAGCGCTTGTGGTTATCCTGTTTGAAGTTTGCTCTCAGGACCAATAAGAGAGCTAAGAACCTGATATGAGCATAGTTGTATCATTTGCTAGCTGTATTTCCTTTAATTATCCCAATTCTAGATAATCTAAAAGTCATTGGTGCCCTTGAGACTTTGTTAAGATCATTGAGATTCTGTTTTATCACCGAGTTTTGCAGTGTTCATTCCATGACCCAGAATATGCTTTTGTATTTTTTGTTAAAATAAAAATAAATTAACAAGTATAATATAAAGATACAGAGTGTTCTTGACCTATATCCAGCAGAACACTTGAGTAAGTACTTCACTTTTCACTCCAGTTGATGTGAACAGGAATAAGGCATCTGCTTACTGGCCAGCCTGTGTTTCAACTGGCACCATCCAAACTCTGTGGCTGGATATCGTGGTTTAACCCCAGCCAGCAGCTAAGACCATGCAGATGCTTGCTCAGCTCTCCACCCTCTGCAAGGCTAAGGAAGAGGGAAAAAAGGAGGGGAAAGGAAAAAAACCCACGACATCGTGGGTTGAGATAAAGACAGTGGTCTTCAATAGAAAGATATTGGGAAAAGGAAAAAAAATAATAATAATTATAGAACATACAAGACAAAGTAATAATAATAATGGTAAAAGAATATACAAGACAAAGTAATACAAGTCATTCTCACCACTTGGTGAATTGGTTGCTCAGCTCATACCAAGCACGGATCACTGCTTCCCACCCCCCAGCCAACCCAAATTTATATACTGAACATAAACATTTATATACTGAACATTTGTATACTGAAGATGTCTTTATGAACATGAACATTCCTATACTGAACATCTACCATATAGAGTATTCCGTTGTCCAGATTTTCAGTCTATGATCCCTCTCAGCTTCTATGGGAAGCTGAAAAAAGTCCTTGACCAACATTGGTTGGACTCGATGATCTCAAATGTCCCTTCCAACCATGAAGATTCTGTGATTCTGTGATAAACATCACCTGGCAACAATTAAAATAATGTGCAGTAATGACATTCATTTCATACAAAATCTGAAGCACATCAGCCACTAGAAAAGAAATTAACTCTATCCCAGCTGCAACCAGGACACTGGGTCAGAGCCAAGTGCACTGGATAGCCTGTAAGACTGATGAGTTCCTTGTTAGAAAAGTACAGCCTAACTCTGGAAAAGTACAGCCTAACTCAAGTGGGTCAAATGCATGAGTAGGGTCAGTAGCTAGATAATGCTTTCTCATTCCATCAAGTATATTTTAAACAACCTCAATTTGTAGCATTGAAAAAAATGCTCTTGTTTCATGACCATTACATTTTCACAAATGAAAACTCTGTTTTATGTGTTCTTTTAGAGATCATATAAAAATCCTGATTGCAATGACTGCAAGTGTAATTTAGGATCAGAATACTGGGGTTTGTAGAGCTAGGAGTTCTCCTCCTGCTTCTGCTTAAGTCAAAGGGAACCTTTGCTACTGCCTTTGCTTGGAAAAGGGTCAGACAGCATAGTCTTGTGATGCACAGTCTTCTGATCTTAGTTTTCTGTAGAGAAGGGCTTCTAGGACCTCTGTGACTGTTTGGTGTATATACAAATGTGGAGACTGCAGGTTTCCATTCCCATTATTTTTGACAAGATAATGAAACAAACAAACAAACAAAAATCAGGAAGAGACTTTTGTACCAGTGGTAATAAAGGTTGTCGTATTTTGCTTGAAATATGGCTTTCATATACCTACACTTTCTTCAAGCTAAGTGCCTGTAAAATCTCAGCAGACGAAGTTGAAAACATTCCAAAACTCCTCCAAGTTTATTGCTATCAACTTTGTGGTGTTTTGTGATTTATATTAAGACTATATTTCCTGATATGACTTACAGCACTGTCTGGATAGAAACATCTTGGTTATCTCCTAGGATTCTAGTTCTCAAGAGGGAGACATTATTGTTCTAATTTTGCAATATTGGAAGGCTTTCATTAATTATGAGAGAGAAAAGGATATTATAATATTTTAAATCCAATAGCAACAGTACTCTAGCAGCTACTATCAACACTGCATTTCAGTGTTGCAGAGGGATATTTCAAAATATTATGCAGCAGCAGTTTTGAGTTTAATTGTCTGCAGATGGTAGATGATCTATTTTCCTCACTCGTTGCCACATTTCTAATAGCACCCAGGCTGTTCTATGTAAATGAGTGATCTTCCATATAATTTTGTCCTTAATTTTCCAATATTTTTTCTTTGCATCATTCTCCAGCTGCATCATGTTGGATCTGACCTTTTAATTTTTTTTTTATATTCCTTAATATATATGTATCATAGTGTGCTTAACCATTTAGAGACAATCATAGAACTGCTGGCAAACAAAGAAATATGAGATTTTATTAATGTGAGCCATGGTAATAGTTATCTATACCAGCCAGTGATTGTTAAAGCTCCAACAGAAAAGTCTGAATACTTCAGGCACACAAACGATTCAGGTTTTTCCCTTTCTTCTTGTCTTAGTGACAAAACGTGAACTTGAAACTTAGACCTCAAACAGTTACATACATACCTAGCTAAAAGTGTGCTTACTTTCATTCCCTGTATGCTGAAAGTTAAGTATATGTGTAGTGTGCGCATTTTCAGAGCAAAGACCCAAGTGGGTGCAAGAAAAATTAATCTTAGCTAGCTCAAACATTTTAAATAAAAATTATGTTAAAAAAAGAATTATAGGAACAACATACTATTATGAAATAGGAAAACAAAAAGTAAAACTGGTTCAAATTTCCTGGAGAAGTTACTACTAGAGTAATCTGAATAAACAGTTACCTTCCACTTAGAAAGCTCAGTGCTGTGACTAGCAGAGCCAAAGAGGCTCCAGTTTCCTCAAATGCATTATCTGTAAATAATGTGCTTTGAGTCCTCTTCCAGAACGAAAGTCACATATGAAAGTTTATTAAGTTGCAGAATAACCAAACTAACAACTGAAGATGAAAAGGAACTTGTGGGAGTTTTTTGGTTTTTATTTGTAAGAAGTTCAGACAATAAACTATTGACCAAGATTCCTCTTGCTGGCCTAGCTTCAGTCTGGCTTTTTTTTCCCTCATGCATGCTGACCTGGAAATCTTCCTTTGCCTTAGCTGCGATAATCGTGACTCAGCTTACAACACCATACATTCGCATCGCCCCTGCTGCAGGCGACGACCAACTAACAGGTCAGATGTTCAAGTATAGACAAGTCATCATGCCCATTTTGTCTCATTTTCTTTGGCTCCTTTTCCCTGACAGTTTCGTCATTCTCTGCTCATAAACAGTTTTCTGTGTTAAAACTTTCTTTTTGTTCATAAATTTTTCTTCAGCTCCATTAAATTAAATTGTGTGCTTGGCACCAAAACTTAGACACACATACCTGTACGTACAACTCCACTGCATGTGCCCATTGTGTGTGTGATCTGTGGAATGTTCCTTCAAGCCTGATGTTGTAAAAAGATCTAGTCTTGCTCCATCCATAAATTAAATGACAGTTTGAATATAGATATATATCTGTGCACTTGTTTATTTTTTTCTGTGTTGTTAGATTAAGACACTAGAATTTCTAAATAATATAGGCTCAAGAGTTGCATGTATAAGTTAGGACAAAGATCTTGTATTAATGGCTTATTTATTTTTTTACTACAGAATGGTGAGAAGACCATATTTTCTGGCAACATTTTAATACGCAAAAAATTAAAATAAAGAAATAAAATTGATTCCTTTTTAATTATGTCATACATGAGTTCTGGGATTAGAGCAGAATAACCTAGCATGTGACATACGAGAATGAACAAGACTGTAAGGTTTTTAAATCTAATGGTCAAAGTAAACTCGGTACATGAGATAATTATTAGGCTGTGTGTGGCTTGGAGGCCGGTTCAGGATGTACCAGAAAGTCTTTATGAAAAGATTCATTGTGTCAGAAAATAGACACATGCATAAAGGTTTTTAAGGGATTTGGAAGCCTTTTTATTTTCAAACAGAAAGAAAAAGCATTAAAATCTCTAGAATCTAAGGTGAATTTGATGGAATATGTAACAGGGGAAGTTAGACCTAGTCCATGAGCATTTAGTATGTGGTAAAATCATTGCCTTTTTCAAGAATACTGGTGTAGTTAATTGGGAAGCTTGTATATGTTGCTACTGTGGTGTCTGAGAGACAAGGCAGAGTTCAGATGCTTAGCATCTGGATACTCCTGTAGTCAATAAAAGACAGTTAAATGATTCAGTTTAAGAGGATTAGTGACATGTCTGCTATAGCTTTTAATTCTAGGATATGTGTTATAATAACAAAGCTCAGTGATCCATAATGTCCAATTTGCCATGTCAATGAAGACAAAATTGTTGCATGTATATTTGTATTATGTAATAACATATGAACTAACCAGAAAAACATATCTATATAATGCCAAGAAGTACTAGCTTGTTCTTGTTAGTACTGCTTGTCAGAAGCTCTGTCCAGCTACATTTTTATAGCTCTTTTTTACTTGAGAATACAAATAAAGCTTTGAAGAGACAAAAAGCATCTCTTCCACATCCTTGAACTTCAACAAGTTTTGATTTCTTCATCACAGGATTCAAAGAGGCTTATATATTTTTCCATATGGAGAATCAAATGTTTTTCTTCTTTCATTTTGTTTTTAATTTGTTTTAAGGCAAAACTGGGTAGCTACAGGAAACAGTGGAGATAGACCTGTTCCACAAGAGGGAAGGAGATGGCTATAGCAGTGAATAGTGAAAGAACAGAGATATGGCTAGCACAGGACGGCCAGCAAAGTATCTATTTGCTTGCTTTGTCACTGTTGGCTCATAGCATTGGCAGTCTGTTGTTGTCTGTCAGATCTTTGACATTATTTTCTTAAAAAAAATATTAATCTCTTCTACCAGAAACTAATTTTCATAGTGAAAAAGAAAGTATCAAGTGATACCTGCAAGCAGCATTTATGTCTATCTGTGACATGTATTAAAAACCCTTTGAAATCCCCTCATCATTTTTGCAGCCCCTTCTCATGCTTGAAAGATGGTGTGATCAAAAAGAAAAAAGCATGTTCCTTCTCAGTTGCGACAACTGCATCAGGGAGTGAAAAGACCTCACCCAGCCCATGTGGTTGGTCCCATGACAGCAACAGCAATTCATGTTTTTGTACAGATACAAAACATGTGTAGGGGTTCCTTAGGCAGACTTTTCCAACCTCAGGATATAGCAATAGTGGTATCTGCAGTATCCATGACACAAAGATTTTCTTAAAGGAGACTTACAGGAGTTGGACAGGACATGCAGAAGCAGGGAATGATGCACATTCTCCCCAGATTTTTCTCCTATAGAATCCTAGACTGTGGGACAGATCTACATGTGAAAGGACTTCCTTATGTAGAAATTGTAGGACTACTGTGAACTACAGTTACCACAAGTGCTACAGTTGTAACTTTAAAATAATGTTACCTTGTATTTTCTATTCAGTGTCTTTTCCTCACTTCTTTGCTCAGCACCGAAGTAATTTCACTTGAGATCAAGAAATTACATTTGTCTTTTGCCATTTGAGGAGATACATAACCGGCAGTGGAAAGGTCAGGGTTGGGATTTCCTTTTTTTCAGGTGGGAGGTGGATACTTCTTGCATAATGAAAATTTAAAACCTTGGCTGCATTCCTAAATATTGTTACCGATTTTGAAAGGTCTTACTCTTCAGAAAGATTGTGCTAATCAGAAAGCTCAGCTTTCAAGCCAACTCTACTTTGATTCATTTCCTCCACCCTCGTAATCAACTCATCCTGGCCCTTACTGGTGCAGTTTATAAACATTATTAGCTCCTCTTTGTCCTTCCTTTCTCCTTCCTTTTCATATAAAAATAAGATGACTTCCATCTGTAGGATTAGCTGCTATTTGCCCTAAATATCGACAGCCACTCCTTGCTTGAGTACTCTTTTGCAGCCTGTAGCAAAGGGAACTTCTCCTTGCAGATGCACTTCAATACCTATAATGTATTTTTCCTTAAGTTTAGTATAATGTAACATGCTGTAAAGGCAACTGTGTGATTTTGATTCTTACAAGCCAAACTAGGCAAATTAGTGTTGTTAGTATTAGTGAATGCATTATTATCACTGATTCAATAACTTAGTAACTAAGGAATGCAAATTTGGGGGATAGTGTTTACACGCTTTCAGTGTTAACCTACAAAAAGTAACTAACTTGAAGTCCTCTCAATTGACCCTACCCTCCAACAGATAGGGAGAAAATCTAACTGTCTAGTATCTGTTGGCCAGGAGAAAAGACTACACATACATGAAGCATAATAATCCTCATTATCCTGTCTCCATGTTTTCATAAACAAAGTTTAACAGTATGGTTGAAATAATGTAGAAGGTTAACAAAAAACTTATACATAAGTGACTATATGATCTTGACTTTAAAGTTGAACAACAAATCCATGTTTTTGAGAAAGCCTGAAAGCATTTGCAGTTTGCTTCACTATTTTGTAAGAGACACTTCATGTAATAGGTTTAAATTGGCCATATTTGGTATTCACTTGGCCCTCATCTATTTTGTTCTGTCTGCATTCTGATAAAATAGCATGCTTGGAATTATGATTAGGGCGTTCATTCTTTCAGGCATTTTCTTAATTGTTGAAATATGTCTGAGCTACTTATATTTACATTAAAATATTTCCACTTGTGATTTAGTGATTTAGTGGGGCAGCCACTACTTTACTGGATATTGTTAAGACTGATTTCTATGGAACGCCCTTTTCACCACCCATTGTTAATTACGCATGCAGCTGGAAGGAGAGTTCTGGATTGTACACTCTTCATAGATTAAATTCTTGGTACAAATCAGATACAACAAGATATGTCAGAAGCTTTGTAGAATAACTGATACTTAAGAATTGGTAAGAATTGTTTTAAGAAGTGACATTCTTAAAGCTTAAATGATTTTTACGGTGCATACCTTCAAGGTCTAGATGAACAGCATATTTTATAACCATGACAAAAGCAGTCATAAAATAATCCCAATCGGTTTCTCCTCCCTTATGAAGTTAGCAGCATAATAAAATACACACATTTCTTCAGACGTGTATTCAATACATAGCAAGATTTATTGCAATAGGCTGGGTCAGATTCTGTTCTCAACCATTCCACTGTAAAAGTGAAAAAAATCAACTGAAATCATTGATTGATAAAATCACAACTTCGTTGAATTTTTTTTTAAGGTCAAGGTATTTACTCCATGTTTATATTGCATTACTGAGAACACGGTTTATTTATTAACACAAAAACCAACAGCATGAATTTGAGAAGGATTTTTTTACTATTTTACTTTGTTGTAAAGAACTGGGCTGGTTTCTTTATCAGTGTTTGTGGTTTCTCCTTTACAATGTAATGCATTTGAGGTATAGCAACACAGGCTGGACAGGCATTCACGTTCATTTTTCTCTGTCCTAAACTATGTAGCATTGATTTAGATGTATTCTGACATGTTCAAACTTGAAGTGCTATTTGGGTAATGGAGAACCCATGATTTCCTAGTTGAAACTACAGTGCTGTCTGTAATATCCAAGCTATGTGCAGATATGTCTGTCTGCAGGTTGAATACACCGTTTTAGGAGTTTATTCTTCTCTTGATACTTCTGAACAGCATTTACATCAGTGGGAGTTGCATATAGTGATCCAGGGGAGAGCGAGCACCTATGTGGTGTAATGTCACAGTCATATTATGATGCTGTTGCAAGCCCAAGTGACAATGAAAGCAGAGTAAGGATGGATCTGAGTCTCCAAAGTGAAATTCTAAGCCTGTTTTTTACATGATGGCCCCAGCGTTTGTTGTACCGATTTTTCAAGGATTCTGGTCCTCTTGCTCAGCTAGGCAGAATGCAAAGCAAGAGGAAATCTTCCTTCTTTCTGCAGCACTGGCTGAATGCATTTCAATGGGCTGGAGTGTCACTTGTGATTTATTGCCCATTTTTGTTCTTTTATGTGTTAGATTTGTCATTTTTGCAGTGACAGTTTCATCTATAAAACAGTATAGTTACAAGAAAATGTTAAGAGGATACAGGAGTGCCATGGGAGCTACTGTTTCCTTTTCTCCATTTTTTTTTTTCCCTAGTACATTACAGAGTCAAATGTCAGGTTTTCAGTTTTTAAGACAGTGCAGGCAATGTATCTAGGATTTTAAATATAAGTACGTTTTCCATGGAGGATCTGAAGAAGAGGTGAAGTTAAACAATTAGACAAAGAGGGCCTAAAAAGAATGCTGATAGCAATTCACAAATGATGAAATAATCCCTAATATAAATACAAGCCCTTTCCAGCTGTAGACGATAGAGAACCTGAGTTGGTTACAAGTCAGTTACCAGTGTGATTCTGTTAGCGATATTAAATACTCCAGTTCATGTTTTACAATTATAAGTATTCCTACAAGGTTTTCTGGAAATGAATTACCAGCCTTAGTTTTGAATGTGTTTGAGTCATTACAGAAAAGCCAGAGGCTCTGATCAGGGGTTCAGGATCTCCTCCTGTTCAGCTCCTCCTACTCTGAGCAGGTTGGGTTGGGGACAGCGGGACCTTTGCAACTCTTCCGCACAGACAGAAGAGTAGGGAGGATAAAGTGCAGAGGATCTTATGCCAGCAGTTCTGCTGCGGCATGAACTGCTGATTGATGCTTATGGTTGGCCAAAGAGGTATGGGTTCATCAGCTACCCTGGCACTGCATCACCAGAGCCAGTGGTGTTACAGACCTGGGACAGGAACAGCTGGAGAAGATCTTGTGACCTAGAAGAAAGTGTCAATCTTTCCCTACCCTTTAGGAAGGATAAGTAGCCTAATTAGGTATGTTTTGCACTGTAGAGACTGCTTGTCTTCTATTCAGAGGAGTTAACAAGTTGGTTGCCACAGAATTAATAGTCAGTTTTTGCAGGAGCTGTGTTACATCTATGAAGTACGCAACCAATTTGGAAATTTGAATATTCCAGTCCATAGCTGAGAGAAGACTATGGTTTCAAGTGTCAGTGTCAAAAGTCTCTTTCATGAAGAGAGTGAAACAAATTTTATTTAAGCTACTAAAGATGAGTCTGTTCAGTTCATCCTAGCTTGAAAAATAATCTATTTGCCCAAGAATGTGTAATCTTAATATGAGCATATCTATGAGGCTGTTTGAGGTTGGACTGGGGGGGAGGACACTTTCCTTAATCTCATTACAGAGAATGGAAACATAAAACCCAGTCATGAAAATGCAAGTATGAATGAACTGACCAGGATAAATTCTTAACAAACTGAAGGAATTTCTTCCCTCTGTGTGGTACTGGTCAGTGTCACATCTAATCCAAGATATTTTAACACCAGCAATCTATAGAGAAGCAGAAAATGTAAAACAAAGCACATTTTAAAAACATGATAATTTTTAGAGCATGGTTGTATGCCATATAATATGTTATTTAATTTCTGTATTAAAAAAATATGCCTCTGATTTTTACATTCAAAACAGAACGTGTTTTGCATGTACCACAATGAAAAATTAAGGAGAGACAAGGGAAGAGAGAGAAACTCAGCGATATAATTAGTAACTAAAAAAACCATGTGAATTTCAATGTTTCCCATCTGTAGTTATTGACTGTATTCATAAAATGCTAAGCAATTAGAATTTTAATTTGAAAGAAAATGTGGGACCAGTTGTGGGTAAAATAACCTGCAGTTCTTAGGAACTGCAAATCTGGTGTTTGTATCGCCAGAGAGTTTAACAAATGTGTAACACAAGATTACGTGGATTACCTCTGTGTTAATGTATGAGTGAATGTTAAAATGTGTTATGGTTAGAGTAGCACAGCAAAGAGGAGAGTAATTCTGTAGACTTTAGCCAAAAGACACAGACCATACTACCTTGAGCAAAATAATGTTTCAGCAATTTGCTCAGTTTAGATTCCTTGAAGTAACTGAAATCTTAATAAATATCTAAGCGTTTGTCTGCTTGGAGCAGTAACTCAACACTGTGCAAGCCATGACTGTACTTTATTGGTGGGTTTTTAACACACATTATATTGAAATGTCCTTTTCTGCAGTAATAGGAGTTTGACTTCTTTATGGTGAGGGTGACAGAGCACTGGAACAGGCTGCCCAAGGAGGTTGGGCTGAGACTCCAGAGAGTCCCCTTCTCTGGAGATTTTCAAGACCCACCTAGATGCAGTCCTGAGTAATGTGCTCTAGGCAGTTCTGCTTTGGCAGGGGAGTTGGACTAGATGATCTCTAGAAGGTCCCTTCCAACTCCAACAATTCCGTGACTCCATGATTCTGTGACTGCAAGAGCCAGTGATTTTAGAGCTCTGGGACAGGCATTTAAGTACATGAGTGCATTTTCAAGTCTGTATTTTCCCAAAACTTTGAATTTTCATTTCCTTCCCTTCATCTGATTTTCTGTTATTGCTGACCACTTAGAAGTTTTTGTGTAAATATAAAACTCCCATGCAAATGAAAGCTGAGTCACAGTTTTGCATAAAAATGAGTAGAAGATGCTGTCTCACATGATTTCAAGCTGACAAGAGGGGAACGTTTCAAGTTCTGTTTCATCTTTTGAGTTCACATCAGAAACACAACGGGAAACAGGAAAAGTGGTAAATTGTCATTGGTCAGAAGCAAACAAAGTATTCATTAAACCTTTTTGAAGCAAAATGGTTATATTTTGCAGTTTTCGGTAGGCTGCCATTGAATTTAGACCGCTTCCAGTTATGAGTAAATGTGTTGATAATTAAAAATTATATGAAAAAAACTGATGAGAAAAAATACCTATTTAAGTCTTTCTTAATCAAATAGGACAGATGGAGATTTTTCTGTAACCTCTAAAACCTACAGGAAATATATGAAAAATGAAATGTAAATCAGTGATAACCATTCAGAAGAGGCCTAGTCTATTCTTGTCCCTGTACTAGAATCTTGGGTCATCTGACATTGCTTCAGTTTAGACAGGGTTGTGAGTTTTTTTTATTGGCAATACTCTAAACACTTCTGAAATGTGAACAAAATATTGCTACACTGTATTGACACAAAGACAGATTTAGAATTCTGTAGTATTATTTTTCCTTTCTCGTGCTGATTCTCGTTCCCAGTTCCTCTGTCCAACCTCCTTGCCCCAAAGCAGTGTTGACTCTGGAAATGCTTTTAGAAAAAGTTTTATGTCTTTTTTCCCGCTATTTATACATTTATCACAAATATATTTTTATTTTTCTGTGTGCATCATTGCATGTATAATTCCATTTATCTTTGAGTAAAATGAGTTGTGTTATGCTTTCCTCCAAGAAAATAGGTAGGTAGTGAGTAACGATAAATAAATTCTGTGAGTGTGATTGGTTTTGAAGGATTTTGGAAGAACTCTTCATAAAGGATACAATGGGGAGGGAGGCTGGGGTGCCTGGTAGCAGAAGTCACCAGGAACATTAGCCTCATCTATGAGCCAGTGGCAGCATAGGCCAAAAATGCATGGATGTGCAGACCTACCACTGAGATTCCTATATTACATTGTCCTTCTGCCCCACTACCCTTCTCCCCCATTTCTCCTAATGGCAAAGTAAGCAGGTCTTCACTATCTTTCCATTTGGAACTGTTCATTGGTGTTCCTCTAGTTAAGTCCTTGGTGGCAGCAAGATCAGAAGGCAGTACCTCACTCCACTACTTCTTACCCATAGCTTCAGGTTACTCAGTTCCCATGCTGGATGTGGTCCCTTGCATTCATGGATGGAAACTAAAACAGTTGTGTTTGTCCATGCTAAGTACATCTATTTCTATAGCTGAATTTCACCCTGAGTATGTCAGCTCCAGAAACACTACTCTGATCTGACTTCACATCTTCCCTGCCTGGTGGGGGCCAACTGAGTACATGTTACCTCACCTAAAGAGGGCAGAGTCCTCTTCAGGCTTCAAATGCACACCTTTCCTGTTTGTAGAAGACAGTTGAAATTAACTTACAGAGAAGTCTGATATTTCTTGACACTTTTCAGTATATTTTCAGGAGTAAATCTGGTAATGAAAACATGAGAGCCAACCAGAGTTCTCCTTCAGCAATAGATGAAATTCAAATGTCCTTGGTGAGGGTGATGATAAATTACCTGCTACTTCTATAGGAGTGGCGAAAAAGTGGCACTGAGTTGCTAAGAGATGCATTGTGTGTGGACAAGATCAATACGGACTGACTGCTTTCATTCCCTTAGAGCTAATCTGAGAGTCACTCTTCTAACCTGAGTGCTGTTGGCTTGAGGTTACGTAGAGAGCCATAAAACCAAATATTTTAGGGCTAAGACATTGTTTTACATTATACCTCTAGAACTTGTTCACAGAAGTCAGATTTATAAGATGCTGTTGGACTTTCAGTGGCTTTAAGTGGAACCTCTTTGTTTCACACAGCATCAGCTCATAACCAGCCCTACATTTCAAAGTATTGGGACACTTGCAGTTCCAGCCATTGTTGGTGCCGCTTTCTCAGACCTCCCCATCCTTATTCAGTATGAGACCTACACCTATACAGCTAATTTGATGCAAGTAGTTCTCATTGCTCCTCAGTCAACTTTCTTGATCAGGAATTTGCGTCTCATGGAGTCATATTGACCTTTGTTGTGTTTGGGTAGTCAGAGGGCAGTTTTGTAGAAAAGTCCGATTTCTTCTTTCCATAGTAGTAAGGAGGATTTTATCTTTTATTTCAGTAGTGGGGTCTGTCTTTCAAATATGCTGCCATGACCCTTCCTTTCATTGATGTAGAGGTCTGTGATATGCACCATTGTGGCTGCTTCTTTGGCCACACAGAGTGAGTACATACAAATATGTAACCAGACTTTTTTCTTCATAAAATAGACTCAAGTGTGTGGGGGTACCGTTAAGGGCCATTTGAAAGCTTAAGGTTCCGAAGACTTTATATTTTTTCCTTAGGTAATTACTTGTTTCCAAGGAGATACACTATGTCTGCATATTCTAGGTTTGTTATTAATTTCTGGTTGTGGTGTAGCTGTTGAGTGTACTTTAAACATTCCTTAATAGTGTCAGTGCTATTAAAGTGCGAGGACTTAAACTTTCTTTCTTCCAGTATGAGTGAGGGCTTCCAACTGCTTGGTTGTCTGCTGAAGAGGAAAATTTTTATGAATTTTAATTATTTAAATTTCCTTGATTAAGAGAAAAGTGAAAAAAAGAGCTAGCAGAAAGTTGGTGATTTTGTTGCAAAGGAGCAAATGAGCTGTTTATCAAGGCTTGCTTGCTCATTTTCTAATAAGTCCTTTTTTTTAAAAAAAGAAAAAAGTCCCAGAAAATCCAGTCTAAGGATCTTGGATTAAAATCCCATTAAAAATTGAATTGTGATGAGACTAAAAGATTGTCAAATTGGAAACTTTATTTGTTTTACTCATGCTTTGTAAAGAATATTGTTATTCCTGACAATCAGAAACACAGATGTTTAACAAAAAAAGTCTTTTTGCTCACATGCATCAACATGAATCATCCACCAGTGAGAGATACAGTTCATTTGATAGTCAGTTAAATGAGTCATATTCATCAGTGAAGTAGTTCTTTGCATTTCTTTTCATGAAGTTTTTTGTCACTCATATTTACATTTTCGTAAAGAATATCACAAACAAAATTAATAATTCATAATTATTGTTATACAGTGCAGCCTTATTTTGATAGTCCCTTCTTAGCATAGATCTTTTAACAAGGCTGTTTTTTCCTGCATTTAAAAAACACCAAATAAACAATGTGCAAAATCAGCATGGTTGTCTTGTAGAAGTACAGAAATCTTTTTTAGGAAAGGAAGATCTCTACACAGCAATATGTATTGTACTGATGATCATAAATTACAGAGAAGATACTCTTCTGTGAAAATATAAATGCTGTTTGCCCTTTTTCCCAGACATTCAAAACATAGATTTAGTGAGTGCTAACACATCATAGGAGAGAAAATCAGGATACATTGATTTCAACACTTAAATGGTTCCTGTGCTCAGCAAAACAGAAAGAAAACATAATCCCTGCCCCGTGGAAAAAGCAGTTTATACTTGAGCATTTCCAAAAGAATTCAGGAACAGAAAGGGAAAAAATACTGTAAAAAGAGAAGTAAAGCAAACCTTACTCTGAGGCATTTACAAAACTAATATATTCAAGGCATGGAGTAGAGAGAGAAAACTGAAAAAAACACTGATCAAAAACACCTTCTGTCACAAATTATACCCTGCCCAACAACACCTCGTAACTTCTACCATATGGAGAAAAAAAGCAGTTTTGAAGGAAAACTAGGAACACTGATTTGAGAGCTAACAATGAGGAATGGGAGGGAGAACTTTCTCCCTTAGCTGGAATTCTACCAGGAGTCATAAAACAAAGACTTCGTTAGCAGAATACACGCTGGCTAGCAGATGAAGACTGAATGCCAGTCACTTACAGTATAAACAGACTAGCCAGGATGGTAATTCATTTCATCTACAAATCTGTATGTGTTTTGGGTCTTCTCCAAGACAGTCACAAATCCTGGCATCTGGAATGAACTTGAAACTCAAATAAGAATCTTTTTGGACTGGCTTGTCTTCTCATAACATCAGTAATGCTGCTACAGACTTAAAAATGAAGGTACAGTTTTCTGCAGTCGTGAGGAAATGGGGGTAGAAATGCTGAGGAAGCTTCAGGGGAAAACTGAAAATTTTGTACTACTGCCCTATTCAGATGTATTTTGCAATCTGATACAGGATTGGAATTCCTGCTGATCATTTGACATTTATAAGAAGGATCTACCTCTGTGGAGGACCTTTTTTCATATACCAGTAGCATGGACTTAATTTGTGTGCTTTCTTATTTTGTCATACTGCATTTTGTGCCAGCTCTTTACTTTTGGCACCTCTGCTTTTCCTGCCTTTATGTTTATGAAACTTTATGTTACTTCCTTCCTTCAAACACCCTAACCAATGTCACCCACAAAAACATTTCTCTGTCCCTCCAATCACTCTTGAAGATCTCTTTCTGCTGTGTAACTAACTGGAAATGCTGAGCGATACCAGCTGGCTAAAAGAGCAGGAAGGATAGATGTGTTCATTTATTTGAGTATTGTAAATGCGTTTTCTTGGGGGTATTTGACTCCCTGTTCCACCTACCTATTGTTACACCTGCCTATTACAGCCTAGCTCAGCTAGACAGTGTGCTTTTAGTGGCAAAGGTTGCGTAGCTGTGTGCTCGCACTGTTCTTAGCACAGTGGGGCTCCCAATCTGATTTAGAGCTTCTAGATCCTACTATAGTACAAACAATAGAGAGTAATAATGACAGTAGCCTTTGTAATTTGTGTTGTCCTTGGAAAACGTGGGCAGAGTCGTTAAAGCCAAGTTCTCTGATCTTTTCAGTCTTTTTATTTTGTGGCAGGGACAATAGGACTCTAGTGACAGCTGTTCCAAGGAAGCATGACATCTCTCTGCCTCCCTTCTGCCTTGTACAGTTTTGCATGGTTTCTGCTACTTAAGCTAAAAAGCTTACTTACTGCTCTGTCTTAGGCCCTCTGTGTATCTGAAGGCTGAGACCATGGGAGAGGCAGGGAGTGCTTGCTTCATCTTACTGGTTTGCTCTGGTGGTTGGTGTGCAGC
The DNA here is from genome assembly GCA_028565335.1 of Limnodromus scolopaceus. Lineage (NCBI taxonomy): Eukaryota > Metazoa > Chordata > Aves > Charadriiformes > Scolopacidae > Limnodromus > Limnodromus scolopaceus. Next base: position 106,315,737 of record JAOXNO010000013.1, on the reverse strand, counting down.
ACCAGCTTAGGAGGATGGCAGCTGACTAAGCACCCTTTCAGTTTTAAGGAAACTACTTAATCACAGTACAGCTGTCACACAGGGGTGTAAAGTTTTGTTTTCCTGACTCACTCTGTGAAAAAAGTTAAAAGTAGATGCTGAGTTGTGATGGTTGATTCACACTGCCTGCTTAAAAAAATCACGCGCTGGTTACTGACACAAGAAGTTAGTCTCAACTTTGACTGGAGACTAATATGATCTAGACTAACTGTTATATTACTTTAAAGCTTTGTGAAGTTAGCCATTGCATCAGTGGCTGGAACACCTGTAAATGAAATAGGGTTGGAAAGGATTGCAAGGGACATAGCAAGCAAGTACCTTTTGAGAGCTTGAAGTTGCAGAAAGGGAATTAAATAAATGCAACAGCTATGGTCAGCCTTGAGTGGGAGAAATACAATGTGACCAGTCTAGTTAATTAAAGAAACAATGTTACTGTCTTCCACTTTTTTAAACCCACGTGGTTTTTTAAAACCATGTTGGGGTTTACCTGTAAGTGTATCTCTTGGTTTTCACCGCTGGCAGGAAGCACTCTAGTTTGTGTTCATCAAGTAAGGACTTTCCAGAGTCAGCTCCTTAATCCTTTTTAAACTGGCAGGAAACGTTTCCTTGTCCTTTTATTTTCTAAGCAGCTCCCTTGAGCTGTCCTGCACTTACTGCTCTTTACTGACCTATTGCCTTTCTAGAGGTGGACCACAGTATATGTGTCGGTTTGGCTTTGATTCCTCTAACTCCACTAGACCAGTCTCAGTAAGAAAACAGAAGTGAGGTTGTTGTGCAAGGTTTAAAGTCAGGCTTCTGTGTACAAGGAACGAACCAAAAAAAAAAAAAAGAAAGAAACAAACCCAAATAAGTCATTAGGTCCAGTGTTATGAATAAAAATGCAGTGGGCTTAGCTCAATATGCAGCCTGTCATTAAAACAGATATTTTACTGGAGGTATAAAACTCCACTAGTGTTGTAGCTATACATTTTTAAAGGCTCTAGGGTGGTCAAGGAATTTAAAATGACTATTTCAGACAAACTGGTTGAAACAACAGTAATAAATAGAATAAAAAGCTAAGACTATAATATCGTGATACAATAGTGTATAGTTAACACTATTTATGTAAAGAAAGATTACATTTCACTCAACTTTTTTAGTATATGTCTGTGCAGTGGAGTAAAAGAGAAACCATGACATCGTTTTTTTATACTTGTAATAGTAATTTTCCAAATCTCTTGAAAACAAACAAATGGAACTAAAAGTGCAAATTGACGTTGCAGTTTATCAAGTGGCAAAATGAATCTCAGAACTCCTGCCCGGAGTTGGCATTGAGGCAGCAGCTCTTACATATGATGCTAGGTGATGTGTCCTGTGGTAGCAGGACAAAAGGAAACTGAATAAAGAGGTAGTGCCTACTCAAATTTCGGTCTTGATAAATGCTGTGTAGTGTTCAGAAGAGCTAAATTTGAATGACTTCTAACTCGTGAAGAGTTCAAAATTGAACACTGCACTGAAGAAAGGAATTCAGGTTTCACTGTAAATAATGCACCAGTGACCTGTTCAGTGTTCATCTGATGTCAAAATAAAACCAAACAGAATGCTAAGGGGGATGAAGAGTGGGGTAGAACACAACAATTTTTAAAAATCTTGTTGTAGAAAAACTGAGATATGTGAAAGGAGTAAACACTATTAAATATAATGAAGAAAGTTGATCCAGAATTTCTAATACTAAAAGACTAAAGAAAGATGAAAGATGGCAAATTTGGTTCTTTTACCCAAGTGGATTTTGGAACCCATTGACACCAAGAAAGGAGCAACATCGGGAATGTCAGGGAATGAATGAAGTGTTGAATGGAACTAAAGGAGAATCGAGGGAATGCAAATATTTTGGGTTTTATAATAATGATAGGAGTTTTCAAAAAGCATGTCAAACATCATGTTTCCAGTTCAAGACAATCTCTATTATGTGTCAAGCAGAGTCCATCATGATGGCAAGCTTTATTCTATTTTTAACTCGGGGTGGCATTGCACACACTTTTCTTAGACCATTCGAGATGATCCTTCAATTGGATAATGAATAGATGATGCAATATGGGAGTTTCAGTGCCCTGATATTAGGCTCTGCATCTCTCCTCATGTAGGCTTTCCTTGGAAAATTTGCAATAGTGATGGATTCCCCAGCTTGTCCATGACTCCCAAGAGCAACACATGGCTTTATGTCATTAAAGGCATTTCATGGAAGTTGTGCTTCATGATATGCAGGAAATGTGTGTGCTCGGAATAAGATTTTAATATTATCTTCTCTGCATAGTATAAGTCTCGCTAGTTGCACTGAAGTGAGAACTCTGTGCTGTCAAAGAGAGACATGAGACTGAGACAATACACCTTGTATAGTTGAGAGTTCTATGTGAAAATGTAGAAAGGCTGCCTTCATTTACTTTTAATGCTTAGCATTCATGATCCCAAAACTAGCACTGGGAGCCTTAACTAAAGGAATGAAGCCATAAGGCAAAATTTGATTTTAAGTAGGCGTTACCGATGAGTATTCCAGTAGAATGATGTAGCCTGAAGGAGATAATGAAGAATAGACTTTGGAAGGAACCAGTATTAGAAACTACATCTGAAAAGATATTGCTTGTTGTTGACTGCACTCTTTGCTTGGGTTTTAGATTTAAGAGAGGTCTGTGAAGTCCTTATCATGTCTTACCATTTGCGTCATACTTGATTCACTGCTTCCTGTTTGCCGGGTTCAACTAACAGCTGCCTTTTGCACAAAGATACTCTAGATGTCTATCTGCTGCACTTTTGACTGCTGTGCAGATTACAGCAATGTAGAGTTTAACAAAATTATTTATATATGGCCCAAGAAAGTAAAAATAGAACTGTTTATAACAGACTTTTATACATCTGCATTGAAGAAAATACAGAGCCAGATTCTATTACCTTTACTCATGTGGAGTAAGAATTTTACTAATTCAGAATTGCAGCGTATTGCTGTCTAACTAATATTCGGGTGAGACTTGGCACAGAGATAGGCAGGAGATCACCTTCTTTGACTTAGCACTCACACAAAGTACCATGGTCAGAATTTTCCAAAGAACCTGGCTCTTGCATTTAGCTGGCAGCAATATGAATGCCAGAGGTGGTTTTCCTGGCATTCGTGGTGGTAAGGAGTTTTGAAGATGTAGGCCAAAAGTGTAACTGTGGGTGCTCAGAAGCACTCACCATCTTAGAATATCCTGAGAAGGACATTGGAAATGTTTCTATTATACTTTTCAGAAAATATCTCTGCATGTAAATTGATCACCAATTTGCTTTCTTTCCAAATAAAGAAAGTGAAGGAACATGTAAAATGTAATTGGTAAAATATAATTTCAGAAAAAGCCATAGCAGGAAGGTGATCCATAAATCCCCATGTCCACTTTATGGCATGGTGCCTTAAATGATGAATACTGTCACCTTTTGATTAAAAAAAAATAGAAGTCCATAAAAAAAATGAAATCAGTTTAGTGAATTTAATGTTGCTTCCTTAACATTTTTCATCCTGAACTCATTTAGTAGAGGAAATGGATATTTCAGCAGACATGGATTTGACGTTCCATCACATTATACAGTAAACAGTACAAACGATGTTATTTTTTTTTAAATGGAGAAGCTGGAAGAGCTAAGACAGTAGCTGCTGTAAGGCACTGGTTATCTCATTTAAACAGATATTAAATGTGGGTGCCAGTGGTGTGATCATCAGCTGCTTCCCACTTTGTGAATAAATTGCTTAGAAGGAGTCTTTTTGCCTACCAGATGTGACCTAGATTTAGATTTCCAAAGGCAAAAAAAAAAAAAGTCTATTGTGTAAAAAACAATTGCGGGTAAAATGCATGGTAAATGAGCTTATCTCACTTTTCCAGGTGTTTAAGCTAATATGTTATGGAATTACAGCTTCATTTACGAAAAATAATTGAGGAAAATGTTCCAGCAAATCAAATTTGGATAAAGGCTTTGGATAGTTATTGTGTTGTTAGGAAGTTTCTAAATGGCAGAAAGAAAAGGGAGCTGGCACAGATAATGAAAATGTAGAAATTTGTGAATCTGTGAAGAGACTCTTATAAAAGGGTCAGGGCTGACTGTGGTATCCCACCTGTGCTGTGGTCTAGCAAAATGTCATGGACCAATATAAGGAATCGTGCTGCTGTCAATGCGTATGAAAGCAGGATTTTTTCTTAAAATGTCGAGCATTGATATCTGTTGGCCCTGGATAAGACTAATGACATTGGTAGGTTAAATGTATAAACACTGAAAGCATAACATCCTTATTCTTTTTCTCTCTCCTCTTTTCCTTTTACTGATTCCGTAGGGGCTGCCACTCGAAAACCGGACCCAGAACCTGAGAAGCAAACCGACCATACTGTTAAAATTGCTGGAGTCATTGCAGGCATCTTGCTGTTCGTCATTATATTTCTGGGGGTCGTGCTGGTAATGAAGAAAAGGTGAGCAATCAGTAGATGTTTTCTATGTACGTATTCATATCACAGCATCTCCTACAGCAGTTCTCAGTTTGATATTGGCAAAAGTATCCAGCCACCTTCACGCCCTTTGCCACAGAGTTTAGGAACTGCTCCCTCCCACCCGAAAAGCTTTGCTGTTTTTTGTAAAACTGCAATGTCTGTTTCATCCCACAGCATTTTCTATGAATTAATGTTTGTGGCTTTGTTATAGAAGAAAAACAACTTGAGGTTAATGATTCTAGCACTTTATGCATTAGTACTGCATGATGGACTCTAATAATAGAACAGTATGTCTATTCAACAGATCAGCTGAAAGTTAGATGTAGTTTCATTATTGAATGGTAAAAGAAATCCTCAGTCAAACAGGAACTAGAGCTAAGGTAATTTGTGCTAAGAATAGGGTCTGTATTGTTCTGCATAAACTTCGTTCCCTGAAAACAAATGAAAATGTTACAATGGTGCTTAATGTTTCCAAATGCTGGTTCAACACACACACACATTGAGACCGATTTGAAAATAATTTGAAAACTGCTACATTAGAAGTGTAAGGCTTTTAAATCTGGTTGCCTCTTTAAACACTGTAGAAGGAAAAATAATAAAGGGAAAAATATGTCATACCTAGCGAGGTGGCATGGGTAAGAGAAAAATCCATGTGATGATAGAAGAAGAGTCTAAATCGGGACAAATTCATTAGCAAATAGAATCAAGGTTTTAGGTTGTACTCTGGGTTATGTGTAGAGGTGGGCTTGGGAAAATATGACCTGTATAAAGGGGCGGAATCATGAATTCTCCTTCCACGTCTGCCATAGTCTTCTTACTGTCCCATAACCCCTCACCTCCTTGCCATTCACCCCGTATTATCCCCTCTTCTTCCTTTGCAAGCAATTTTGGTCTGATTTTGCTCACCCTAACACAATGGGATTTAATTGTATGTTAACTAGTTTGGCAGGTCTGAGGTAGTCCAAACCTCTGAGCTGCCTGAAATTCTTCCAGAATTTGAAGAGTGGAGGTGCACAGCGAAGGAGGCAGCTGCCTGACAGTGCCTCAGGGCAGGCAACAGAAGTAGCTGCCGTTCCCTCTCCTTGAAGACAGAGCAGGGCCATGAGTTAGAAGGGCTCTATGCAGCGAACGGGGAGCTGTGTGGCCAGAACTGAAGGCTAGGTCATGACAAGAGGTAGCTAAAGCAGTCAAAAGCTGCCGTACAGAAGAGATTGAGACTTAAGCCCCAGGGTAAACCTGGCTGGGGCAATGAAATTGACCTTGTAACAAATCTTCTCAATAAAGTACAGTGCAGCAGAGTTAAAATCTGTTCTGACTTTGCAGTACTTTTTTTCTTCCCACGTCTGATTTTTTGCATCATTCATACCTTCAATTTTAACAGTTGAACTCCCAAACTCCTCCCTAGGGCCAGACACAGCACTTGGCATGCAGGGAGGAAGGCTTCTCGCGTTGTCTGGCCAATCCCTCTTCACACGTTTCCTGACCGGCATTCATCACTCTTTCTCTTCCAGTTCTGAGCCTCTCCTTAAGCGTTTGCGCCAAAGGTAGAATATATTGTCCCAAGGGAGACAAGTTCTTCTTAATCTTGAAGGGAGAGCATTGCAAAATGATCCAAATAGTTTCAAAGTAAATAAGGTGTCAGGCTCTCTGGCTAAATGCATGCTGTACCAGCTCTTACTTCATTCTCTAGGGAAAAGCTCTTTGATAATCTAATTGTTAGAGGCAGGAAGGCTCGAATCCTAAGTGTTTGCATGTTAATGCAGAAGGATACTTGATTCCTTCTGTCTACCACAGCACAGTAATTATTATTCATAGTAATTCTGTTGTTAGAAGAAAAGTGCATTATGTGAGCTTCTTTGGGGTTTGGAATAAATCTGCTTGTGACAGAGATGAAACTATTGAAAATACAAGTCCAGGAACCCTGTTACCAAATGCATACAATTTCATTGTGTAGTACAGAAAGAATGATACCAATAACTTAAACATATCCCAGAATGATCCTGCAGCCTTGAAGAAAACAAACTGTGAAATGAGTTGAAGTGAATATTAAAAAGTAAGAATGGTTCATCTGTGTAACAGGATGTGATAGGCTTTAATGAGAGTTTCAGGAGGTAGGTATATTGTGTCCCAGACCTCTGAAGCAGATGCTCTAGCATAGAAGGTCTCGAATACAATTACACTCATGACTTAAGCAAAAGATGAACCGATTATTCAATAGATTGTTATTGGTGCATTAATTCACTGTGCTGCTGAGAGCCCCTATGGTTTCACCTTGGTTCAGTTACTGTGTATACATTATGCATCTGAAGAAAATGTATAAATCATTCTGCAAGCTTAGTATAACTGTAGCGTTTTTTGCAGTTTTATGATACTTTAGGTGCTACTTTGTGAAACAATCTTATCAAGCTAGCGTGTCATTTGACTACTGCACTTGATCATTTTATTTCATTTACTTTATCGGGAGTTTTACTGGAGCAAAGATCTGAGTGAAAAATAAAATAGCACCTTGTAATTCAGTGGCACCTTTCCCCAGAGAACCACTTTCCTCCCTGCACTATTACGTGCAGACTCTCTGGGCTACAATGCTGGGTTTCACTGCGCTGAGTCTACGTGCTCTGAAACTGTCTTCCTTGGAGTTGGCTACAGCAATATCCCATTCACATTCCACTACCCCACGGCACATCCCAAGGCATATACTTTCTGTTACTCATTCTTTCACAGAAATGGGTCCTTGTAGACTTAATCTCCAGATCTCACCAGTAGATTAGATTTACTCTATCTCTGGGGCTTCATAGTGCTTAATTAACTTTATTTCAAACCATTTCTTTCATTGTTAAGAGATTTGGAAAGCGGTTTTTCTGTAGGTGGTAACCATGTCTTTATCCAACATATTCCTTTAATAGTCACCTCAGTTCAGCCAGCAACCGTTCTTTGCTTGGTCGGTGCCAGGCACCACAGATTTTCACAGATCAACCTCTTTGATTTTTAATTCAGTAGCCACGTAGAGAAGACCAATACTCAAAGCAAAGTTTTCAGTGGCAAAAAGACACAATTGGATATGATCACTGTCAAAGCAGTAGGTAGAGAAGTTCTGCAAGTATCAATAGTCATTAGGCATCATTAATTTCATTATATAATGGTCTTCTGAAATATATTGTACACTGGATCACAGAGAGATTAGGTGGCCTGACTATTGAGTGTATGATATGGAGTCACTAATGAAGGTAGGAACATCATGGACACTAAAATGTTTTCTGTGTGGACACTTACTCTTGACTAAAGTAAACCAGATTTGTATGTCTGTCACCTGGGTCAGGGCAAAACTGTTAGTGCTTTCCTGTTTTTCTCCCCACTCGGTTGTTCAGAGTTCTTTATCTGTTCCCTTCTATCTTTCCTTTGTCCATTCAACCACATTCCTGCTTAAAGATATGTAATATAGACTAGCAACCTTCAAGCTATTCCTAATACCAGTATGGTCATATCAATAATGTGATTCTTCTCTGTGCAGTCAGAATAATGTCAGTAGGTTTTTCTCTCAGCTCTGTCTGAATCTCTCACATAAGAGTTAATACAAAGTCAGTGGAAACCAATACATGTGTTGCCACAATATCACTCCACAATAGAGTGGATTTTGAATCTGATCCTGAATATTAAATCTCAGGCAAGGCACTTGATCTCTGCCAGTCTTTGCAGTCTTTGATATATCTATATAGGACTTTGTAAAAAAAAAAAAAAAAAGAAATAAAAAATGCAGCAAGTAAGTTCACCTTTTGGTCAACTTAAAGTAAAGGAGTGAAAATGAGAAAACTGTTCCCACAATGTATTGAAAAGCAATAGCAATTAAATCAAGACTTGGAAAAAGCAGAACCTTACTGCTTTATTCTTTCTCTTTTTTTTTTTTTTCTGTTTCAGCTAAGTTTAAAAAATATGCAGAGGTTGAGAAATTAAATGAGTTGGTCCAAGATTTGCTTGAAAGCACATATGTCTTTGGGGCGGCTGTTTCTTTTGGGGCTACCATCTTGCTGCTGCAGTGGGAGCGCAGCAAGGAAGCGGTTATTAAAAATTAATTACATAGGCTACATTCTACATCAGTTGTAGAATGGAGTTTTTCTGATCATTGCATTACTCCATAAAAAGATTATTTCCTTTTGCCTGTCTTTAGTTTCTATTTTCAGCTGTCTCTATGCTTGAGCCTTCCAGTAGTTTCTAATGTACGTAATTGTGGCATTTGTTTAAGTCAGAGACCCTGTTTCTTGGCAATGGATAAGGAAGGGTTATGCGCTCGGTGAAACTGGGCTGGGAATGCATTGCTCCCATTCCCTGACAGTAAATCAGGCTGTTCAGTTATACACCTTTCCCAACAATTTCAAACACTTAGGATAGAAATTGAAGATAATAGGGCTGAAGGAAAGCTCCAGTCTTCTCCCAGTGCTACTCCTGAACCTTGTTTTTCCCTCTAGGCCAGCTACAAAAGAGAGATGATGAAAGAAATCACTGTGACAATTACATAGTTCCAGAAGTTTTTCCTTCTATTGGGAGAATCCTCCTGCGGCAAGCTATGTTGGTTTTGATAAATTTTATAGTGGGGCTGTATTCTACAAGTGATATTTATGAAATTTGTTTATGTCTTCAGTCCTGAAGGATATAAAAGTACTTTATATTATCACTATACACAGAAACAGTTCATTGATATAAAATAAGCTGTCTAGTGGGACATGGTTGAAGAGCCCTGCACAGAAGAAAATGTGGCCGTGGGTGGCCAAAATCTTTGGGTCAGTCTCTCTAGCAGAAAAGGACTTTTCATACATAGTGAGAGAGTAAGTTTGTATACATTATGTAGGAAGTAAAATGGAACTTGGCCATATTTCTTAAAAAAAGGTCAATCTTTTCAGTTATGAACGGTGCTTTTGCATGAGGCCTGAGGATTTGCAAGTCTAAAACTTTCTGTTTCTGTAGGTTTTTAATTTTTATTTAATCTGTTTTTTTCAGTGTCTGGTATTCTTGAGAGTCAAAAAACACGGTGCTCTTTTTCAAGGACTTTCATATGAAAAATCTTACAACTGTAACAATATAAAAATAACTGGAGCTTGAAACTTTCAATTTTTCTCATTTTATACAAATTTTTAATGGGATGTTTACACAAATTAAAGCTCCTGGATTTTCAGCATTTTTTCATAAGGAATAATTTATCTCTATAACATATTTGGCAGAATTCTATACATAAGTACCAGCAGTGCTTCACTGATTAATTGTATTTATTGTTGTTTCTCAAATTATTATACATCTTTTAGAAGTATGAGAACATTTGTACTAATTACATTAAATTTCTTTCACGGCAACATATGGCAAGAAACAGGGTTGGCAGTGTCATGGGATTCTAAATGAAAGTGAGAGAATGAGTAATTCTGAAAAGAAGGGCAGGGGGAGATGCAATTATGAGTGAACCAGAAAACAACCCCTTGCTATTAGAGCAGGTAAGTTGATCTGCTTTGATAGGACCTGATCCTGTGCTCCTTCCTGAAGGTAATGGGGTATGTGCTGGTGGAAGAAGCGTATAACTGTTTGCACCTTTTTCCACGCTCTATTCTTAGATATCTTTTAAAACTCAACTTTAACAGGTGTGCATTTTTGCAGACGTGCCACGTGATTAAATATTCAGTATCTAGCATCTTGTGTTTGAACAATACTGTTTGCATCAGTAAAACGGGAATAAAAACTGGAAAATATTTCTAACGGCATCTTCACACAAAGAAGATGAGAGAGAAAATTTGATGAAAGACTAGTTTTCAAAGGGATGCCTGAAGCGTGTAGCTAAAGGCAAGTTAACGTTAGTTATAGGCCTTTGCAAGGCCTGGTTACATGTTTCTTCTGTAGTCAAAAAGCCGTATGCATGTGCTGTAAAAATTACAAATGCCTACATGGTTCCTTTCAGTCTTTTATCTCACAACATGTGAATGCTACTTGACGTTGTGCTCAGAGGTGTTTTAAGATCTCCAGCCTCTTTTTAATTGCAGTCAATACATGAAATTCATTTAGGTTGGAACTTGCCCCTTTTGGAGAGTTGCAGTCATGCTTGTAGTGGGCTCATAACTGAGGGAGCGAGGGATGTGAAGCAGAAGAGCGTAGCTGGAGGGGCTTCTATACTTTGTGCTCATGCCAAGCATGTCTTGGTGGAGAATCTGGCTGTGGAAGAGGTGGTGCAGGAAAGACTGACTGGGTCTGTATTTCTCAAGACGGTGGTGGCTAGGTGTCCAGCTTGTTCTTTGTGACATTCACAAGGGCAGAAATAACAGGGATACAGGATCAGTTCTATTTTATTTTTTTTTTCTCTGCCACATGGGGAAATACCACGAAAATCATTTTAGCCAGCAAGGATAGCCTTTTTATTTGCGTGGCCAGGAGTAGTTTTTTCTTCAGAATTTAACTGGTTGTTGAAAAAGCTTGTGGCCATTGATTTTTCCCTTCTGGAAACAAGTTCTAGTCCTGTCAATGGTAAAACTGATTTCTTTAAATAAAGAAAGAGATAGCCAGATTCCACAGTACTATGACAGGAAGAGAAGCTATTTAATAAATGTTCTGAAATTCCATATCCTTATTCCTAATGCAGTTGAAGTGTGATTGGAGGTGGTTTATCACTTTAATTGGGAGTGTTTGTGTGTATAGTATATACAGAGGTAAATATACATTACATATCTAATATTACTGAGATAGTAGGTGTAATTTAAGGTGGTTTGATTAAACAGTTGGAGATGCATTATATCTTGTATTGCTTAAATTTTTATGGAGGTCGGATATGTCATCTGTCTGTTCCAGACATGTTGCATGATATGCCCAGATAGGCATTCTTGCTACCTTTCATTTGTGTCACCAGTTCTGGTCTCAGTTTCATCTTGATTTTTCATACATTAATATTTGGCTTTTCTTTCCTTCCATTTCATCTTTTCCACCACTGCCTAACCCTTCCACCATCATGGCAGAAGAAGCTATCACTCCTACACTTATTACCTGTAAGTAACTTCTTTGTCATCAGAGACACACTTTCTGCCATGTTGTTCCGTGCATAAGTAGTGAATGCTAATATTGAAAGTTCCTTTATAAAAATAAACTTTGTAAAAGTTTTACCAAGTTAAAAACAACATGGCCAATAATGTAATGAAATATTTAGATTTATAGCAGTTTCTTATGCCTCATGCTGTGCATTAGGGACCATTGAATATTGTTATGTAACGAATTTTCTTAATTGAAAAGTAGTAGGTAGAAATATCACTACAATGTCTATGAGAAATTTTGATGCCTAAGTAAGTATTTTTAGGGTTTATATAGTGGTTTCCTTCTCATTTGTTTGGTTGAAAACATAGCATTGATTAGACATGTACAAGCACTTCCATATGTTGCTGTGTACATATTAATAGTTTTTCATGAAAAATGATCATGCATAAACATCATGAGTTGCCATTACTGGAGTGGATTTCAAAGGAGAGAGCACTAAAAAATGAGGGCAAGATGAAGCATAACTTTCAGTAAGTAATAACTTTTCATTTTGATACAGTCCTTAGTAATACCATTATATGATTCTTTATTTACCCAAAGCCTTTGCTTCGTTCCCTGCTGTCAGGAGATGATGAATGAGAAGGGTTCTTCTGTGAATTTAGTAAATCCCTTTCTGAGGCTACTCGCCTTTTCTCACTTTCCAGGTACAAGGAGTACATGATAGGTTTTGGATTAGCAAAATATTAAGGGTCTTGCTTAGTCATGAAATGAGATGCATTTAAGTTTGTTTAATCTTGGTGGCCAGCAGCAAAAATCAGCTGTCCAGTAAATACCTGTCTTATTTAAAGCTCAATTTTAAAAGTCATGGGAAACTAGGAGATATTTTCATATAATTACAGAAGATGGAGTGTTACTTGCTTGAGACAGACTATAATTCTAGTTTTCAGGTCCATATGGTAGTAGCATGTTCTTGAAAGGAACACATTTCAGTAATGTTTTTATTTTAAAACAATATCAAGTTTCTCATGTTCCTTTTTAGTTGCTCTTCAAACTTTTTAAATAAATATTTTTTCAATTAATATTTTGAAAAAACATCGGACATTTATTTATAGAATTTATGGAAAAATTAGTAAATGTTTTCTAACTTGAAAACTTGGTTAGCAGAACCATGCTTCAAATTAATTAAAGCAACTGAAAATTCAGCCCCTAAGTTGAAATTCCCTAAGACTTCTGAATATATTGGGACTGTTCATTTACTTAGTAATTTACATTTTGTATTACATTATTTGACACTTTACATATAGTACAATTTTTAAAAAACCTGTTCTTTAAAGAACTGTATTTATGTGAAGGTCAGAAAAAATTATCTTTTCCACAGATACAGTATTTCAAAATTTGTTTCTGTTCCCAAGATGAAAAGACCATATTTTCCATGAAATAGGCCTTCAAAAAAATTCAGTTTGGGACCATTTATATGTTGTTTTTAAAATATCAAAGGAGTATAATAGAGTAAGTCATATAGTACATTGTTGCCATAATAAGTAAATATATTTAAATTAATACTTTAATATAATTCACGTCTCAAGGGTAAGTCAAAAAACAAAATTGAAACAAATGGAACATTAAATGAAATGCTGTTTCATTATTCAAAGAAATTGGATTGTATCTTTTTTTTTTTTCTTTCTCTTCTGACAATAGAAAATATGTGAATTGAAATGTTTCTATAAGATTTACAAACAGGATTTGTCTCCAGTTTTGTAATAATAGAGACTGTTAATATTGGATATAATAGGTCTTCTCATGATTATTTGGAATACTCTCACAGTGGCTGCAAAAAATTTGTCTTTGTGTAAGTGTGATACAAATTCAGTAACTTTGTAGTTTGGGTACATTAACTTCCAAAAGAAGTTGTGTGCTCTTGACCTTGTATTGTTTTGCTCCCTGTCTGGTGAAAGAAGTGAAGTAAGAGCCCTGAAAAGTGAAGATAAGATCGGCCCCCAGTAGGAGGAAATATTTTGGACCAAATTCTCCACCTGTTTACGGACTACGCAATTGCACTGAAATTGGTGGCAATCTTAGATGAATGCAGAATTCATTAGAGCTTTATTTTTAGCTGAGGAAGTTGGTATGGATTATAAAATGTTCTGTATTTTGAGAAATATAATTTGAAGTACTCTGCCATTGCTAATTTACCACTTCTATACTGAGTATCATATTCAAATTTACTGATTAGTCATTGTGAATGCAAGCTGTAACATCCAAGCGAGCATCTATGCACTGAAATAGTTACCATTGTCTTGTGTGCTACTTTCCTTATGTGCTGTGGGCTCCTTTTCCCTGGTAGTCTGCAGTCTCTGCCACTTCTAGATCCATCCTAAATTAAAATTAAAAAAGAAAAAATTGGCAGATGCCTAGAGCTGCTGATGAATCATCAGAGGTGGACCTACAGCTGTGCATATTTGGCAGAGAATTATTTCCATTTTATCTTGTGTTTACTAGTTAGCCAGTCAAGAGACGTTACAGAAAAGAAGTTGAGTACTGCTATTGAGAATTATACTTCGTTTTAATGGGCTTAAGTGCCTCTGGCAGTGCCTTTCCTCCCACTCTTGCTTTCCTGAGAACTGGTGCATTTTTTACCTTTCACCTTAGTCAGGCAGCAGATATTTTTTTGTCTGCCCATAGTTTGTCCTTTATGAGTTCTTTTGTTCTTAAGATTAGAGCAAATTTAATAGCGCTCATTAACTCTGCAGCAGGTCTTTTGACTTTGCAGTCAATTCCAGGTGGGAAAAGAGAAGAATGGAAACACTGTTGTTGGTGACACTTGTAATGACTGGTGTTCTCAGCATGGCAGCCAGCGCTGGCATGTCTGTTTTCTCCTGACGCGTCTTCTGTTGGGCCAAACCCCTGCAACATTGGCCAGAGAAGGAAAACTCCATTAGTAGTTGTTGTGTAATTGTGGTTAAATGAGCTAGACAAGGCTGTTGTTCAGTTGACAGCAAGCACCACTGTGCTGACCAATGGCCATTAGCTTTCATAGCTGAGATTTTCATTTTGATAAAGTTTCTGCCCTTGGAGATCATTAATCATTAGTCAGGAGCTAACATAGCTAGATTAATGCAAATTCAAGTATTAGACAAACAAAATGAGTGCTTGGAGCATCTGAGTTTACTTGAGACACTAGTGCCTGATAGAGACTTTGGGAAATTTGGTTTACCCTAAATTCTGGGGCAGATAGTTGCAGATTGTAGCTGTTATAAATTGCTTTCAAGGAAAGGCTTCATTACATTGCTATGAGTGGGATGAGCGCCCAATTAAAATACAAAGTTGCAAAGGTAGCTTTTGATGTTGTCCCTCAGTTTGAAGTTGATATCAAAATGGTATGTTATGATTATTATTGAAATTAAGTACTTATGCAACAACGGTGCTGTACAGCAGTTAGGTGCATAATGTTATTCTATTTTTGTGCCTTTTCACAAGTTGCTTCAACTTGTGAAATGTGAAGTAGGGAAATAGGAGACAATTATTGCCTAGTATTCTTATAAAATAATAATCATGTTGAGCTCTTAGTAGTATGAAATCTGGTATTGTCTGTCTGAGCACTGATTATCTAGTTAGGTGGCTTAGGACAGAAGTGCTTTACAGGTATGTCCTCTGTATGGAAATCTCAATCTAGAAGCCTAATACAATATTGAAACATTACTAAAATGGACTATATAGGTGCAGAAGTCTATTGCTTGGTACTTTATATATGACTCAAACAGGACAAAATTCCTCCAACAAGAAAATGAAGTGTACCGGCATTTAGCTTTTTTATATACATGTGAATAAAAACATACCTTCCTTTTCATGAGAATTTGATAGTTTGTGTCCCAGTTGAAGTACACTTTTCATGTGTACCTAACTTGAGCTCAGGAGCCTGTGAGTCTGTTCTCAGTTTGCTTATCTCTGTGTCTCTTGCTTTGCTAGGAAATTTGTTGGCTTCTGGCACTCTGTATAGAGACTTCATTTGTGGCTCATTTCTCCAATCCTGTTGCAATTGACCTTGTACTTACGGCAGAAAGCACAAGGTTAGCAGATTTGTAATAATCAGAGTCGTAAAATTTCCAAAAAATCAGTGGTGTTGAAACTCTTAACAGTGATTTCTGGATAATTCCAGGAAATATGCAATCATCACGTTTAAAACTTCTGTCGTAATTTGAAAATAGTAAGAGAGGTTAGAAACAATCCTGTGTTCTCAACTGCAGCTGCCCCTGGAACTAGAATAAGTTCATCAGTTAGCGTCTTGCAGACGCTAGGGGAGAAGGACACTGAAGAGGAAAACATGAATGTGTTTGAATTGTTTGATGTGGTGGATCTGTTAAACTACACTTGTGATCTCTTCTGAATCTTTACATATACGTAGTTACATAGACCTATAGCTTAGAATCATGTAACCCAAAATAAACACAGATTTCTTTAACTGTTTTATAAGCTAGGCTTAAATGATTTGGGGATGTCTCATGAGTTTTGTTGCATCTGGCAAAGACTAGAATATTGAAATCTTTGGATAATATGCAGTGCCCAAGACAGCAAGGAGGGTGTTTTACTAAATCACCATTGCTGAAAAATACATTTGTGGCCTATGTTCCATATGCTTTGAGAAGAGAGGTACAATATTGAGCTTTCATGCAGAGATACTAAGCAATCTCAGAATCAGAATTTTATTTTTAATTAAAATGCCACATTATTTTTAAATATCTGCCTGAAGTCATTGTTTCTTACACTGATTCCTTTTGTCTTCTGATTCTTTTGGATCTAATTGCATTGCTTTATAGCCAAGGCGTATGTTCCCATTTCTCTGTAGAAAAACTTTAAATAATCCTTAGCACTCAGACCATCAGTAAGTAAATCCTTTTATTTTTGTTTTACTAGCTCTTTCTGAAGCATGTGAGACCCCCAGAGCAGTGATCTGACTATATGAAATAGCTTTCTTGAGTTGCAACAGAGATCAGATCATTCATGTGGCAGAATATCTCTGCTTTAGTTCATCTTTTCTGGGCATGTTTCGGTACTCACTTCAAGTTACTTTTCCAGTACCTACACTTAGGAAACCCATAGAAATTTCTGAAGTTACCTAGACTTCTCAAAAGTGCATTAGTCCATATGTGTTGAGTGAGAAACTGTAATCTGTTATGTGGTGCAAGTTTGGGTTTTTCAGAATAAATGGGTACTACAGAGACAGTGAGGTGATGTATCACAAGTGATTGATTGCTGTGCTGGTCATACAATCACACTCAGTTACTGTCCTTGCTCCCTCAGTGTCAAGCAGTAAATTTGCAGATGAGCTGGAGTTTGGAGATTTTTCTGTCCTTAAAGGGGTAGTTGCAGTTTATACTGCTTGTTTTGTGAAGGTACCAGACTTTTAGTGTAGGAACCAATGTAATTGTAGGAAAAATAAATGCTTATGGAGTCTAGAGACATCTTGGTTCTTTCCATGTTAATAAAGGCAACATAGTGATAGGGGATAGAGAAGAATGAGGTACTTAATGCCTTCTTTGCCTCAGTCTTTAGTAGTAGAGTCTGTTGTCTGTTGTTCCCCAAGCACCCAGACCCCTGAGCTAGCAGATAGGGGTGAGAGTAGAATGAAACCCCTGTAATCCAAAGGGAAATGGTGAGGCACCTGCTCCAACACCTGGACATACACAAGTCTATGGGACCAGATGGGATCCACCCAAGGGTGCTGAGGGAGCTGGCAGAAGTGTTCACCAAGCCACTTTCCATCATCTACCAGCAGTCCTGGCAAACTGGGGAGGTCCCAGCTGACTGGCATCTAGAAAATGTGATGCCAATCCACAAAAAGGGATGGAAGGATGATCCAGGGAACTACAGACCTGTCAGTCTGACCTCAGTGCCTGGGAAGGTCATGGAAGAGATCATCCTGTTTGCCATTTTCCAGAGCATGAAGGACACCCAGGTGATCAGGCCCAGCCAGCACAGGTTCATGAGGGGCAGGTCCTGCTTGACAAACCTGATCTCCTATGACAAAGTGACCCACTTGCTGGATGAGGGAAAGACTATGGATGTTGTTTACCTGGACTTTAGTAAGGCCTTTGGTATGGTTTCGCACAGCATTCTCCTGGAGAAAGTGGTTGCCCATGGTTTGGATGGCAGTGCTCTTCACTGGGTAAAAAACTGGCTGGAGGGCTGGGCCCAAGAGTGGTGGTGAATGGAGTTAAATCCGGCTTGCGGCCTGTCATGAGTGGTGTTCCCCAGGGCTCAGAATTGGGTACAGCCCTCTTTAACATCATCAATGATCTGGACAAGGGGATCGAGTGCACCCTCAGTAAATTTGTAGATGACACCAAGTCGGGTGGGAGTGTTGACCTGCTTGAGGGTAGGAAGGCTCTACAGAGGGATCTGGACAGGCTGGATCCATGGGCCGAGGGCCGTGTTATGAGGTTCAACAAGGCCAAGTGCCAGGTCCTGCACTTGGGTCACAACAACCCCAGGCAGCGCTACAGGCTTGGGG
>JAOXNO010000013.1:106272849-106297616 GCA_028565335.1 Limnodromus scolopaceus | reverse complement strand
CTGTGTCCAGTTTTGGGCCCCTTACCACAAGAAAGACATTGAGGTGCTGGAGCGGGTCCAGAGAAGGGCAACGAAGCCAGTGAGGGGTCTGGAGAACAAGTCTTGTCAGAAGCAGCTGAGGGAACTAGGATTATTTAGCTTAGAGGAAAGGAGGCTGAGGGGAGACTTTATCACTCTCTAGAACTGACTGAAAGGAGGTTGTAGAGAGGTAGGGGTCGGTCTCTTCTCCCAAATAGCAGGCGATAGGAGAAGAGGAAGTGGCCTCAAGCTGCATCAGGGGAGGTTTAGATTGGATATTAGGAAAAATTTTGACATTGAGAGGGTTACTAAGCACTGGAACAGGTTGCCCAGGGAAGTGTTTGAGTCACCATCCCCAGAAGTATTTAAAAGATGGGTAGACATAGTGCTTAGAGATATGGTTTAGTTTTGTCAGTGTTAGGTTGATGGTTGGACTAGATGCTGAAAGGTCTCTTCCAACCTAGGTGATTCTATGATTCTATGAAAAGCTTTGTCTTGCTTTTCTAAACAGGGATTTGAATTGAATACTGAGATTGCTTTAAAAAATTGCGGATTCCATATACTCTTGTAGGATAAGCCAAAAAGCCTGTCTTTATTATATATAACACTGACACATATTTAGCCTGTTGACATTGTTTGTAGCTTCCTAAAAAATTTGGTTCCTAAATCAATCATGTTTGCTTTCAACAGCAGTCATTCTAGGCACTGAGATTTTGCCACTATTTACCTTGATTGTTGAATTAGTCTTTCAAAGAGGGTATAAGGTGAATCATTGTCATTCAGTTTTTTAAAGACTTTTCTCTAAGGAAAAAGGTGCATTTCATGTGTTTTTTACTCTGAAATTATATTTCTGCATACACAGATAGCTCAAAACTGACTTCAGATTTTTTAATTTTAAATATCTAAATAGAAAGGAGAGGTTTTCCTTATTTTAGTATTAATATATGTTGTAGAAGAGGGGTAATGGCATTGGAAACTTACTTTCTCTAAACCCTAAACCTACCATTACACTTTGTGGACTGTAGATGTGTTAACTGTAAAGAAGCTATACTGCATATTAAGACCAAAACTCACTTCATAATTTCTGTTGCTAAAGCCCTCGTTTTTTTCCTAAAAGACTAAAGTGTTAGTTTTCAAAATGGCTTAATGAAATATTGAACTTATCGACAGAAGATGTCTGCAAAAGGTAGGACTACAAGAAAAAAGGTGAATGTTGGATTGTATCTCTCTTGGACTCAAGGAAGACAAGCAGAAGAAAAATCCTTTAAAAAATGTATAGGAGAAATAATATGGTGAATCTAACCTAAAACTTGTTTTTACTCCAGTAAACCATAGTCTTAATCACTTCTGTGATACAGATAAAAACAACTGTAATGAGGGCGCTGAGGTGTTGTAGTCATTAGTATTGCAATAACTTCTATTCACTGATTATGTTTTTGTTTGAGCTTCTTATCTGTAATCTTTTCTCTGACCCCTGAATCCCATGGGAGATATTGAGAAACCTTTGTTGAGTCTATCTGCAGGGGTTATGGCCAGGTTAATGATAATCCACCTCAAGGTAGCATCTGTAAGTGTTCACTCTTGATTTCACAATAAAAACATTCTAATCTTGGTTCCTTTTCCTTCTTCTCCTTTTCATTTCCTTTCTTATTTACAGAATTCCTTGAACACCCTTAAAGTCTAGACTTCCAGATCCCTGGAGAGAAGAATAGGGGCCATTTGGTGTCTGTAGTGTCTAGCTGACCAAAATCATCATTCATTTCCAAATTTTCTTTCTGACATTTTTCTTGGTCATCATTTTTTCTGCAATAAATTACCTAACTTTGGCATGAGAGGATAAGGAACCATCCCTCAGTTGCTTTCTTCTGCCACTCCTGGACACTCTGGCCCTCTGCCTCCACTTGTTAGAGTCTGTGCAAAGATTCTGTCTGATTAGGGTCCTTCCTAATTTCAGGACAATAGCTCACATGAAAAATGTAGCCAGGAAGATTGCATCAGCTGTGAAATTGAGCCTCACAAAAACTAATCAAGCAAAGAAGTAGAGGAATAGACTGTGTTGTTTGCTTACAAATCCAGCAAAGCCTGGAATTTCATCAATCCCAGACGCCCTGTTGCAAAAGAAAATCTTGTACAAGACTTATCGTAGACATTAGAATCATGGCTTTATTTCATTTACAAGTGTGCAAGAAAAGTTTTATTATCACTACTATTATTATTATTAGTCTGTAACTTTTAGTGTGTGCTACAGAAGGAAATCTGTAGGACTGTCAGAAAAGCCTTGCATAGTTCTGTTAGTTACTGTGCCATCCAGACAGCAGCAGTGATCCAAATAAAAAGAGGTAGTAGTTGGAGCAGAGCAGAGTTTTATAGGGCTTGCACCATGAACTACCTGCTCCTGTGAGCGCTGAGGTGGTGAACATAAAGAAGCACATTTATTTTTCTTTCTAGCATTGAAACTCAGGACCATTTCTGCGTTTGATCTGAGATCCCTCGATGAGACATTTAACCAAATGTATAGGGGTATCTAAATTGTACTCAGTTCACATGCAGAGGGAGTTAGCTTCTCTCCTTCTTTCTCATTCCCTAGTTCCTCTGGTCATAAAGACACAAGTTAGAGCTACCAGAGGCATCTCTGGCTTGTCTGAAGGAAAGGCAAAGCAAAGCACTGGCTAACCTGCACATTTCACAGTTATACAGGAATGAGAGGATCAGCTGGTTTAGAGCAATTGCACCACTCCGTATCTCCCATTGCAAAGTGATCATGTGATTTCCTCCTGCAGGGTGATGTCAGTAGCCAAAAGTAGGTCTTCTAGTATGGATTTGGCCAACATGTTTGTCTTGGGTATAATAATGCATGTGTATTGGCTGCAGGAAGTAATGGTTTAGGGAGGCTAGATACGTTTTAGTTTGTTTGAAGATGTGTATTGGATTATGCTTCAGGTATAATGGAATGTATTTTGCAGTTCATGGTCCTATTGGGCAATTGTCCATGTCACTTCCAGGTCACTTCAAAGGGGCTAGGTTCATGACTTACAGTGTATTTTCAAAGCAGATGAAATACTGAATGTTTGTTATTTCCTGAGATTTTAAAGGTAAGATTGTTATGTTTATGATACATCATAGAATAAGGCCCTGATCTTTAACTATGACATCCAGGTGCTACTGGCAGTAGAACTTTACTTTCTGCTTACCAAATAGGGAAGAGTCATGTCTGCATTTTAATATTCACCATATTAAGATTACAGAAGATGTTTTAAACTACAAAAAGAAGAGAAACACATAAGGATGTTAGTAAACCATAGGGATTACCTACTGTATGCTTAAGAAAAATAAATATCAAGGAGAACAAGGTGTGCATTGGTTG
The DNA here is from genome assembly GCA_028565335.1 of Limnodromus scolopaceus. NCBI lineage: Eukaryota > Metazoa > Chordata > Aves > Charadriiformes > Scolopacidae > Limnodromus > Limnodromus scolopaceus. The sequence goes on along the minus strand of JAOXNO010000013.1, from coordinate 106,294,234 downwards.
CATGTTGAGTCCTCATACAGGCTGCCAGCAAGAATGGGTTGATTTTTTTGCTGAATAGGTTATTGCAGTTTCGGCTGACTTTTGTTGAAACCCAAAGCACTATAAAGCTATTTTGAGGCAGGAGTACTGCGTGTTCATGGAAGTGTCTTGTCCAGTTCTCTGTCCACGAAGGGTTTTATCTAACTTACTCCTTAGATCCTGCTGTTGTTGTTTTCTTCCTTCCAGCTTCTTTTTCAACACCAATGTGTGTGCCCAGCTCTTAAGCCTGCCTTCTTATTCTACTGACCGTTCCCTTTTTCGTCTGTTCCTCTGCTCCTCCTTTTACTTACTCTTCCTTTCCTTTAGCCCCTTTTCCTTTCCCCTGAGATACTATATTGTCTGTCCTGTCCTCAAAAGTGTTTCCTTAAAATTGCCTTCTTTTCATTCTCTACGCTCTGCTTTGTCTCCTGAGACTTAATGCAGGCTGCCTAGTCATTTGTTGTTGCTCCATGTCCTACCGTCTCTCTCCTCAGAACCTGTAGAAGCAAATCTGTGAAGGCAGATCTTAGAATGTCAGAATATCCTTCTGTTATTGTGCAACTTTTTTGTGTAATTCTTTTTATTCCTTATATTTACTAAAGGGCTATTGCTTAGATAGACTTAGTCTGTGGGAACGTTTAACACGGTAAAATTAAGGAAAGACTGAGTTACATGTCTACATGAAATTTTTTTTGCATTGAGGATTGTTTCCAGCAAACTGTTTTTATTTGCTCATTTTTTCTTATCTAACAAATTATTTTGTGAAGGCTTTAAAAATATTCACCTCCAGGTTGAAACTTAGCATGCAATATTTTACATTCAAAAAGCAACAAAAAGATTATCTTAAGTGATTGAAAATGATGTCACCATGGAAGTTGCAATATAACATTAATCATAAGAAGTATACTTAAACACCCACAGTACTATGTATTTACTTATGTCAAAACAAGGTAATGCTTACTGTATTAAGAATAGCTTTTCATTTTATGATTGCCTGTTGTTCTTTGAATCATAACCTTCACTCTTTTCTTTAATTTAGGACAAAAAGCCATTAAACATAGATACTTCCTGAAAGTGTGTGCTGCGTGAAAGCTTTAATTAAATCTACAAGTAAAGCTTTAAAAGTACAAGAATCAAATTAATTGCAACAAGGACCATGCATTTATTTCTGTGACAGGCCTTTTCGCGTTAGAGAAAAGGCAATCTGTGTACCCTTATCTGAATTAGTAAACTCAATATCACTTTTCATTAGCATGGTAGGTCATTGCCATGCGTCTTCAGTGTGACACTGTTTACATGTTAATGACCTCACAAATAGAGTCTGTTCCACACGATTTGCAGTAGTAGAAAGTTGTAAATCCATGAAGTGGAATAAACTGTCCTCTGCTTTCTGCATCATTGCTTCTTGCGAGTTCCCCTCTAGACTGAGCTTCATAATTAGGCAGCAGTATAATTAAGGCAAATTCAGTAAATGCAAATAGGGCAAAAGGATTTATAGCTGATTATGGTTGTTATAGCATACCTGAAATAAATTAATTTCTAAGCATCATTGTTAGTTGACTTTTCAATTACGTGGAGTCGAGAAGTAGAAAGTATTGTTCACAAAAAATGTTCATAGCTTAAATTAGTGAGTGCGAGACCATGATGATGTTTTCAGATTTACAAAATGCTGACATACCTATGAAAAAAACACAGAAAGATTCAGTAGAACCTACTGCTTTAGTTGTTTTGTGTATGATTGCATTGTATTAGATGAGATTTTTAAGATTACAAATATATTTTTCCCCCACCGTATAATCTAATGAAATCAGCATGCTCCCTAAAATCATATCCTTAAAAGAAAATGTCATATTTACGTCTGGTAATTTGACTAGACAGTGGAAAGCTTCACTGCTTTAAAATCTTGGCATGATAAAGCCAACATGAAATGAGTAAAACAAACTCAGCATAACCACTTAAATTTGATTGCCTAAAATATCTAAAACAAGGACCATTCTGATATCTTGCTGTGTGAATTCATTTAAGTGCTGAATGCCCTCAATTCCCATTGACTTCAGCACTTTGCAGAATGTGGTCCCGCGTTTGGATCTCAGCCCTGCCGTAACAAAGAGCCTATTTTTCACTGGTCATATGCAGCGTATACCTGGGATTGCAAGACGTATACTCTGTGGCTCTGCCTGCAACAACCTTGGGACAGAGACAGACAGAGAGTAATGGCTTCTACTTTAGTTGCTCACCTAATATGCAAAGTGAGTTTAATTATATGCTGTCCAACCATTTCTGCTACATATTTTTCCACTTGCTGGTTCTGGGTGAAATACATACTTTCTACGTGCAGAGGTTACTAGTAAGTATACAGTGCTCCTGGAAGCATTTATGGCTAATCTTGCCCTCAGCATGCATAATGCAGCTAAGTACTAATTAAAGGTTAAAGAATAGGGATCCATCTTTTCTCTGCCCGATGAGTAGAGGAATGTGTTTTCCATAGGGTCAGATACTACTCTCAACTGAACAAAATTGCTAGGATGCTGCCATACCTAACTACATGAGACTAAAATTCGAGAAACTCCAGATTTTCTCACAGCACAACAAAGGACTAATAAATCACTGTCTTGTCTTGTGTAACAAATTAGCTGTTTTACTGTGTTTCATATATATATGTAACGCTGCAAGGCATACATGGGTAGACTGTAGATTTGGTTTCATAAGGGACATTTATTTTGTCCTGCATACTGACTTCTGAAAATTATCTGTGGTCCAGTTGTACATGTAGTACTGGCAAGGCTCTACACAAGTCACCACAAACATTGTTGCCCTCTCTCAGATCCCAATAATAGCTGATTAAACCAAATTTTGATTACTTCTAAGTGCTGCCATGATTGCTGCCGTGCAATTGTAAGAGAAGTTAACTGGTGAGTGATAGAGCTGTGGTGGCAGATAAAAAACTTGGCTGTTCAGTGGAATTCTGTCTTCGTAGGGCTACAGTTTCCCCACAATCAATAGAGGTTTTGTAATTTTAGTACTTCTGCAAAACCTTTCACACCAGAATGGACTATAACTTTGCAGTTTTTTGAAGTCATCCTTCCGGAAATCCTGGTGTTCACTTAATTCATGTAGGCTTCTTCCTGGCATAAAAATCTAATAATAGCAATCACTTTTTAAATAAGCTTCCAAATATGTTATGGAAAGAGCATGAGAATCAGGAGGTCTGGTTTCTGCCACCAACTTGCTGATGAACATTCTTAAACCTTCGGGTGCCATATTCTCCACACTAATTAAATTTTGATTGCTATTAACTGCTGCAAAGCAGTGGTATCAGGACTATTGGAAGTCTGGTAATCAGAGAAGCAAAATACTTTATGCTTCCTTTATCATCACTTGGGTTTGTGAAAATTCAATCTTTGTGTTTCTAAATAGAAAACCAGCACTGCCTGAAAATTTGTGTTGTTGGAATATTAGTACCTGAAAATCAATGATGGAGACATCACCAGCAAGGGCAGGATTAGCCACATATACTTGCAGAAACACATGTTCTCTTATGAGTAGCCCTTGCAAAAGCACCAGGGGAGGTGTAAAGTGTTTTCTCTGACACTAGCTGCTTTGACAATTCAGTGGCTGCAGAGCTGCCTCCTTTCCCACAGTAGGAGTAATCAGCATCTGAGCTTTACTGCTTGAACTCTTGTGCGTGTGGATTATTCTTTTGACAAAAAAACCTAATCATTATTTAAAACCCAGATATTGCAGTAGTAGGTTCCTTGGATAAAGGTATGAAAACAGTAAAACAGAATAATATAATAATTTAGCATCTCATTATTTTCAGAAATGCATAGATAAAATAACTGAGTGCACTGTAACAGTTAAAGTCTAATCATTGGCTGTCTGATTAGAAGTCAGATAGCCATAGGGTGAAAATAAGATGGAAAAGGTCATATGATTAAATTAACTACATTCAGACAGGCATTACTTATAAAGGTTTTTTGCTATGATTAAAGAAGATCAACAGTAAGTCAAGCAAATAAGATCGTTAGTGACCCTTAGAAAGGGAAATTAACCTCAATGATAAATAAAAGGTTACTGTCCACTGCAAGCACTCCAAGATATGCTGCTTTTGGGTAATCACATCTTTTACTTTCAGCTATGGGCTCTGCATGTAACTGCCATTCTGATTATTTACAGAGGAATGCACATCCTTAATACAGGATCCAAATATTAAAACTTACTTTCCCTTTCCTTTTAACTCACACTGCTTTTTAGTAACACAAGAAATGCCTACTGTGGTCCTAGCGCTTATCCTATTAATATCCTATTGAATTCGTCACTGTTTTCATATTTTGTTGTAAACAGATTCATCTGAGCAGTGCTGTTTTCCACATCACTTAATCTTTTGTCAGTGTTTCCAATCACTACATTATTGCCTGTTGAGTTAAAAATACTGACAACAGGTTAACATTTTGGTCACGTTTCTCTCTTTTTAATGCTGGCTCTTTTTTTTTTGTTTTGGACATTCTTGGGAGCATAGTTTTTCTCTGCTATGTCCTGCCAGAGTCAGTGTCTAACAAAAATCTAGGCTAAATTTATAGTGTAGGATTTTCATAATGTATCTCTTGCATTCAACTAATCATGGAAAATTTAGACTTTCATAGTCAATTGGTTCTCTTTCTCAAAAAAGTCTTTTAATATGATTCAGGAAGTGTAGTGGTCCAAAAAGTTTTAAAACCCAATGAAAATTCACTTCATGTTATTTTGGTAGTTGTGAATTTGCTGTGAATGAAAAACTGCTCTGTCTTCCATTATTTGAGAGTCAAGAAATCCATATATACTGGAGTCACTGACCAGGAATGAAAACACAGCAGAAAAGGTCACTGTCCTGGTTGATGATTGCTGATCAGTCACCAGTAGTTCAAAGCTAAATTGGCCTGTCTTCATCTTCCTCGTATCTCATTAGCCTCCACAGTACCTGTGATCAAGGATTTTCCTGTTGGGATCTTCTCCATAAATATTCATGCAGATCTTGTCCACTTGTGACAAAAGGGACCTCCATGCATATTAGCCATTTGTTGTCATTCTATTAACTTCTGTGTGCTCGGTTTCTATTTGGTGTCAAGAAATGTCCCCTTTGCAGATGTTACAGTGGGCTGTGGCAGAATGGCTTTGTCTTTCTGAGGAAAGACAGCGATGGGGTGTCTGTTTTTGTTGCTTGGTTTGCTGTCAGATGCTGTCAGATAATTTACTGTCAGATAGTAAACCAAACCAACTATTTTTAAAACACTGGGCCAAACAGACTAGGTTGCATATTTAAGATGGTAGTATAGTTTAAGAAAACAAGAAACAGTTAAATGATTACTCAGAGTTTACGCATTTTGAAGTGGCATCATCCACTCAACATTGAGTAATCCGTGAGAAATTGGACTGAGATACTAAATAAAATTATGTCACGTGCTACTTCTTCAGTATCAACTAACTAAATGTTAATGCCATGGTTCTTCCTATTCTCTGCAGGCTGTAGTTTTATTGCATTATGTCCTACTATGATACTGTCGCCTTTAAAGAAAAAGTCTTTTCTTGCCTTGTCTGTCCAAGGTCAGTAAGAAGGAGAATACTAGTTCATGTCATGTGCATGCAAGTCATTGCTCAGGAATGAAATGTTAAAGAGAGGTTGAATAGACTAGCAAATATCCTAGAAGTTCAGATACGGTTAGTTTGCCCTTGCTTTAGCTAGTGAGAGTGATTTGACAGCTGTACTTTGTAGATTCTTCCTTCAGGAGCATGTGAACGTGCTTTGATAGCAACCCTTAATCTATTATTAATGCAGTTGTATGTAGATCAAAACTAAAGATCCTTCGTCATGTCAGAAAGTAATGCTAGTCTATTTTTATATCATTTGAGGATGTATCTGAAGTGAAGGAAATGAAGTGCTGGAGTACTAATGTCAGGTATTTCATACCTCTGCTCCTCTATGCAAGCTGTAATCTAAAGCTCTGTAGGTGTGTGTGTACATGCGCACTGCACAATAAACCTCCTCAGGTTTTCGTCCCAAGAACTAGGAAATAAGTGCCTCCTTTGAGTCTTTTCCATTTGCTGATTTTGAGCTGTGGGTTTTTATCAAGCTTTGAAGAGAGACAATTTGAAGAAGAGAATTTGAGACTTTTTTGGTGTCTTTGGAAGTCTTACTGATATCTAGTTGATGACATTTCAATGATACAATGTGTATACCAGCTTTCAAAATTAAGGTAGTTAACTTAGTCCTGTGACTTTCTCTAATAACACCATCATTGCAGGTTATTGTGGAAGTAATGCAATGTGGGTTATGTTCACTCTCCCATTCTGAAATGGGGGTTTTGTGGTTTTAAGACAATGTAACAAGCTATAAAATTTTACTGCAGAAGAACACGTGCCCTTCTGTGACCTCATCTTCAAACAAGCTTTCCCCTTCCTTTTGTTCATAGTCCTTTTAGATCAGGCAATGTCTGCATGGGTGATCTTTAAAAAGCAAGCCATTTGGCTCTTCACATTGTTGTCTCATAACTCAACACAACTTTTTGAGAAGCAAATTAGGAAGCCTGTGCTGGGATGCTTTAGGAGGCTTAATTCTGCTTGTTATAAGTCTCAAGATGTAAGGAATTTGCAGCTTACCAGCTTTATTGCAGGAGACAACTGAATAGACACCAGATTTTAAGACGAGACAAATGGCTATGAACTCATAACAGCCTGTGGGTCATGTCATCCCGCTGACATCCTGATACCATCCTGGAAGGCCAGTGTGTCTTCAGTCACTGAGTCCCTCCTGTAGGAACTCCATTGCAAGACAGGTGGACACTGCCATATGTACTAGCTTTTTGAGTAAGTTGATTAACTTGGATCTGACAGGAAACCAAATTGCTGGGCTTTGGGATGATCGTTCTCAGTTTCACCTGAGGGTCAGGATGAAGTCAGAACGTGCACCTGGCTGCTGGGACTAATGAGCACTCCTGGGTTCCTCAGTTTGGCATGAGCTAGGAGACAGTTGTATGCTTTTATCAAGGAACAAACATGCCCCAAAAGGGAACAGCTAAGGAAAATACATGTCCTGGGAGGCGAACCAGAGAAAGAAAATATCTGTGAGACCAAGGTACTATTCAGTAGAAGAAAAACATTGAAAATCCTCGCATGAGAGTACCTCAGATGCTGACAAATTTCCCTCACAGCACAACACCCACAAGTATCCATTTGACCTGAGAAATAAATAGTTGGTACCACATGGACTATAGTTCTTGGTGATACAGCAGCAAAGATATGCTGTAGGAGGAAAACTTACTGGGATCCTTGTCCTCTTTGACCCAATACCCACGCACCTTGTCACAACATTGTGCCTGGCAGTTACCCTTCTAGTATTGCCGAAGTGGAGATGGGAACTTACAGGAACTTGAGACCTGTCACCTGTTGTGGCTTGCTGTGATACTGTAAGTTCCTCTTTTTCCATATGACATAAAAAGCTTTGGAGAAACAGGTGGCAGAGGTCCACAGAAGCTTCAGGGTGGCCCAAATTTGAAGTTGCAGCTCTCAGTGTTTTAGTCCGTAACATAATGCAACAAGACATTCTGTTATTACATTCTGCCTTTGCAAATCTAACGGAAGGGGACAATATTATGTTTCCTTCACCATCTAGTCAGCTCCACTACAAGACAGTGTCATATCTTTTATTGCTAATACTGGAAAATTTCCTGCAGTAGCTAATCTACCAGTGAAATACAGACATTTAAACATGTCAGCTGCATTTTTTTCTTCCTATATGTGTCTTGGAGTTTATATACAGATGGCATTTTTATGCTTATATCTAATAGCTAGTAAACTTTTCCTGTGTCTTATTTCTTTTGAATGTCTCTTTACGAAGCCTGTCAGCTTTTCATCTCTGAAGCTAAAAATAAATGTTTATACATAAATCAGAAGAGATTGAAATTACGGGTTGATTCACAAATAGAAAAAAAGAAATTACACGGCTTTCATTAATTATTCCATAGATACTTTTGTTTGTGGAAGTGGTGCATTAAGCATCTATTTTTTTCAGTCCTGAAGAAAGTTAAGTAGCTGAAAACATGGGATTAGAGAGAAACAAGCCAAAGTTGCACATTGCATTTAGTCACAGGAAATATCACTTTTTGAATTACACTGAGAGAGGGATTGCATATCCACAGCTGGAATTTTTGCTACCCTTTATTGTAGCAGCAGCAGCTGCCATTTTTCTATTCCATACCATTAAACCAACCTATAATTTTGCAGCAAATTCTGCCAGAAATGTGCATGTGAATACTGATACTCTATACTGAACCAGGCCTCTAAATCTTTTTTTATTTCTGGGCAACATGTAGAATCCTAGAGGAAATGGCATTTTCATGTTGACGTGGAACAATAACAGTACAAAATCATATTCTTGTGACATTTTCAGGTGGCAAATGACTTAATGAGGAGTGAGAAGGATGAGTTGTTCCCAAGTAAATAGCAGCACAGCCATAAGGAAAGCAAAGAGCCACTGTACTTTAGTCCTTTCAGTGGTCCTGCAGCTGAAGATGTTCATTTACAGAAAATGCATTTTTCCTGTCATTATTTAGTTACACATGATAGTTAGGTTAAAAGTGTGATAGATGAACCAGGTTCCAAAAGTTAAGTTGATGTAGCAGTATAAAAGGCTGCATTTCTGGGACAAATTCCATTGGGAGTTTTAAAAAGAATGACGTTTCACAAAGACCATCAGAGGCAAAGCTAGAAGCAGCATTCCGTATCACAGTCTGCTATTCATATAAAAAAGTGTTTGAGCCAAACATGTCCCTCAGCCTTCAGCTGTTCATTTTTAATGTATGGGTGGCTTGCACTTGCTGCAGTTCTTCTATTTGATGCTCCATCTTCATCCAAATATAAGAGCATTGACTCCAGGAACAGAGAATTCTTAACTATCAATACTGTACCTCACTATTATTTGTGAAGGTTCTTCCTTTTTGCTCCATTGAAATAGATGCAGCAGTATTTTAGGCATCTAATGATTACTCTCACATACACAATTATGCCAAACAGATCTCAGATAAACAAATCAGAACTGCAAGCGACCCTTGCATTCAGCCAGCTCTTCAGTAGGCTAGTTTTAGCAAAGAAACAGACCATCTTTCTGAAGAGACTTGTTAAATTGCAGAAAAGCTGAGTCCGGTTAGAAGAAGTTATTAAGAAAAGCAGCCTACCGTGGCAATTGTGTAGTACTGGTTTGTTTTGACACGAACCATTTTTCTCTCAGTAACTGTCAGTGAATTCATGTTCACCTGATATTTAGTCTCATTATACAGTTGGCAGTTAAAAGGCTATTTCTAAAGTCAGGTGGCTGTATCTCATCTTCCAGCTATACTTAGTCCTCATCCCTTGTCCTTTTTGTTTGCTAAACACCTCGCTTTACTTTGCAGACATTCAAAGTACTTGTTGATATGGTAAGGCTGTAGTGTGTTTTCACAGAGATTATTTTTTCTGTTGCTCGGAAAACAGTTAATTGTTTGAAGACCTGTTGCGTAAATGGTATTTTCACATCAAATATGTTTGTATTTTTATGTCAGCCAAGTAGAAACCGAATTTTTAGCACAGAATTTTATTGTGGGGTTGAATGTCAGCAGATGTGTAACAAAAAGAAGAGAACGCCAAAATAAATCAATTTACAATGTTTCATAAACTTATGGAATACCACAGTCAACACCTGTCCTATTAGCAAGTAACAAAGCAAAGAGTAGGATGCTTTCCGTCTGTTCTGTTATGAACTACAGGGGCATAATAGGATGGAAAAAATATACACAAACTGCTTTATGAACAGAAACTCCTTGACTTGGCTAAAGCAGCAATGGTTAGTTATTAGGCCTTGTTTATTTGCTGTGATTGTAGCAGAGGAGTTATTTCTTGCCTACTCAGTCTGAAAATAGCATAGGCAAGAAGAAGGACTGCTGTAGCTGATACCTGCCTCTTCCATCTCATGAGAGTCAATGTGGAACTCCAGGCCATGGCAGAACCTTTGGGTGCTTTATTTAAAATGTTTATTTTGTAGAAATCAGGCTCTTCCTACACTCTACCATTTTAATGGCATGTACTTAAAATGATGCATTATCTTATTTATAATATTTGAGCCACAAAGGAGTCCAGGCTAGTCATGCTGTTACTTATTTTCAAGTCTACTTTTTATTTTGATGTCGGTGCCAAAAGGAAGAGTCTATTTGTTTCTTTCTGCCTGATCTGTGTCTTTGCATTGCATGTATTTAAATGCGTTATCAACCCCGGTAGACAAAGATCCCATTTTTGAAGGAAAAGAAAAATATTTAGTAGAATTCTTACTTGGTTTTGACAACATTAAAGATATCTGGCTTGAGCACAGTCAGAACAAGAGAGAGTTTCTTAGCAGAGTATTTGTGGTTAATAGAAAGGCAAGTGGAATTTTTTTTCTGAGTATTTTTCTCCCCCAGGACTGAGGTACCAGCTATGTACAAATTTCTACCATATATCCAGGCCTCTAGAGAGGAGCAGTGAAACTCCTGATAGGCCTTTTTATAATTCTTCATTTACTTGTAGCCATTTCTTTGGTGAGTTTGGGCTATTCCAGACATCAGAAGTATCAGTAGGTAAGCAGACACAGACTTACAGAATAATTTAGGTTGGAAGGGACCTTGTCAGTGCATCTGGTCTGATGACACTGGGTCTGTTCCAGCAAAATGTCCTGTATACTCAGAAATGCCTTTGATAGAGCAGTCACAGACGCTTAGAATCTGGCACAGTAAATCATGAAGACAAAAGGTAGGAGCATCTGTGTTACATATTTTGTAAGCAGAGCATCCTAAGATACTTAGAAAGCAGGAAATAAGTTCACCAACTTTTTGGCATTCTGAATGACCTTCCAGATATTTGAATTGCTTTTCAGATGTCTGGATTTTTTGAAGCTTATCCCTCATAAAGAGTACCTTCAACCTTTACTTTTTCTATTGAGTTTATTAGATGCTGAGCTGTGTCATCAGTTTACAGCTGAATTACACGAAGCTTTTTCATGAAATGAAATGTGAAAAATCTATCAGTTGTGTTGCAATTATGCAGCAAACCCTTTATATGCGTTCACGGAAGCTGTTGTGACAGTGTGCTGGAAAGAACATCTTGGCATCCCAACACTTCTGGGCTAGCTGTATCCTGAGTCAGTGCCCTCCTCCATAATAAACCACAGAGGCAATATGTAGGCTGATGTGAAGGAGCATGCACTGTGAAGTCCTGGACCCAGGTCGTTCCATGTTTCCTTTCCATGAAAATCAGGTCGTGAAAGGTGAAAGGAATTAGACTGACGCAATTCAGTATAGTTTTTAGGTATGCACAAGGAGCCCAAAAACTGTTTATCTGTAGTTGGTATCAGCTCTAGATGGAAGTGCCATATATATGGGCATCTAGTGTTACACTAGAGTAAGGACAAGACAAAACTTTCCAGCTCTACGTTGTGTCAGACCCTCTGATACTGGTAAATTTATCTCATGGCTAGTTGGCTTACCTCAATGTTTCTGGAAACACTGAGCATGATTGTTCCCAACACAACTGCATCACAGTTAGTATGTGCATGCAAAGCAAACTGTGTGTTTGACAAGTTTATTGTCAGACCTACTGAATATTTGTTGGGTAGATCCTGGGGCCTTTTGTAGCTGTGGGCCTGGAAACTGGTCAAGTGGGTCTATGCTCAAAGTCAGGCTGAATGCTGACTTTTCAGCAACCTACTCCCAAAGCAGATACATTGTGCTGTCTCTTTGAATCAGAAAATAGTGAAAATCATTTTACCGGAATTAATGGAGCAAGAAGGATCTGTTGTATCTACGTATTGAGACATATTGAGAACATGTATCAAGATTCTATCAAGCATGATGTGAGATCCCAGACTCATAAATTTTGTTTGCTCATCAGTCTTTGATTTGTTACTGTTACCCATTTTCTGAATATTTCATTTACAGCTACAGTAAAGTCAGGAAGTAGTATTAGGCAGTACTAATCCCATAAGCAACGTTAGAAATCACACAATTCAACCGTGGCAGGCAAGATGCTTTTATGGTTTGTTTATTTTAGAACATAACGACCATTTAAGTCGTTAAGGTATATATTGGCATGCTTTCCTTCAGTGTTTAACTACATACCACCAGCACAGAGAAATAAATTCAGTGTGTTCCTCTCCTTCTGACTTACTGCGTTTTAAGGTAGCAACACATATGTACATGATAAGTGTTGAATTCCATATGTCTTGAGAGGGGATTGTATAGAAAATTAATACTTGTATATATATTCACTTTTTTAACTTTGTAATGATAAACTTAATCTGAAACTGGAGATAGAATTTTGAAGCAGCCATTTGTGGCAACTGATAATAATATAACCACATTATTTCTTGTTAAGCCTGAAAATGCTATTGGCCATTGCTCTGAAACCTTTATTTTTATTTGTAGAAGAAAATTACACTCAAAGGCGCTTCAGGGCATATTTTACTCTGCATTGGATGTTGATATGCTAATAAAAGTGTAATCTGCATTGTAATCTAGTAATATGTTAATGCTGAGTTCATAAGATTAATCGGGCCACATGCTGTCTTGTGATTCTGCTAATACAGTTTTGAGTAGCATCAGCATTTTCATGCTTTTAATTTGCAAATGACCCTTGCATGGCAATACATTATGTAAGCAGACAGCTCACAAGATGTTTTCAGGGTTCATCATCCAGGCTGTGCTGCAGATTTCCTGCATCTTGACCTGCCTCTGCAGTTTGCTCCCAGTTGCTATAAACTTATTAAAGACCAATGTGCACTGGCCTTTAAAAATTGCAGTCTTTAAAATAAAATACATAACTTAAGTAACTTTTTAAATAAACCATCTATTAAGGGATATTTTTGACCATCTCTTTAATTACGCATATGAGAACGGATTTTCCATTTTATATCTGAGCCCTCAGATTTCATAATCCAGCACTTTATATATTTTGTTCAATATTAAATTGCAGAATCCAGAAAAAATAGCTACTTGCTACTGCATTTGGTGTAAAGGGGTGAAAAAATGAAAATAATAACTTGGAAAAATAGAATTGCCTTGTGAATGTATTAACTATTTAAAATGCAGACTATGTAACTTTACTGGAGAAAAAAAAAAGTTTCATAGGAGAAATTTAATTTTATTTGGGGTTTTTTATTTTTTGAAAATCTCAAAATCCAATTGAACATCATAAATTTTCCCCAAAATACTTTAAGACAGACTTAAGGTTAAAAATGAATATACTTTAAATATAGGAGAACCTCCTCAGAATGTTGCTATTAAAGACAAAGTAAAACTGCAAAGGCCGGATTCACTTCTACACTCCAACTGCTTTGGATACTTTGGCAATTCAAATAAGCCATTAACTGGACTTAACTACCTGATTACATCAATTTTATGTCTGTTTTCCAGTCCTAAAGCAAAGAAATACATCCGGAATATATTGATCTAGCTGTTCTAAGTGAGATATCTTAGAGGTAAAGCCTTTATGAGCAGCCTTAGCTGTGATTCTCTTTGTCCACTGCAAAGGCAACGGAAATACAAGTCTGTCCCGTTTCTAAAATCCTCCCAGCTGAGGAATAAGAAGAGAACTTTCTCCTTGATTCCTGGAAAAAAAATAGCCAGCTTACCCATGAAAGACCTAAATCACATCTTGTATATATCCCAAATCTACTTTAGCCCTTTAAGACAGGCAAAACACTCTGAAAGTAGAACCAAACACCAAAGATTCAGCTTTAGTAGGCACATTTTTGAGCTTCACTCTGTTCCTTTACAGCTGGATTCAGTTTTGGGTTTCCGTTTCACAGTATTACTAAATCACCAGACTCCCTTCACTCACTATCTCAGGCAGCAGCACTGCAAGAGAGCTGAGGGCGGACGCCTCTCATGAAAATTCGGGGATTATTGTAAATCTGCAATTCTCAGCCTTATGCACTTAATGAGGGGAAATTTTTTTTTAAAAAATAATACTATATTAGATCATCTTCTAATATGATACAATATGCTCTATTATAAGAGCAGAGACTCTGGTCCTGACCTTTCAGGCAAGTGATTTATGAGATGCAGGGGTACACCAGTGTTTTACCACATTAAAGTACCTCTTTATGCAGCAAACTGAACTGAATTCAAACCTTATGTGTGATCAGCATTGCTCAACTCATACTTTGTTTATGTCTGCTACTGCTTATGGGACTGCATGTCTGTCTACAAATCAGTAATGTTTCTGCTAAAATCTGTCACAGAGGGTTGTAGTCACTAAATTCTTCATACAAGTCTTCTGTTTGGAATAAATCACACAAGGCAAGTAACAGGGTAGAACAGTAGGTGGCATCTGCCCTTGCTTCATAAAGATACTCTACTTAATCAAGATGGCAGCTTCATTTAACCCAGACACTCCCCCCTTAGTTACTAGTTCTATTTTAATTCAAATTTGTTAATAATGAGTGATCTAAGTCACAACGTAAAAGTTTAGCATGTTATCTATATTCAACTTTCTTTGAACTTTTGTTGACTGTCTTTTTATTAGTTATGCGGTAGCAAAGTTTGGCCCATCTTGGGTGGGGTTTTTTTTCTGACTGATCTGTCAAAAAAATAACTTGTAACAGTGTAAAAACTTAGTTAAAATACACCAGATTTGCATGGTTGCTTAATAGCTAAACACTGGTCCCCATTCCAGTTCCAACAGATAAGCATAGTTTATCCAGCCACAAAAATTTTGTACAGAAAATTGCACCTTCCATCTCAATATGGATATCTTACTTTGCCAAGTTGCATAAATCAATACAAAACCACATGTGCAATGTCATGCATGAAAATTTTGCCACTGCTGTTTTGATTATCACAGCACATGAATTTCTAAGACTAGAAGGCTCATCAGATCTAATCACTTTCTCAGTATAATGTCATAAAATTACTTTCATAAATTTATACTTACTTTAAGGCTTCCTCTGTTTTGAAGGTTGGTCCATACATTGACTACTTTGGTCCATATATGTCTACTTACAGCACATATATTTTATAGACAAGCATTGGCTTCTAATTTATGTCATTCTTTTTATCTCCAAGCTATTGATTGTCTAAGGAAGACACATAGTTCTTCCTAGCTATAGGTGGCCTTTATGTGTCCATCTGCATATCTGTATGTGTCCTGAGTGAAACTCATGTCCTCATTTGTGCTCTTTGAAAATTCTTCTCTGTTAAATAAAGTCTCCATTCTAGATAACTCAGAAGCCCTTCTTTGTATCTGATCCAATTTGAGTTAATTTTTTCTGATAATCTGGAGGAGTCCACACAAGGTTTTGCCAGTGCCTCGTACCCTGGCATTAGTCCTCCTCAGTCTCTGGAAATGTTTGTCCGGTTACAGCCTGGAATTGGATGTCCTTATGTAAGGCTGCATTATATTGATGCCTTACAATAATATTGTTTTAAATAATACACTCAGGTCTTTTGCCTTCTCTGTCATTTCCATTTAATGTATTCTCAGCTCTTACCAGAAATTCTTGATATTAGGAGTGTGTAACTCTGTACCGAATTATGGGATTTAGAATAGGAAGGATTATTTTCAAATTGGGTTCAAAGGCTGTGTTAAAATTTCTGGCTCTGCCAAAATCTTTCTGCATGTCCTGGGATAAGTCAGGTTTTCTGTGCCTCTTTGGAACATGAGAATGTGATATTTTACATAAGAGCACTAGAGGAAATATATTTGCTTTTTACCAGTACTCAGACTGAGGTATGATTGAAACCACAAAATCAACACAATTAGTATTCTTCAAAATAATTTCCTTTAACTCTGTTCGTTAAGGTTATTGCCATAAGGTTCAGTTATTCCATAACTCACCAAGCAAATCATCAAAGGTGTGAGTGTAATCATTTGAGCCATTCGATTCAACATAATATCTGTTTTCTATTCATGATTTACCCTTCTTATGTTGTTTCTTCCTGGTCTCCATGCTGAAAAGGGTTTCTTGAACTAAGACTATGTTTACCTCTTATGATTGTGGTTAACATGGGGATAAATGCCTGTCAGGAAGAATGATTGACATGAATAAAGGTATAGAAATGGAAATTACCCCTGTAAGGTGGAAGCAGAACTCAAAACTCACGATGCGCCCAAGCTGGAGGAATCAAATGATCTCACCTTCTCAAATTCCAAAAGAACTGTATGACAGTTCTGAAATGACAACTGAAATGATAGGTCCACTAGCAAAAATCTTTAATAGAGCTATTGAGTCAGAGTGGTTCTGTATGACTGGAGAATACTGAATGTAGTGCCCAGCTTCAAGACAAAAACTACACCGCCAACTATTGTCTCAGATAATCTTACTTTTATTCAAGGCTTTAGGACATTTTTTGAAGAAAATACTTTGGAAATGAGATTAAATGTAAATAGGATCATAGGAAAATAGATTTACCAAGGTAGGTCAGGCCAAATTAATAGGATATTTTTTGTGTAATAAAATAAATTATCTTCTGCACAGCAGGAATGTAGTGGTGTGTCTGTCTGGAATTCAGTTAAGCAACAGGTGCAGTGCTGTTTGGGTGTGTATGCGTTAAACTAGGAAAGATGGTAATTATTACAGAAATCTTAGGCCACGTAAGAAAGTGATCAAACGAGAGATGGCAGTGGTTGGTTTTATTAGTGGCAAAACTTTTGACAGGAGCAAAACTAGTTGACACAGGAGCTTCTCAAGTGTCAGTCTAAAGACTAATGTTTCCTGATTTGCCATTACTTATCATGTCACAAAAAAATAGAAGTTTGCTAATGAAGTTTACTGATGAGTTAGCAAGCTTTATAAATGTATTGGAGGATTGGGAAATTAGGGTGAACTGAGGACCTTGAGGACAAAACCACTGGCGAAGGGGTGGTGGAGTTTAATAGTACAAAGTACATGATCTTATAATCAATGCCTTTTAGCAATGCATATTATGCATATTAATTGCTAAATAGGAGACCAAGAGGTGGCATGGTATGCTGGCATGGTATGCTGGTTAGCAGTGTTGGCCTTTGATCACTGAGTTCTTGGGGGCTGTAATCACTGTTCATGCAGCCCCGGGTTTTTACTCGGACCAGATGATTTCCCACTGATGAGGAGAATAAGGCATAACTGGTTCATTGAAGCAGGTTGCACTGATCCTGTCTTTGTTAATTTAGCTGACACGTCGTCTTCCTCCAGATAGTCTCTTCTGTTTCTCCTGGCTGTATGTACAATCTTGTGCTACTCTAAAGCTAAGTAAAAGGTAGATTCTTTGACAGCAGAAAATAATCGTGCATCTCTGTGTGTGCTTTGCAGTATTTAGATTACTCCTTTGAACTGCCTGAAGTCATTACAACACAATGCAAGCAAGAATAGAATAGATCCCTGGGTGCTACAGGATATGTACTGAAAATATGTTGTGCAATCAAAATATCTTTGCATTAAAGCAGTGGAGGTTTCTGCTAGCATTGTTGATGTGATAAATAGGCAACTAATTAAATATTCCAAATTATGTAGAACATACCTTTAGTGGCTGAAAGGCAGTCCTTCCATGTTTAGTTCCCTGCAGACTGTTAAAAATTGCGCTTTCAAGCCCAGGCTCCATTATATATCTAGGAGGGGTTTCTTCTTTCTTGGCTTATGTCTATGAATTCATTCTTAGTAAACATACTGTCATGAAAATTGGAGAAAAAAAACACAGAGGAATTCTAGTGGCTGGTATTGAAGTTGAAAATATCTTTCTCAGATTATTTTGCAATCATCTCTTTAGAATAGAGGCACTCTTCCAAGGTAGAAGAAAAGAGGGGAAAAAACCCTCAAAAAATCTTCAGTCTCTCTACTTATTTAAACTGCCATTGCTATTTTTGTAGGAACAGAACAGAGACATGCTATCACTGTGTTGTGGATGCCTAACAGAGACAATAGTGAACTCATTTATGCTGCTTTAGTGTCAGTTAATATTTATTCTAGATACACAGATTACAGTCTTAATTATCACATTTTTTTCTTCCCCTCTCAGGGTGTGTATGTGTATAATTGTCGCTAGAACCCACTTCTTCCTGTTCTTCCCAGAGGTTTATCAATAGCTGTCTGCCTGAATGTGCCATTTTTTGATTGGTAGTCACTCACTACACTTTGGGATATATTTTATCCCTTCTTTGTGTGTGCTGAATAGCATGTGGGGTGAATTGAATCTTGACATTTTGAAGTGAAATAGGCTTGTTTTCTTTTTCAGATCCCTGAAGTTGTTTAGTGAAATGCTGCAGTCTAGGTTTTTTTTTTATTGATATATAAATAGAAAGAAGATTAGTTTTGAAAGCACAATGGCTGCTTACAGACTACAAAATGATGGAAAAAACAGACGAGCATACCTTGATGTTAGTAACGGTTTTCTAGGGGTGGGGGCTGGAGGGGAGGAAGGAAGAAAGGATGGAGAGGAAGATTCAAAGATGAAAGGAGATGGATGGCTCTCAGCCTAGTATCTGCATCAGTGAAGTGTGCCGAATGGAAGGTGTTATGGTAAGAAAGGTCAGTCTTCTGTAGTTCACTTAAAACTTGTCTAAAGCTGTGTTTGCACCCAGTTCAGAGCAGTGATTGGATTCAAAGTTCCGTATCTACACATCATCTTCAACCTATTATTACATGTATGCTGATTTATTCCTTTCAACATTGTTTCATCCTAAGTTACTTTTATTCCTTTGAATACCCTCAGTTCTTTGTGATCGGTAACGCTCAGGTCTAGTAATGGAGATAGCTACGGTATTCAAAAAGATTTTATTAAAACTTAAAAAGATATCTAATTTCTGAGGTTGCTTGTACCTGTACTGTCTGTAACTTTACTGCTGCTTTTATGGACTGGTTTCCCTGCTGTTATTGACCCAAATATTGCCCAGTTAAATGATTACAGTTTATTGAATTTGCCTGTCAATTAGATAAGCATTCTAGCCAAAAGAGCAACAGTAAGTGTTCTCAAATGCTGAGAGTGTTGTAGCATTCAGAGAACTGAGATACAGCATCCATTAAAGACTGAAATGTGGTAAGAGCCTTATATATCAAACCATCACAGTCATAGTCATTTGTCAAGGAAATACATTTTGGTACTATCTGAAACAAGCAAAATTAATTTTTTCAGCACAACCGTTCTGTAGTGTTCAATTAGCTTTATCTACCTAATGATTCATCCATCACAGACATACAAACATTCACATGTACACAAACTAAACAGAGCATACATGAGCAGGACTTTACTGGTAAGAGCTTTTCTGCAAATTTTCCAGCTTTCAACTAGCTGCCAAGTACCTTAGAAAACTACAAAATCCCAGGAACTTTAGAAACACCTAGAGATAAAAGAAAAATGTGTTTGCACTAGAAGAGGCCTCTGATGAAAAGCTTTATTTGTGTCACTCTCTACAGCAAGTCTATGTCAAATCCAATCAGCACAGCTTCAATCCACACCCTTCTCAGGATAGATCAGTGCACAGATCTACAGTACAACCACGCATTCACAACAAATCAAGAGGAATTTTTTGTATGACACAAAAATTTGCTGACACAAATCAGCTCTGGAAGTGTTAAAATAATACCATGGCTCTAATTCTGCCATTCCTTTGAGATACAACCAATTAAATCATGGTGCTTCCAAAATTTCTGAACAATAAATAAGCACTTGTGACTTATCTGTAGCAATGATAAATGTCTGAATTAACCTTGCTGGAATATAAATGCTCCCTTCAGAGCTTTCTGTGCATTTCACACCAAGACTTTAGATTTGTAAATCATCTGATCTAAAAGGAATATGAGAGAGTGTGTGGAAATTTTTGTTCAATTCCTAAAATTTCTAAAACAATTGATAATTGGGCTGAATGAATAATTCAGTATTGTAAGGAAAGTTCAGTAAACTGTAGCTATTATAAAAGCAAATTTTCTCATAAAGGATTTAAGGTACAGAGTCCTGAGATGTGTCGAGCATTTACACACATAGCTCCCACTCACATAGTTACCAATGCAAGATTTTCACTCATTATCCTCAAATGTCAATGGCAGAACAGATTCACAATTTTTAATAGACTTTTCCAAAGGAATAAACAATTTACAATACAGTAATGTCCTACAGCACATTTAAATTTATGGTATGAATTAGTTCACTGGGTAAGATTTTAAAAAGAAGCCCTAAGCATCATCAAGTTAAATATATAATTGTAAAGTCAGTTAACTGTCTATTATCATATAATGTGACTTTATAGTTGGAAAATGTTGGTTAAGAGGTTATATAGCAGAAATACAGAAAGCCTGGTGATATTATATTGCCCTGTACCATTAGCCTGCTAATGCAGAAAGATGCATGTACACTGATGTATATTATACATACATATGAAAATAATTTGACACATCACAAAAAAGACATTTTTAGCTGTGATATAGACTGCCAAAAATGAATTCCTCTATTTATTCAGTTAGCTTTCATATTTAATTGCCTACCTAGTCATCTGTGGACATAATGTTACCATACTCTGTAAAATATGATACAGTCTCATTTTAGATGTATAATGAACTTCAGTTCCCTAAGTGGAGTTTACATTAGGTGACATTTTCATTGTTGAGAAAATTGCATTTCTTTGAGAAGAAGCTTTATGGCAAAAGATTAGAAATCTAAGTTAGTTTTGTCGGTTTCAGGAAAACATTTGCAATGGCTCACAGTTAGAAAATGAACAGAATGTTTTGATGATAGATACACACAGTATAGGCTAAAAAGACACTATCAGTAAGAATTCTATAATTCCTCGTACTCCTGTGTTTTCTGTTGATTGTACCTCAAAAGAGTGGCACAGGTAAAGTCAAGAACTTCTTGAATGCCTCAGGAAATAAGACATGCTTTTGTTGTTGCTGTTTAAATTAGGCAAAAAAAAACCAACTTCGTGTTGATTAGAATCCACCAAACTGTTCTTCATAAACTTCATCTTAGCATTTAGAGTGCAAATGTTGAAACAAACCTTCAACATCATTCAGGTAGGAGCATTTCAAGTGGAACCTTCAAGCTAGATGTTTTGCTCACAGTTGTCTTTGTCTCTTCTCAAGACCATTCTCACAGAAGTTAAAGGTCTCTCGATTAGAGCGTGTCACTTATAAGAGCATGAAAATGCCAAGGATTTAATTATTGCTGTTCCGTTGCCACAGCAATTGTTGTATATTTAATTTCTCTCTTAAAAGTAGGGCAAGGGGAAAAAACAACTGCTAAGTGCATCCAATGTGTTTTTTCTCCTCTTCTTCTTGTGAAGCTACATAGAAGTCCTGACTGGGTAAAACAACCTGTGCTGGTTTCTCAAGCTTGTTGTAGCATGATCAGAGGGAGGAAGTTTATGG
>JAOXNO010000013.1:106252581-106263296 GCA_028565335.1 Limnodromus scolopaceus | reverse complement strand
TCCCTCAGCCTGTCCTCATAGCAGAGGTGCTCCAACCCCCTAATCATTTTTGTGGCCCTCCTCTGGACCCATTCCATCAGGTCTATGTCTTATATATCGAAACCTTTGCTTGTAGTTCTGCACTACAGCAGTACATATATTTAGTTACATATTTACGTATATACATGCATGTATATAATATACACAATACATACAATATATTTGTGTATATTTAAATAGCAAATATACTAAGATAATTTCTTTAAGGAATGTTTTGGAGGACTTTAAACAATTTATTTTGACCATATTTTATGTCCTTATACTGATAAAGCCAAATGCCTTAGTTTCTGTCTAGTGGGAGAAATATCTATACAGAGACCTAAGTACCTCTCTGTTTTAGAGGGAGAAAATATTTCCTATATTTAAAACTGTAACCGTTACTATTTCTTTGTATTAACTTGAGCCTCTGCAAGCCTAGAAGTAACTTATTAGACTCGGTAGAAATCTGGGAATCTGCTTCCTCCGCTGGGACTTGCAAGACAGACTCCCTAACCCCATAGTGAAAGAAACAAGTTCATCTAGAAAATACCTGTCCTGTACCCAAGTTAGCCTCAGGTAGCGACCCACTGTGGAGCTAGGGTTTTTCTGTTTGTGGAAGGAACCGCTTATGTGGCAGATTTACTCTTGAAGAAGTAAACATTTGCCTGGCCATGCTTAAGAAGAGTATCATAGCAAAT
The DNA here is from genome assembly GCA_028565335.1 of Limnodromus scolopaceus. Lineage (NCBI taxonomy): Eukaryota > Metazoa > Chordata > Aves > Charadriiformes > Scolopacidae > Limnodromus > Limnodromus scolopaceus. The sequence goes on along the minus strand of JAOXNO010000013.1, from coordinate 106,262,580 downwards.
CTCAAAGAGAGAGGCTAGTGGGCAGAGAAGATGATGAAACCACCACATAATAGATACATCTGGCATACAGCTTTGTAATTCCTTGCGCCAAGAACACCTCTGAAAATGTGGTGAAAATAATCTGGCGTGGGGAAAATCACCCCCAAATTTGCATCGGTTTAACACTGCCTCTTGTCTCGCTTTGTGAAAGCAGAGGGATTCTGGGCACCTACAGCACACACCACCCCTGGGAGTTTGAGGCTCTACTTAAAACTGACAGCTATGGGATAAGATGGTGTTTTCTTTCATCATTAGCCAGCCTTTTCTAAAATGATAATTAGCTTCAGGAAGAGAATTTCTAAATCTGTCGTGAATGTAGTTCTGTGAAAAGCTTTCATGTTCATGTTGTCTGGCACTACACGTCACACAGCTACCTCCTCCTGAGTAGGCCTCAGTGTTGTCTGTTTAGTTCTTTATTCAGATCATGCGATAATATGATGGGGGAAAAAAAGAAAAAGAAAAGTTGTTGAGACAAAGGGGAAGATTTGCAATGTCAAATGTAAAATATATATTTTAAACAATATGGTATAAATACAGTATTCTTGCACCATGCAGAGTCTTTAATACCCATCTACACAATACTATGAAAGAAATGTCTCTGTGAGGCCAATATGACATACACATCTTTCATTCATCTAAATTGTTTCTTTTAAGTTTTATCTCTTAAAACCAAATTCAGTATGTATATTCATTTGCATACAAAAGAACCTAGGTATTCTTGTTAACTATAGATAAGTAAAATGGCATATATGCTAACAAAAGAGAAAGTCCAGGTTCTCTGTAAATTTTCATCTGCTGTTCTTAATAGAGTTAGCTAAGAAAATGGAATTTCTTTTTGTGGGGAAAAATGTATCCTCAGGCAAAAGGACATCTCAGGTGTAGAATTTTCCTGTGACCATACATTTCAGAAAAGGACCTCTTCAGAAATTTCAAATAATTAATTTCAATAAAATTGAAATAGTGTAATAGAAAGCATGTAAAGTAGCGTAGTGTCATTTTACATTTATGTACAATTAATGTAGCAGAAATTAATACAAATCAAACACAATGGAAAATGGAACATTTCATCTTCATTAAAATGAGAACATGTGTATTATTAATACCATAATAGAAAATCAAAATATAATTTGCCTTTTTTCATGGAAAATTATCACATTCTCATTAAGCAGTTCAATGCGAGCATAACTAGCTCTCTAATGAAAAAGCTTTATTGATAAAAATATTTACACAAGCTTTTCTCCCTAATTTAGAAAGGTGGTTTAATACATGCAGAAGAAAAAATATTTAAAAAATGAAATATATAACTAAAAGGAATCTGTATCTATCATCATATTTGATTATATGAATGTATGTAATTTTGCTAGTACTATCCTGTTTTGGTTCTGACTGTGCATCTCACATGCAGGACTGTTCCAAAGAAGGGACACAGTTGAGGATTGTGCTCAAATCTGTAATCCTTTAAATCCCTATGGCTTCCTTTCATGAGAAAAGCCCTATTACCAGAACACTTAATGAGAATCCTAGAATAATTTGGATCAGAAGGAAACTTTAGAGATCATCTTTTCTAACCTGCTGCTCAAAGCAGACCTAAACTAAATCGAGCTGCTCAAGACGTAGTCTAGCAGGGTTTTGAGTATCTCCAAAGATGGAGATCCCACCTCTCTGAGCACCTGCTCCACTGTTTGTCTACCCCAATGGTGACAAGATTTTACTAAGATCTTATAGGAGTTTCCTTAGTTGCACCTTGTGTCCAATGTATCTTGTCCTTTCACCATGTGTGTAGAGTCTGTCTCCCTCTCCTCTGTACTCTCCCATTAGGTAGTTAAAAACTGCAGTAAGATCCCCTGCAAACCTTCTCTTCTCCAGGCTGAGCAAGCACAGCTCTCTCAGTCTCTCCTCAGTCAGGATTTGTCTATTGAGAGATATCCAGGGTCAATTCCCTGCTCAGTCAGGTAATATGTAAAAGTCCATTTCCTTTCCTATCAGATGGTCCTAATCCCCTGGTTGGTTATAGATGGTTTTTAATAGAAGGAACTCTCCAAAACCTTTTAAAATACACTTCTTTGAAGAGAGTAATTCAAGATTGACTGGATCAGAGAGTATGACTTGCTGGGTTAGCGAGAAGGGTGTTCAGCTGAGAGAGACTTGGGTGCTGGTCTGCTTCTGTGTCAAAGACTATAGTGATATTTTTTGGTATAATGCAGTCATTTTAGCCCTCATCTCCCTACCCTGATTCAGCTGCTTCCATCTCCTCTATCTCCCTGCATTCCTCACCGTAACAGACCTCTCAGCTGTCGTCTTTTCTTCTTTTTTTTTCCTGGGAAGAGAAGACAAGCACAGAGCAGTTTGTTGTCACTCCATGATTTTTGGCCTGCATGTGTTCCAGCTGGGCTACTGGGTTCCTCCCTGTGCTCGTAAAGGATTTGTTATACTTTGGCCTCTCCCATATTCTAAGCGGCACCTTGATTCTCATCCTGCAAGTGGTTCCACATGGTTGCCCTAATCGCCTAAGTAAATCAGTCAGCTAAGTCTTTAGTGAACTGAACAGGTTCATAAGCATTTGCCTTTTAATTCATTTGTGGGGAAAAAACCTAAGGTGTTAATACTCTGTGTATTTTTCTTATAGACCTTTACAATTCAGGAGGACCTATAGGTCAATTAAGCTTTGTATTCACTATTTTCTTGATTAATTTGGGAATCATAAGAATCTAAACAAATTTAAATTCTCATTGCACAATTGTTAACTTTTGGAACAAATTCGGAGAATTTGTGGCTTTTCATTTTTCCTTCCTTAGTTCAGTTGAGTAGAATGGGATATTTTATTGCCGGATTCGTTACTTATAATAATCATGGTCATGGTCAAAATTAGATAATGGTAAATTCGGAAAACTATTGCTGCTCACGTCTCATTATTGTTTTATTCTCCTGTTGGGGGGTCAGATGGCTGCTGTATTTTCTTTTTAAAGTGTGTGGGTGCATTTTCCTGAAGACGAGACCAGTGACTAACTGGAGCCAGAAATAGTGCAACCAGGAGCTTTGCGTACATATGGTTCTGCCAAAGCTTCTCAAATTCCTTTTTACTGCCGTAGCCGAGGCTTCCCTGAAGAGCCTGTCAATCACACTAAAATGCCTTGAGGTCTTCTTAGGTGGACAAACAACAATTAATCTGTAACCACAAAATTAACTTTTTCTGTGAGCTAAGATAAGAGTCGGTCCATTTCAAATAAATGTCATTACATTAATCTGTCGCACCACGTAGCTCCAGTTTTTTCGCACTGTTGGTCAGTCACCAGTGCTGCTCTTCAGCCACTGCATCGACAAAGAAAATTTATCCGTGTGATACCTGCTTAGACCTGAGGTGTTCTTGTGTTTGATGCAGAAACTCAGATAAACTGATGTAGGAATTCATACAAAGTAGAAGCTAAGAAACAACTAAGCAGAGTTTTTAATGATGTCACTATAAGAAAATCTCAAAGCATGTGCTGGATACCTGAATTCAAGAAAGAACACTTAGCAGCAAGAGTAGGTGAGCTGCATGTCTGTGACTGCAGCTGTACCTTGCTTTTCCATTGTCTTTTCCTTCTCATTTTCCATTCCTCTCCATATGTTCTTTCTCTCTTTCCTGATGCACTGTTTCTTAAGTCATACCATACTTCACCTGTGAGCTACTGCTGATATTTTGAAAATGGGATGTAGCCAAATAACTTTTCCCTCTGCTTTGCTCTCGTGTGATGCTAATGAACCAATCTACTAGTAACAACAAAGTGCAAAGAGACCACTAAAGTTCTGATACACAATGAGTAAAAAGGCAAGTAAAAAACACAGAAAAACAAAACTGTTTTTGTTTATGCTGGTACAAATCAAAACAATTTTTTGTTAACCTACACCTTCATTTAAAAAGTTTGTACTAAAAAGTTTGCACCTAACAGAAATTATAATAAACCGCCCCTTTGTAAACTCAGGTTAAAGGGCTTATGCACGCTGGGCTATAGTCAAATACTCATAATCTCTACGTCAGTCTTCCACACTGTTGTAGCTTTACTTTGTTGTGATGTCAATACAAAACGCATGTTGGACTTCTTAGGACAAAGAATAATTTGATACTGCTTTGCCTACTAGGAGATCCAAAGCAAGTAACAACACGATTCAGTGGGATCCTGCCTACCTTTTTGTAATTCTCTTGGCAATTACTTTCCCTGTGGTTGTTTTCTAGAAATGCTGGTTCCTGAAGTGGGAACAACTTGTAAAGCGTTTTATTAAGCGTTCACTAGGTTTTGCTGCAAAATGTAGTGCCTTTAAAAATATTTCGCCAAACTTTATTTCCTGACTGATAGAGTGTTGACAGTACACAGTTCAATGTCACTGTGAAATTGCATTGTTGAGCATATTACATGCCAATATAAAGCATATAAATGTGAAACTGAATGGCAGAAGTTTGCTATGAGCAGAACTTTACTGTCACTAATGCCATACTATTTCTATTTCACTTCCTCACTTGATTTCAATTGCTTCATGTTTGTGTCTTGGTCCATTTGGGAGAGGGAGAAAGGGTTCCGTGCAGTGTTGCTGTTTTGATAAGAAATATAAAGCAGAATGAAAGTATTAATTACTTATAATGATAGTTATTTAATACCCCCTAAAGAAATTTACCATTTTGGTTGAATTGGATTAGATATTCAGGTTTCTAAAACTTGTTTTCTATGAGGACTTTTTAACAATGAAAAGTAACATAAAGAATGTGGATGAGGCATTGGAGATTCAAGGTATGCTCTAAAAGGATATCCTAAAAATAGAAAGAGTAGTTTTAATTTTTTAATGCAGATTAGAATAATACCCAATGATACCATATGTGTACAATAGTAAACCAGAGGTAGTAGGCTAAACCTGAACACCATCATATGTAATTCTCACAATGATGTGTGATGTGTGGTTTTGTGCCTTTGAGGACCCGTTGCTGAAGACAGGAAATCAATCACAGTTATTGACAAGGACTGTTTCATTGTTAAAGAAAGAATAATTACAACACAATTATGAAAAATATATGAAAACACAATAAACAGGGATTAAGTCAGTTCCATTTGCAGACTTTTTAATACGCTTCTTGTGGAGAGCTTTTATTAAATTACATCTTTGGACTGAGTGTCGCTGAATCAGTGATGCTTATTAAATTATTTTGGATTAAAGCTTTTTCCCCAAAATCATTATGAGTCTTCTTTTAGTTTATCATAGACAGCCAATATAGATGGGCAAAGTAATTAATTTTTGAGCTAATTAATCCTGTCTGGTATATCATAAGTAGCCTAAAAATGCAAAACGGTGGGTAATTCTAAGTGCCAGAAAAGCAAATAAGGTATTTACATTCTGTTTCTTGCATAATCTGTGCAGGGATTCTTAAAATAATAAAAAACCACATCAAATTTTGGATTAAAAATCCACCAAACTTAACATCATGTCTGTGACAGAGGGCAGTGACAAAGGATTTTTTTTTACGTGATTATAGGAGCAGAGCAAAGATAAGGTTCAATGTCCACCGCTCAGCCTTTAATCAATTTTTCTTTTACCAAAATTTACTTTTGCTGTCTCTAGAGTCCTGTGATGATGTATTCCACAGTTATCTGGTTTGTGTGAAAGGGTTTACTTTCATGCTTTAAAAATTTTCTATATACCCTGTGGTTCTGGTTCTTGCATTGTTGATAAATAGTCATTATTTCTTAATTTCTTACTTTCTTTTTCTTACTTTTCTTTTTTTATATACTTTTATCATATTCCCTGTTCAACTGCCTCTTTTTTAAACTGAGGACTCCTTATCTTTATAAGGACTACCGCTCTTCTGGTAGGATCTGTTCCGTTGATCTTCCTCTCACCTCTATGTATATGTTCTCCAGTTTGAGAAAGTCTTTTTTGGATAGGCACATGGCAGAACTGCAGGCAGTGTTCGAAATGTGAAAGCTCCATAGATTTATACAGTTGCTTAACGACATTTTCCATTTTGTTCTCTATTCCTTACCTAATTGTTTCTGACTTCTTTTTGCCTTTTTGACTATACATCACATTGAACTTTTGTCTTCAGAGAGCCAGTAGCTAGTAGATTTCTTTCTTCTGTTTTAGGAAGTCATTTAAACCAAATATTGTGTGTACATAGGTAGGATTTTTTTTTTCTGAGATGCATGACTTTATATCTGTCAAAACTGAATTTTGTCTTACGTGAATATCCAGTCACTGTACCTCATGAGATAAATCTGTAAATTTTTAACCCTGTTTCTAATTTTTACTACCAATTAAAAATTGTGTGTTGTCCAGAAACATTGTGGACAACAATGTTGTTCATGACTTTTCTAGATCAGTGTGTATATGGTGAATAGTACAAATCCCAATATGCACTTCAGTAGGATACCCACTAGAATGTATCTCTGTTGTGAAAAATGACAGTTTAGTCCTACCCTTTGTACTGTATCTTTTTAACCATCTATTATTTTACTAAAAGATCTTTCTGATTATAGCTTAGATTCTTTCAGAGGTTTGTTGAGCAAACTGTTAAAGGGTTTTGTATCTGCAAGTGTGCCACGCCAATGGGTTGCATTAAACACCCCAATCCTTTATGTGACCCATCCAAAACAAAGAAGTAAAATTTGAAACCATAAGTATATAAGAACAAGCTATTTTATCTTAAGTTACAACAAGTGCAATAATTCATTGAATTAATGAAAGGAAAAAATTCAGCCCAATTCCTTTAGCAACACTACTACAAATTTCATCTCACTGTGTTTATTAATATCTTAGTGATAGTAGTGTGTTGCTGGAGCTGTGGAAAGTAGCAGCATCTTGTTTCCCCTTTCTTTGCTTGGAAGAAAGGAGGCATAGTGATAGAAAAAGGGAAGTACCACTCAGTTTGGAATTACGAAGAAGGAAGTGAGTGCTTTTGCTTGATTCAAATAAATATGCTTTTCTCACTGTGCCCAAGTTAAAATGAAAGGCACATTTCTTTCAGAGCCTGAGTTAATTCTGGTTATCAGCTCCAGTCACTTTTTAGTTATTATTTTTTTTATTTTTACTGTTGTTACATTCCTCTAACTATGGTAATGTCGCATTGTGCCTTATGCTTTCTGCCCAGTGCTTTATGAACACAAAGGGAAAAGGCAAGCTAGGTCCCAAAGAGCTTGTAATTTAAGTGAAGACAGGACGGAGAAAATGGATACAGGTAAGTAGATGGAAAATGAACCAAATAGAGGCTGAAAATGTCACAGCAACATAACAGTTGGTTTGTTTGAGGGAGAAATCACAGAGAAGGAGGGGTTTGAGGCAGGTATTGAGTCAGGCTTGCAGAAGTTTCACAAGGTGATCCTATCAACTAGAAGGGACTATACAGGAGAAGATGCAGCATTTAAGAGTTTCATGGTGGCAGATAAAATGGGGACAGATTGTGATGAAGCCTTTAACTTATATTTTCCTAGGCGGATTTTATTAATGTTTGTAACAGAACATAGTAAAAGATACCCAAAATCCTACACAGTTTTGCGGGGAGGGAGTCTGTGTGTTTGTCTGCTCTGCATTTTATCATATTTTTACCATTACACCAGCTCGCTTCTTTCCATTTCTTGTGCCTTAAAATACTAACAGTTCCTGGCTAGTCTTGAGATTGTTCTGAATATCAGGTTCCTCTCTTCTGAGACTGGTGTTGTATATTCTCTTTCCTCATATAGTGATGGTAACAGTATTTGTGTGATAAGCTGATCATTTTTGCTTTCGCTACAAAAATTTCATCCTAGGTGATCATCATGGGAGCTTCCATCTGTTTTATTTTTTCCTTTGATTGTAGACCTCTTTTCCTTGAAGAAGGAGGAAGCATCAGAGAGTAGCTATGAAGTGTCTTTTCCATGAGTGAAGATTATCAAATATTTAAGTCTTCCCCCCCCCAAATTTACTTCAAATCTATAAGCATGAGTGGTGACAGTGATGTGAAGTACCATGGTTTTACGAGTTTCTTACATCTTGTATAGCTGGAGCCTCCCAGGGATCGAGAGATCCAAGGAATGGATGAGTTGCAGAGACTGCAGCACCACAACACTTTCAACAGTATCTGAAAACTGCAGATGTAAAAAAATGCTAGATTCAGCTAAAGTTTACTTGACTAAGCCCAGTGGGTGTTTTTGTTCACAGTACAGAAGTCTGGCTGGTATCGCTCTTTTCCTGTAACAGTTGTTTCAGATTTGAGCTTTTCCCACAAGACCTATTTCCAGAATTAGATTCAGAATGAGAAGTACTGTACAGTTGTTACTGTCATAAAAACAATCTGCTATAGCTTGACTATGGGACCAAAAACAAAAATGACGGAAATGAGAAATTGTTAGTGTAATTTCTTTAATAAAATCAGCTGATTTTTTATAAAATTTGAACTTCATGTTGGTGTAATAATCAAGAGCTCTGGCTTTCTTTGGGAAGGATACAATTTTTACTGTAAAATAAAGGACATTCCCTGTAACAGCAGATGCTTGAGATATGCACCCTACAGAGCATGGGGTTTTTTTTGTAATCCCACTGAGTGGCTGGTATCATATATTTTACCACATAGTGAATTTTCATGAATAGAGTGGCAATCTAGCAGCTTATTGAGGGCCAAATGTGACCCTTAATACTTTTGTGTGCAATGACCCAATACCATGCCTGCACGTACTATTACTACTTTTATTAACAGCAAGAATTTAGTTTCAAAGGCCTATTGAGCTTTAGTCAAAGACTAAGATACTGCTGAGCTTCGTACTGTATCGGTACAAAACATAACCATGGCTCCTGCCCAAATGGCTTGTTATTTAGTTGTAAATAAGAAACAACAAGTAGATGGATGGGGAACATGGGGAGACTCTGGGGCAATGCTTGTCAGCATAGTGAACAGTAATATCAGTACTTTGCACAGTGTGTCTGGAGGCAGTGATTTGAAGCAGAATAGTGAGCTATTGGTAGGGAGCTTTACAGAAAGCTCCTCCCATGCATCATGAGGAGAGGCAAACGTGCTTGTTTGAAAATGTCACAGAGGCTGGCATAAAATTTTTGTTTGTGGTGGGAACCATTTTTTCATACTGAATGAGAGTCAACATGGAGAAAGGCTTTGAGAGTTAGCACGAGTTGGTTATGCTTGATGCAGTAGGCCTCCAGAAGTGGAAGAAAACATAGATGAGATAATAAGTTCCTGTAAGTTCTTGTTGAAGAGCATAGAATCATATCTAAAAGATCTTTATGGCAGATGGATATGGGTTGGCTCATTATGGCTCATTCCTCCACAGAGGAAAAGTCATTGAACGAACAGATATGATGTGGAGCAGTTATTTCTGTGTAAAACCTATACCTTGAAGATACTATACAGAAGGAATCTGGAAAATTTAAATGAGTGCTGTAGGCAAGGATTTGGAGAAAGGCTTGTTCTAAGACAGAGTCACAGGCCAGGGAAACAAGCCAAATGGGCATGGGATCCACCATCATCAAGATCACAGATGTCTCACAGAGCTTGAAGGAAAAATCAAGAGTTTTGGAGATGTTATTTTGTGATGGTAGCTAAGCATAGCTCTGGGGGAGACAGAGTGAGATTTTAGTTTAGACAGAAACAGACAGATCTAGAAAAAAGAGATACATGCATCCAAAGCAGTTTTGCAGCTTAATGAATCACTATTCTAGTATCAGAATCAAGATCTTGTCTCTGACACATCACTCCTGCTGAGAAGCAACTAGCTCTTGTGACTATCCTCCTGAAATCAAGATTGACAGAGAATAGTCTTTAGAAATGCAAACCAATTTAAAAAGTCACTTGTTTGTGCAGTGTGTTAAGAGATCAAGCATATACTATACAGTATGATGTAAACCAGTTAGTTATATTATATGGTTTAAAAAGTCGCTTGTTTGTTGTGTGGGTGCCTATTTTTGTCAGTTAGGTTGACGGTTGGACAAGATGATCTTTAAGGTCCCTTCCAG
>JAOXNO010000013.1:106212326-106252481 GCA_028565335.1 Limnodromus scolopaceus | reverse complement strand
ATCACTATTCTAGTATCAGAATCAAGATCTTGTCTCTGACACATCACTCCTGCTGAGAAGCAACTAGCTCTTGTGACCATTCTCCTGAAATCAAGATTGACAGAGAATAGTCTTTAGAAATGCAAACCAATTTAAAAAGTCACTTGCTTGTGCAGTGTGTTAAGAGATCAAGCATATACTATACAGTATGATGTAAACCAGTTAGTTATATTATATGGTGTCTCAGTGAAACAGCTCCAGACAGTTCTACACGTGTGAAGTGAAAATTATTAGTGATTTGTCATTTCCAGTGACAAATTGACATTTTCCAGTGAAATATTCTATCATTTTTATTTGTGTATTTAAATAGATTTAGCCTCTGATACAGTAGCTCACATCACCTTTGTATCCAAGTAGTCCCCTTTGATTCAGTGGTGGTCCTCAAGGATTAAGGTGCTGTTCATTGGCAACTATCCCTTGATTGTCAGATGTCATTGAAGACATGAGTGTGTGAAATCAAATTAAGGTTCCAGAAATGCAGAAATAATTGTAAATATGTTACTTAATAATGTGGTAACAAACTACAATACTGATCTAAACAACATGAATCTGCTGATGGAGTGTTGTTTTTTGTTTTTTTCCCTCAACATTCATTTCTTAAGAAAATTGGCTAAAAAGCGGAAAGAGACATTGAGCAGTACACGGCAGGAAATGACAGTGATGGTGAATTCAATGGATAAAAGCTACACTGAGCAAGGCACCAACTGTGACGAAGCTTTCTCTTTCATGGACACGCACAATCTAAACGGGAGATGTAAGTTTTTTCTTTTCTTTTTTTTTTGGAAGGTGGAAGAAAGGTGCAAATGGTTTTTAAAATACTCCTCATTACTCAGTCATGGAAAATCCATGGGACCCAGAGTTTCCCACTGTGCAGCACATTACAGTGTGTATTCGAATGAGCAAGACAGTCAGACATCAAGAATAGACTTCTTTAAAAATAATAAGGATAATTGAGCTTTTTTCTGTCCATCCTTTTCTTCTGCAGAAGAGCAAAGACATTACTGAAACAGCTGTAGTTTTACCTTTCTCCAATCTCTATTATGTTAAAAATTTTATATCCCTTATGCCGTCCCAAGTCCTTCAAATGCCTTCCCTGCTCACTTCCTTTTTTGTAGGCAAAATTTATTTTTTGAATGTCATGATTTAATAATGGTGATCTGATTAACTTATTTCTAGTTCTAAATGATGCTCTTTCTGTTCCTTGTGCGAAGGAAGAACTCAGTGGAATTATCTGTTACATAATTTCATAAAAGGTTCTCTAATATCCTGGGTCTTCTTAGATCTACCCTGAAAATAAACAAAATTTGAGATATAAAATTTCCTGTATTAGGTTTTTAATTAAGGACTCACTCCTGTCTGGGGGTTAGCACTAAGCAAAAACCAGGAAAAACAGCAGTTTTTATAATTGTTAAAAAGAATGAAACAAGAATGTTCAAAAAACTTCTTTTTTTTTTGTAGTTCTTAAGGAACTTTGCTTTTTCTTGTATGCCAGTGGTTTTGAACATCTTCAGAATTTGTCAAAGATTGAATTTTGTTTCAAGTACTAACAGTATGTGAGGCCCAACTCCCACTCTTTAATAATATGCTTAAGAACTTATCTCTGACGAGCTCAATTGTACAAACATGCTGTGAGGTTTATACAGTGAGACTTCTCTCAGCAGCATTAGGCTCAGAATTTGCAATGTTAATTTGCGTTTGAGTTTCTTTTGAAATTGCTTTGAAATAGATCTTTCAAAATCTGACTTGCATTTCTGGTGAGAAGATACCATTGCAGTTAATGAGATTGCTTGCTTTTGTGAAGAGATCAAGAGATTTGACGTCATCTTCCATCAGCATGATGTAGTTTTCTTGAGTTTTCATGATGTATTGGTGTTACTGAATGGTCACAACAACCAAGAAGCTGCAATGAGATCCTGGAACTAAATCCACTTTATGAAAACCACCTTAAACCAACGTTAAATTATTGGCATAACAAGTATTTTATACCACTTGAGGACTAGAACCTCTAATTAGACTTCCCATAAGAAATGTGGTCACCAGAAGCAGCAATCTGATAGTCTTTACAAATAATCTTTGTGCAAGGCCTTGTACTCAAGATATTTCGAACATTCCTGCTTCCTATGAAAGTTTATTATCCTGGCTACATTTTGTGTGTAGCCAGTTTTATTAGATGCAGCAACCCTGACCTCAACTAATCTATGCATCCATACCCAGAAGGAATACCACTCTGATCTTTCCATCCAGTGATTCAGGAGATATAATCAAAGGAAAGTGATCTCAGATATACTCATTTATAGAATAAACATAATTTAAGCCAGTTTTCAGATAACTCCATTTTAACAAGGGTTGGCAGCTGTATGCCCTAGAAGATCAAACAAACAAAAAAGATGGATGAAGGCCAGCAGGAATACTATCAGTCCTTCTCATCCAGTCTTCTACTTTTGTTTCACAAATTCATAGAATTAGAGAGCAGTTTGGGTTGGAAGGGACCTTTAAAGGTCATCTAGTCCAACCATCCTGTAATGAGCAGGGACATCTTCAACTAGACCAGGTTTCTCAGAGCCCCTTCCAGCCTGACCTTGAATGTTTCCAGGGATGAGGCATCTGCCACCTCTCCAGGCAACTTGTTCCAGTGTTTCAATTCCTGTTATTATACATAATATATATATATATATAAAATATATATATAAAAACCTGCTTATAGGTATCCAGAATATGCTTATATTCACTGATCCAACTGAATTTGAGGTATGAAGACAAGGAACTAAGGCTGATTTCAGAATGAGCTTTGCTTAAAAGCCTTTAATGATTCTTTGGCTGAACATCCTGTAAAATATTGTGATTAACTCCCAGCTGTTGAATGTATCTGTGCTTACAACAATAATTCACATGATCTTTGAATACCAGGGAACTAACTGAACTTAATTTGTTGCATTGGGCTTTCCCATAGGTTTTACAAATGGTTAAACGATTAAATATATCAATGCCCGCATTGGTCTATGTATCACTCCCTGAAAACCATTGTTAAACAAAGAATAATGTTCAGGGCATAATAGTATCTGTGTACACCTTATCCATCTGTCTGAACAAATAAAATAAAAAAAAAAGAGAGGAAAAAATGAGCTATAGTAGAATATTTGCATACAGTATTTACAGTATTATTAAGTAAACTAACTAATGATCAAAGCTTATGTCAAAACCACCAGTTGTTGTGATGTCTTTATTCAAGCATCAGTATTCAGTCTAATCTTGTGATTTGTCATCACTGATCAAAATGCTTTTTCTGATGACATTTCTTTTTAGAGAACTGACCAAATTCAATGAACTATTTTATTCACTAGACACACCTGGTTTTCCCTAGGTCCTGATTCCAGTGCAACAAACACAATGGGCAGACTCTAAACCAAGTCTACTGCTCAGCTTAAATAGCCACGTGGCACTTCCCTGTCTTTAACCAGCTTTGTTTCTCTTTGCAGCTGTATCTTCACCATCTTCATTTACAATGAAAACTAACACATTGAGCACAACAGTGCCTAATTCTTATTACCCAGGTAACCAGTTTTTTTCTTGGTTTCCACCCAATATAGACCTTTTCATAATAAAAGCACATATAATTATGTTATTATAATTCTTGCCATAGAAATTTAGTATATATATAAGCAACATACTGGTTGCTTACAAGTCGCTTTCTGAAAAAAAAAAAAAAAAAAAAAAAACAAAACCAAACCTCAGGAATATTTATCAATCATTTACTGTTCTCTCTCTTTTTACCTTTTCTGCATTGACCTGCTTATGATGTATGACAGATCCGTTTGTGCCAACTGCAATTTTAGGTGAGAACATTTCCCTTTATCAAAGTTTATTGCTGAAGTAATTTAGAAAGTCATAGTTCTTGGGGTACAGAAAATAATATGCAAAAAGCTGGAGTTTTATGCTGAAGGGAGGGGTGGTAGGCTTGGCTACACTAAGAATGCTAAGGACAGTTATCAGGCTTGATTACTACTGTCATAGTGCAAGTCAGGGGAGAAAAGAGAGGAATAATTTTAACAAGTGGATTTGCGAAGAAATGTTTATGCATGTATTTGGAGTGACACAAAAGAATTTGATTATTGCAGCAATTGAAATAGTTTTCCTCATTTTTTTCCTTTTTATCTCAGAACTGAAGATGTCACTTCTTAAAAATAACATTTTTTCCTAATTAGACTATTCATGATACAGAAAATCAGGCAAAATACAGTTTTGGCCATCCACCAGCTATCATTTCTTCTCACAATACCGCACAGTTTCTGACATGCTTGTCAAAGTGGAGTTTCAGAGGAGAGATGGCATTTTGAACAGCAAAATGATAACATGACACTTAGAGTATATAGTTCATTATGCATCAGGTGTCACGGGAACAAAATAAAACAGTAGATCTTTAGGTTAGAAACACACAGTTAAAGTGTAAAGCATTTCCACTGGGACTTTAGGAAAACCTGCTGTTGTCCAATATCAAAAAGAGAGAGGTTTCTGCGGAGATAAAACAATAAGCATGTGGCGCTATTGCATTTTCAATGCTTAAGAAACTAACCACTTTGTGGCCTGTATTCATTTACACCTTCTCCACGTACTAACTTTAAACTAAACACAGAATATTTATTTTTTTAAATAATAAGTCAAAATATAACAGTGCACTGTAGCAAGAATACGAACACCAGTGTTAAGACTATCTATTTACTATTTTTACAATGATTGATATTTTTACGACAAATATTTTTCTTTCACTTCTTTTTTCTTCAAATGACTGTAAAAAATCTAAGATCCCTTAACTGATTCCTGCCCTTAAACTGTATGTTAAACCGGCTTAAGTAAAAGTAAAGTGAAGCATATAAGAAGTAGAAGTTTAGGAAGGTGATCTTGAACTTTTGTAACTGTGAAAGAATATTTAGTGCAGTGCATTTCAGTGTGATAACTTGGAGAAGGAACTTGTACGTTTTTATACATTATGTAAATCTGGAAGAAGGTAACCGTAGTGACTGTAACAATGTAATAATCTGCATGCAAATGAAATTTGCAGTGCCTTTTAACTGCCTGAGATGTTAGATTTTTTGGTGTGCTTTAGCATTCATTCAACGCTTCATCCAGTAGATGTTCTTTCTGACCTTGTGGGTGGGCAAGGAGAAAAGTACTATTATCAGGAGAAAAACTCTGAGATTTCCCATCCGGATTATTAAGTTTTAGTTAATGGTTTCTCTGATTTTTTTTGTGATCCTTTGCTATGTAATAGTGATGGTAAAATTATTTGTTAGCTTTTTTTTCCACAAGAAATAATCTCTAAGCAATAATTCAGATATCAGACAAACACATACTGGGAAAAAAAAAAACCTTTGCTTTTCCTAAGCCTGTAAAATCTTGAATTAGTTAGATATGTTTTTTATGGTCTACTACAGCAAGCTATGCTTACTCATCTCAGAAAATCTTTCAGTTATTTCATTGTGGAAAATGAATATTCTTGCAACCTTGCATGTTAAAAATGTAATACCCTTTTATGATTGATGTTCCATTCAGACCAAGTCTCTTTCCCAAAATGTGTTTATGACTGTCTGTACAGGAACAGTGTTTTATCTGAGGTAAATCAAATTAGCTATGCTTCAGTCAGTAGAGGAATGTAGCTATTAACAAAATACGCTGGGTTTTAATTGTAACTAGTACCTGCTTTTGCTGTCTTCCAATGTGCAAAGAAGTTGTGTTAGACTGCAGGGTCAAGCCTGTCATTAGAACTAAATGAACTTTTCAGTGTGACTTCCTGGGAAGGGTACAGGTCTGATGAATGTTTGAGTTTAATTTTCAAAATCTACTAGAAAGGCCACAACAAACTTATCATTTCCAAATTTATGTACAGCAAGATCTTTGTGCTATTGATGCAAATTAGGAACTTCTTAGACAACTGGAAGAAAAAAAAGAATGCTAATTAGTGGTGAACTCTAAATGATGCAGAAGGCAATGGTCTGCTTAGCCCAATAACCTAAGTGAAAGTCTGAGATTTTAAAAAACCACTTTACATAACAGTGATTAAATTTATAGTTGCTGAGTATGAGTGTAGGTCATGTTTGTCTAGTAATATGTTCAGCAATATGCATATTTCTGAAACTGGAGAAAGAGAAGAGCCTCAGCCTAGAAAAGATACTGAGCTGGGTTTCCAGGTACCTTCAATGTGGTGAGTTCATGTAACTAGTAAATAAGTGTATTATTCAATGTGTTGTACATCTCTGTGGGCATGAGTAAGTGGAGAGTAGAACAGCAGCATCTGTGGGAGTATTTAAGCTGCACAAAATTCCTGTTGCTTATGAACACTGCATCTGGAGGAGCTCACCCTTTGAAAAACAGTCGACTGTTATGCCTGTATATATATGTAGCTCATGCTACAGTGCTCAAAGGCAAAGCAAAAGACTATAATGTACATTGCTCCTAATGTACCGTATAAACCAAGGATTGAAAGCACTTCATTTAAAACAACTTAAAAGATCACTCCCAAAGAGAGAAAAATAGTATTAATGTAGCTATAAGAGATAAAGAAATTGAGAGAGGAAAATTACTCTAAAGCAAAGGAGCTCACAGGAAAGAGATTTATAAGGATTAAACTGCTGCTTTCATAGCACAAGACCCTGCTATCTGATAACTTTGCCTTCGTCTTAGTTTCTAACAGTCTCTGTTACAAGGAATTCTGTTTGCAAAAAAAGTCATAATTTTCTAACCTGTTTCTAAAATTGAAATAAACCACCCAAAAAATCATGATCAACTTCCTACACTTTTTTGTCTTTTGTGTCCTAGCCACCTTGTAGTTTTCAGGTGCCATTTCAACAGCAACATACTGTACCTACACTTGTATACCACGCTTCATGCCATGCATCCCAAGGTGCTTTGCAGTACAATTTAATCACACATTAGAGAAAAGTCGTCAAATTTTATGGCTAAAAGAAGACTCCCTTTCCTCTGCATTAGATCAGGTTAGCAAACTAACAGGGAAAGTAGTGAAATGCCCATAGTCATACCCATAAATTTTTCTTGGTTATTTTTGGTTCAGGTTCAAATGCACAGTTCATATTGACTGTATGCTTATCAAGGACCATATTTCATATCTCTTAGTTTCAGTGTGAATTGAGAGAACTTAAAATCATTCTTGAAATATGATTTGTTGAGCTTTTTGCCTTTAACATCAATTTTCAGTGGTATAACCATGACCAGAATCTCACCTTTAATGAGGTGTGTTAGTATTTTTGGTGCGTACATGAGAATCTGGGACCTTTGCATCCAGACTGAAACTTCCTGCTACAATATATATAACTTATGAATGTGGAAATATTATTTTGATGCTTCCCTTTCATACAACATATTTTACAAAGTAATAAATTTTTAATAAATACAGTATTTTTATAAACCCCTTGCTATGTTTAGTGTGCAGCTAGTGAGGAGTAGTTTGAGTAAGTGAAAGCACCACATTTACAATTTCAGTTAAAAATTGAAAACTCTGAAATATCTGAAATTATTATTTGGGTAAACAGAAAAAATATCTATGATGATACTTGGGACTTAGGCTTTGGTGGGGTTTTTTCTTTTGTCAAGTCTGAACAAATTTTTAAAAATTCCATCTAAACAGGAAGAAAGTCATATTACTTCCTTAGGTAGAGTGCACTTTCACATCTGTCTATTTACTGCTAAGTATAAGTTCTGATCTCAGTTGCATCTGTGTGAATTGACTCACAGTAAGATACCTTGGTTTCAGTACATTTAATTTATACTGTGAAGCTGAGATCAGAATCTGACTCATGTAGGAAATCACTCTGTAAAGACTAAATTACAAACATAAAATTACCTGTAATTATTAATGTAGTACTGTTGCTTATGCCCTGTTTCCTTTTTCTCCTCCTCTTTTTTTCTCCTGATATGTATCTTCTTAAAAGTGCCAATCAATGGTAAGTTGCCCATTTGCCCCATGGAAGAGATGTGGAGGGTTGGGAGAGTATGTGTCTCATAAAAATTTTAACCAGCCCACTGGGTTCTCCTGTTTGTTGGCTTGCATGTCAGTTGACATATAACATTCCATGCCTAATGTGATGGCTCATAATATACCATGGTCCTAAAGCATGTTCAGCAGCCAGTCAAGACATTTTTCCTGATCAGATGATCCTTTGCGTTTGTCCTCTCATAGTTTGTCTCCAAATGTTGTATCAGATCTACATTTCCATTGCAGTCCTAGCTTGATAAAACCATAAGCCATTTTGTGCATCTTTTTATTTTGCTCACTCCAAACATTTGCTCTAAATTTGCAGTGTAAAATGTAGCACTTCAGTAACCTAAGAAGAATACAAGTCCGATTTCATTCCATGGGACTTGTTGAAGTTTCAGAATGAAACTTCTATGCAGTTTAGAACTGAATGCCTAATTTAAAACCTGTTTGTAATCAGCTAGTGATATTTAAAACAATATTAGAGTTCGGACTGCTCTGCAATGCTTCCATTGTAGAACCATGGACGTTGCCTCATTCCAATCAGTCTTGCAATTTCCCTGTGTAAACTGCTCCATGGATTTACTGTTCTTCTGGTGTAGCCTTCACAGACAGAAACAATACTTATGGTGTCAGATTTCTGCCATTCCTCTAGAAATCTGTGTAATTTGTATTTCTGTTAGTAAGTGAAAATGAGACAGTACATTATGAGATACTCTTTTTCTAGATGAAACCCATACGATGGGCAGTGACACAAGCAGCCTGGTCCAATCCCACACCTACAAGAAGCGAGATCCAGTGGATGTGCCCTACCAGACCGGACAGCTTCATCCAGCCATCCGTGTAGCTGACTTGCTACAGCACATCACCCAAATGAAGTGTGCAGAAGGCTATGGATTCAAAGAGGAGTATGAAGTAAGTGTCAGGTCTAATGATCTGATCATTATTGTATCTTCTGCACTTTTGCCTTTGTCTGTCTGCTATCTGTACCACAGAACAGGAAAAATAATTACTCAGCCAAGTCAGCTGCTGTGTGAGAGAAGATACTGAATGGAAAGTATCATGTCTACAGTGAGCAAATTTTCTGATTGTAATCAGCCAGGATGAGGAGTGAGGCATAAAAACCTTTCTTGGAAATCTCTGCCTAATGCTAATTGCATAAAGCTATTTATTCAAAAAAACAGGCCCACTAGCATTATCCAAGAACTTGCCGTATTTTTGTTTTACTGTTGAAGAATGTAGCTTTTTTCCAAAGTCCTACATCACGGATTGTCTAATCGCAGTCACCCTGTAACACAATATTAGCTTAGAAATCAAGTTCTACAAGTAGTATTTCTTGGAATAATAGTATTCATCATGGAGAGGAAGTGCACAAATCTTCAGAGAGGTCCATAGGGCTATAAAATTTATTCTCTGGTGCCTGAGCTATTTCCCACTAGCTGGAGGCTATCTCTAATCCTCATTATTTTTCATATGAACTTATAGTCTCTCTTTTTTCCTTTTTTCTTTTTTCGTATCAACTTCTGTTTCCCCATTTCATGCTAGAGTGACCTGTTCCTCCCTGTTATCATCTTAGTTTTAAATGTCACGACCACCACATCCTGGCAAATACTACAGGAATACAGCACGTTGAGCTGCAGATCCTGTCTTCCTTGTGAGACGAGTCAGTTTGCTTAGTGAAAAAAGCAAAAAAACAAGCAGAACTTGCTCTCATGCCCAAAGTTAAGGGTGGTATTGTGCCTGACTTCAAAAGCAAGTTTTGCTAAAGAGTGCAACACCCCTCATCCAAATTATCAGTCTGGGTTCCTTGACTAATGTGAGGGAGGATTTAAGACCTTTTAAAATCTGCGTATGTCCAATATTTTAATTGTTAGGGTGTTAAAATGAATGTCCTTTGCCCACTTTTCTCTGACTTTTAGCTCAGATTTTAAGGACTTTATTCCTTTGAATGATTCTCACATACAAGAACACTCTAATATGGATTGGTAAGATGTCTACAGCGAGTTGTTTCCCACAAGATTACACTTCAGTGGATTTGAACCCAAAACCCAAGTAGCATAAATATATTACTTCACAGAGGAAAAATACGTAAGATTGATCTGCAGGGTTGGACTATAAATTGTTGGAAATTGCCATAGGAGTGTATAAGAGTACATGAGATAATTTTAGTTGATCAGGTAGGAAGATGCACTGCATAAGAACTTGTGGGGTCTGATCTGTAGGCAGACTTGAAGCTGTCATCTGTATACTCTGTAAACTTTTAATACCTTGTATGGAATATGATCCAAGATGATGTGATTACATTAAAAAAAAAGTAATGGTCTAGGAAGCAAATTACGATAACCAGCAGCCCATCCCAGGCCCTCTCTCCCCAAACCCATTTCCAGGGGCAGCGTATACCTGACAGAGCCTATATCTGTATGTGGTAATGTTCATTTGTCCAGTTGAGGAATCTGTCCAAATTGCACTGCATCTCCAACCTAGTACACAGTCCTAAATTTCCTTTCCTTGGAAACAAGAATGTGAGAAACCAGAGGAACAGGTATAAATGAGTCTCGGTGTGATGTGACTCTGACATAGCCAGTGAGGAGCAGAATGATACAGATTCCGTTTTAACTCTGTCTTCTCAAAGGAGAAGCCAGCAAAAGAAAAAGATCTCTTGTCATTCTTTCATCTGATAGAAAGAGAAGGGAGGAGGACAACCAGCAAAAGTCATTTAAATTACTTCCACTCTGTAGGGCAAGCAATAATTTCTCTTTTGGGCATGCACAAGTGTGCACTGCCCTAGAGACTCAGTATACCATGCTTAAATTTTAAAGGTAGGAACTAACGTAGTCATTGTTGCAGGTCCTTCAGGATGACTAATACAACTGCTAGTACATTGCTGAGTTTTTACAAGTGTGCATACTGCTTGCATTTTACAAGAGATGATGTTTTTTTTAATTTGTGTTTTGTCATGCCAACTCCATGTTACAACAATTGCTTAAATATGTAATTGTTTAAACTGGTATTTGTAGTAGTAGATTTCCAAAGCCCATGCTTCAGGCCACTTCCAAAGTCACTGATGACATTTTTTCCCCTAAAATGTAGAAAACAATTCATTCCCAGAAGGAGCTAATCACTTGTCAACTTTCATTTGTGTAGCTGACTTAAACAAGTTTGTTCCTGTGAGGTTTTTTATGCCACTGTTATTTAAAAATGATAGAATTGAAAATTCTTGTCTTTGGAAAAGATTTGCTCATCAGCCAAAACCTTTTATACCAGCATTAAGCCTAGAGGAAGGCTACAATTAATTTATAAAAAAAAAAAAAAGATGACTGTAAAATGGAATTTATAATGCAACCAATGACATGGCTTTTTAACTGCAGTGGATCAAATGATGCTGCTGAGAAACAGTTTCCAGGAAAATCACTTCATTTTGAACTTACCAAGCTGGCAAATGGCATCCCATTACAGACAGTAGGTGTAGTCATGACTAATGCCAGTAGATGCAATATATTAGGGTGCAGTTTGTTAATAGTGGCAGGGAAAGGGGACTTAAAATACTGCAGCTGCATCTGAGAAAGTCCTCTTTATATAAGGAAATTGTTTATAATCAGAATGAACCATAACTAGCCATATCTTAGAGGGTTTTTTTCCATTGACCTACTGTAATATTGCTGTTTATCCTCCATACACAATGAAAAACTGCCCAATATATTCTAGCATGGCTAAGATTGCAAATCTCTTTGTTTACAGTGCTGTCAGACTGATGGTGTCCTCTTTGCAAGGTTGGACTAGACAACAAAAGAATTTTTTCCTTATAAATTATCAGAAGGATAACTGTCCAAATGAAAAGGGAGAAGTAGTTTGGCAGGGGATTTGTTTTGAATGAAGTCTCATAGATGATTTTTGCTCTAACAAGACAGCAGGATTATATAGTCTCACCAGGGAAAGAGTCTGATTCAGGAGAAATTCACACAGGATTCACTCTGAAAATAAATCTGTTGAACTGAACAGAAAGTAAAGTAGCACATTATCCATTAGCAGCACTTCAGAGGAGCGCGAGGACATGGAGCATTTACTGTTGTGCATAGTTTTAAGTGCTTTAAAATAAAACTTAATAATTAGGGGCACTATTCTCAATAATTAGGACTATAGTTCACAATCTAGCCACATCTATGTAGTTTTAAGTCCTATTGGCTTCATGTACAAGCTTTCGGAGTAACATAACTGACACAAAAGGTAAGGGTTGAAAAATTATCTTTAAGCAACGGCAGGCTGGTACTTGGTCACTCACTGCTCAAGTCTGCAATAAGATTATCTACTTGAGATTTACTGAGTATTTTTGGATCCCAGTATACAAGGAGCTTGAGAAAACGTCATACTTTGCAGGATTGCACAGTTTTGTTCTCCTTCTGGGAGGAGCTGAGATACTTTGGCCCTCATCACTGAAAAGGCTTTGGTGGAGGGAAACGTCCCACAGCCTGTCCCTGTTCCTGTGACGGAGTGTGTGAAGGCTCCTATTCCCTAGAGCGGGATCAGGCCCTGGCTCTCGGATGTGGCAGTGCAGCTTCTGGTTTTGTGTCTAGCTGTGCCTGGAGGACGAGAGCAAATACAGACCTGTCCCTAGAGGCACAGCCGTAACAAGGTCACTGCCCATTTTCCCGTGTGTTTCTCAGGTGTGGAAATAACGCGGATGTGTTTCTGTAAGCTGTGGGCTCAAATGCAGACCTTCATTTGCGGCCTAGTGGAGTGTGAATGATTGAAAGGGATTGCATGGAAATCCTTAAACTCAGGGAAGTTTCCACACAGCTAGTCTGCAGCAGATCTTTAAAATCCTTTCTATCCCCAGCCAGACCCTTAAGAAAGGAGAGATTTTGGGTTCCAGCGATGTTACACTGGCAGGATGACATTGGCCTAGTCTCACGTGCACCCCTACACTAGTTGTGGGTTATTTAAGCTACTGCCCAGGTCTACAGCATGAGAAAGCTTTTGCTGATCATGAAGGAGGCTCATTGCTTATCTCCTTTCTGCGTTACTGAAACAAAATAAACAGGAAAGGAGTGTGCACATGATCTCTACAATTCGTCACTTCTTTCTCCTGCCATCTTTTGGTTTTAGACTTCCCAGCTTCAAAATGCTTTACACTGTGTCCTTTTGCAAGGATGTGTATCTGTCAAAAGGCCATAAACATAGATGCATAGAAATGAGTGCATCTCCTTCCCAAACAGATGGACTACGCTACTATAGGCCAGCATAGCTTGGCGTAGCTAAGGCAGAAACAGAGAAATTCATCAAAATCTTATCAATTTAAATAAGATATATTTTTAACCCTATTTTTGGATCAGCAAAAATTGGTGCCTGTTCAGTGTAAATTGGTTCTTTGCCAAATTAAGATTGACATAAGACAGTTTCAAATCGATTTCAGAGTGTCCACACAGGAGCTTGGACTGGTTTACAGAATTGATTTAAAAACACACCTTTAATTAAACCAGTGCGACTTTGTATAGATAAAGCCTTGCAAAATCAATTTTGCATTATGTTCCATGACAGGGAGTTCTGAGCTTCCATTACCTCAAAACCAGAGGTTCCTTTGAAAAGCCAGGATTTGCAAAGGGTATCCTGCTCAGATCAGCCTCACCTACTGTCACTAAGAGGACTGTGTCAATAGCAGAGTTTAAAAAAGGTTCCTCCATGTAGCTTTAACTTTAAGGTCTTTCCTCCCACTGTCTCTCTCATCTTAACTCTCCTCCCCTCCTGTCTTTTCTCAAGGTTTTGTGACAGTTAACTGTTTCAATCAGGAAATTATTTTACACTAATATCGTTAAACCAATACAATTCCTAATGCAATGAAGTTATATCCTGTCAAGATAAACCGTACTGATTATGCCCCTTCTATGCTGCATGGTCTCCACTCTGAGGGGTTGCACCAATGTAATGTGCTTATCTCTAAATCACTGCAGTTAAATAGATGGATACCTCTGAGGATACAGGCTCAGAGGGCCTATCAAGGTCAGGAACATGAAATATATTATCTAATGTCTGTTAAACAATTCATTTCAGTTTAGTACTTCTTAGCACCTATTATAGATTGGTAGAAGTATTTTAAAATAGGTTATCTGGTCATGGTCACTGCTTAGTTATACCTTGGGGGATTGTGGTCAAAGGTGATCATAAAAAAACAAATAATTCAAAGAGGATTTGGAGGTGAGTGTTGAGAATAATTGGGGATATGAAAGAAATCCTATCTTCATATCAACATATTAATTGCAGTGTACTATGTATTTTTCATGCAGTGTACTACTAGCCAATTAAATTCCTGGAGTAAATAGAAAATGGTTTTAAGAAAAAAATAAGAAAAAAACTATCAGAAATACATATCCTTGTATTTTAGGGCAGAAAGTATTGCAGGCAAGCAGGAAATTTTTCATGGAGGAATTTTACCCCATAGGTGCCTGCTTAAGTTTTAATTTTCTCCAGACCACTGTTAGATGAATGTCTGACCTGGGACAGAAGTCTGATACCGTTTTCATTTTCTGCTGTCATGCAAAGGCAAAACAGACTAGAATCCTGTCACTCCAATCCAGTCCTCCAGTCGCAGCTTCTCTTTCTCTTTGGTTCCAGCTGGAAGACAAATGTGCTGCCACATGACACTTCTAAGCCCTGTGCTTCTGGGCTCCTGTTCTGAAATCTTGAAAATAGTAGGAAAAATATGCATTGTGTTGATCTTATGTTGATAGAGCTACTGGCAGGACCCAGCTGGTGGTGCTTTTTCTGCATGTGTTCCTTGTGACTGCAACTGGCCTGTCACACCTCCAACCTGTACATTTTTATCATGCCTTTTTCTCTGATTTTATTTGATACTCTGCAGCAACAGCTGAGACAGTCAATACCGCAATCAGTTCAGGTTATTTTCTATCCCACAAGACACAAATTACAAAGAAAGCAGAAAGACTCTGGAACATTGGGTGGGAATGGGGGCATTAGTCCACAGTGTAAATACACAAAGGAGAACATCTGCGTCCTCCAGAACTGAGAGTAGATAACTGTTCATGTCTCTTTCTGATTTTTTTGTAATAATGAGAAAACTCATTAGAGACTGTAAACATAACAGAAACAGAAGTAAAATAGTGGGAATTTGTCCTGTGAAAACGGTGTGGAAAATTATTGGAAATATCTGTAGAATTGCTGTTATTTTTTGTGAAGTTTATCTGTTTAGATGGGACTCAGAACATCTTTCACCTGGATGCTCAGTTGAATCTTTAATCTTTAATACTGGAAAGTTGCAGTGGTCTGATTATAGGCACATACTATTATAAAAGTGTTCTCTCCCATGCACAATGAAGGATAACCACAACTAATGGTAATATAAAGGTTCTTTATGTGAGATGGGTATTTCTCCTTTGTCAAAGGACTGTGTTCAGAAAAGTCAGTTTCTTCAGATTGCCATGGGATCTGCAGCAGCCTTCCATGAATCCCAGGTAACTTGTTCCTGCTTAGGTTTATCCCAGAGTCTTGGACACTGGAAGCTGCGGCACTGGGGAGCTCATATCTAGGGAGGTCAAAAGGAACAGTAAAAACAAGCAACTGCAGTGTGTACAAGGCATGCTTTCGTTCAGAAATCCTAAGGTACTTCAGGTTCAATACCAAATTGTTGAAATGAAGTCATCCCAAACCAGAAACTGCAATCACTAGTAAATAGCCTATGTTATTAGTGACAGTGCATGTAATATCCCTTTTAATTCTGTAATAAGTCTCATAGCAGAATCTGTGCCTTCCAGTTGTTAATCAGCAAGAATCAGTTGTCAACAATTTTAGCTGGATGGCAGTTAGTAGGTGATTGTTTGGTTGGTTTTTTTGGTTCAGGAGAGAGACGCTTAGTTTGCTGAATGTCTGTTGGTATGTCAGCCAATTTTATGCAATTCTGAACCTGTCCTTAATAGCTGTGAGTTTCTGTTCTTAACAGATTTGAGATGTATGAGAAGTGCTGTCACAGTGCCTAATATCATTCACATGACAGTGCCCTGTGCTGCAGTGTGGCTAACTGCCCAGTGATCAAGGTGTCGTAGTACCTTCTAAATCTCACTGTTTCCTTCTCCCACTCTTCCTAAATTCCTTCTTCTCCAATTTAAATAAAAGTGCATGTATATGCACAAACAGATTTCTAATTTGTTTTTGTTTAAGCAGGTTTAATTAGAATTTATTCTTACCACAGATTATAGATTTAGGCAGGGCATGGCTTCATTAGAAGGGCTTTGGGGGTTTATCTGCTTGAATAATAAAATTGCAGAGGTGTATAGACGAGAACGCTTCCAATATCCTTAGGATTACTCTCAGTGGGGTGCAGGCAGCTGTTTGCTCATGCTCTGACACGGCTATTTTTGGTACTGATCAGTCTGTGATTTACTTGGGTGTGAACCTCCTGTTTTCTTCTTCCTAGTAGCCTTAACAGTCTGAACCGTGTAGGATCTCAGGCAGTAAGGATGCCTAACAAGAATAAGAATGCCTAATTCGGCCCAATATTTTTCTCCATGTGAGTCTAGCAGACTCGGTCTTGTATGTAAAGTTTAGACTGTCCTAAAGAAAGCCTGGTAGCTTTTAAATGCATCTTTCATGACCATTGTATCCCTCTACGCCGTTAAAACAGAGACTGGTGGTATTGATCCACTCAGAAAAGTGTTGTTCCACTCAAAAGTCATGAGATATAGATGCTTAAGCTGATCAATTGCATGGATAAACTGAATGCAGGTTGTTCTTATGCAGGAGTTCTGGCAGCTATTTTAATCATTCTCTGCCTCTACTGAGTCTGGTAGTCCTGGTATATGTGATGGCAAACTTATGAATCAGTACAAAATCTATGAGCAATAAAAAATGGGCTGTAACCTGGCAATTCTCATGGTCCTGAAGATGCCCTGGGAGTCTTTTCCATGTTCAGATATTTAGCAGACATTCATTTCATATTTCAGCATAGCTGGGCTGAAAATCAGAAAGTAATATAAAGCATGATAGGCACCTCTGATCTTCTTCCTGATTATTAACGAGTAGGTCTGCTTAAGCATTTAAAGTGGAATCATTTTAGCTGTTGCATGCAGTTTTGTGGATGTGCCTCTTGTCCTTCATTATCCCATGGCAATAAAGTTTCAATCTGCTTTAGAAAGTTGTGCGTTTTCCCCATCTTAGGTCCAGCTGCCACAGCAGTCTTTCAAAACTTGTTTTAATTTTGTTCCCCGTTTTACTTACCTATGACTTCATCATTAGGATCTTTTATTTTCTGAAGGCATTGCAAAATCTTTCTCAATTTATTCTGGAAAGATTTGTGTGCATGTGCGTTGTCAAACTGGAGCAATAAAACACATAGCTTCCAAGTTTCACTGATTGTTGTCAACTTGGCACTGAGTAGATCTTTGACAATCCAGTATACACATCTGATAAGTCCAAGTAATTAACACAGGGGTTATATATTTTAATGGGAAGAATTAACCTTTTTTCATCTTACTGCTTCCTTGTGTTTGGATGTACACAGAGGTATATGCTTATTCTTTTAATAAACAACACTCAACACATCACTATTTTAGCATGTGAAATGTGTTGCACCATTATTCTCCAGCCTGTCTTGTCTTCTTCACTTTTGGCAGCCACAGGCTGAGAAACAGTCAAACTGTACTGAGCAGACTTCTCAGAACATATTGTACTCTGGTTGTCTGTTAGGCAAGTCATTCTTACTGAGTGATCTTGCTACATGGCTTTTGCTAGTATCAAATCTATGCTTTCTCTGTACTTTTTGAAATTAGGGTTTAGTTTCAGACTTAGCCAATCTACTCGTCATTATGGGCTATTGAACACCACGGTAGGAAGCTAAATGAGGCCACTGAACTTAATTTCACTCATAACATGAGTTTCCAGAGGGAAATCCACAAGAATGGCTTTAATGCTCACAGTGATAAGGTGGTAGGTT
The DNA here is from genome assembly GCA_028565335.1 of Limnodromus scolopaceus. Lineage (NCBI taxonomy): Eukaryota > Metazoa > Chordata > Aves > Charadriiformes > Scolopacidae > Limnodromus > Limnodromus scolopaceus. Next base: position 106,234,521 of record JAOXNO010000013.1, on the reverse strand, counting down.
AAACTTTCTAAATGCTACCGACAAGTATGATTCGAAAGAAAGAAAAGGTTTTGAAACATTGAAGGCTATATGGTGCATATTTGCACCAGACTGACTTATTAATTATTTAAGTAAGACATTGAATATTTGATCAGAATCTGTAATCCCTTCTTCAGTTAAGGTATTATTTACTTTTGAAAACTGCTGATGTACCATACTTTTCCCACTGCACCTGCAAAAATGAATTGGTCCAATTTATGTGCACAGAATAATATATTGTGCTTTAATGTTCAAGATATTATTCAGTACTTCCTACTCATATAAGGCTCCTTACCTCCTTCATATTTTATTAGTGCCCTTTAAAAAGACATAAAAAAATCAGTGATGTAGTTATTCCATTTTAAATTATGCAAATGATGTTAAATGCAATTATAATATATTCTTTATTAATTATAGATACACCCTATGTGTTTTCTATGGATTGTATTTATTCACTACAAATAATTAGGCATTTTAGCCCACTGCTGGTTTCATGACCAGAGCATTATTATTGGCTGTTTGTAAAGTGAGAGGAACACTTTTCAAATCAAATTAGCATAATTTAGCTATTAGGAGTTTTCATTTAACAGCAGTTTATCCACAGCATACCTAAAATATGCATTATTTTCTATAATGCATTTGTTTTAAATAAGTTAAAATAGCCATTATAAATTTTTCAGGAAATGAAAATTTGTATTCTTATGTAGCCTGTGGCTCAGTGTATCTTTTAAGAAGTTTTCTAACTGGAATACAAGACTTCTTCTTACACATTTCCTGTCATGCTTTAGTAATTGTCCTGTCAACGGAACAGATGATGAGCATTTTCTAGCAGGACTGATTTTTTTGTTACAACATACTAATTTGATGGCCCCAAAAGATTCTGTGGGAGATGTTAAGTCCACTGATCTGGCAGACCATAGTTGGGCAGACAAGGGGGTTGGCAAATCTCCTTTCTCTCCTGCTGGTTTCCTGCCATCGTCTCTGTCTCTATGTCAGAGCTGCTCCTCGAGTCACCTATCACGCGGGATCTCAGTGATGCCACTGCCTATACTCTTGTGGGGCTACTGCTGTTCTCCAACTGCTTAGCTCTGTGTCCATCTTATTAATTAGCAGTCAGGTCACCCTGGGTCCTCAGCAAGTCATCTGAGAAGTGAAGAGGACATAGCCTGCCAAACAGCCATGAGCAGATGCAGGCATCTTGGTCAGGCAGAAACCAAGATGAGCAGGACAACTATGGGATAAAGTTGTCCCTGTGGGCCAAAGCTGATGGGAAGACTGGAGTACCAGTGGAAACAAAGCAGGCCAGGTGCTGGGCAGAAGGAGAAGCAGGCTGGTTTGGGGGAATTGTGAAATACTGTCAGTGGGAGTCAATATTTCAGAAATTACATGATGCAGCATCAACGATGTATAATTATTAGAGTTACTGGGTTTGCAGCTCAGATCAGGACTGATGAAAATTCATAATATTGACACTTTTTCACAAGACAGAAACAGCAGACCATTGTCACTCGCCACAAACCCACAAACAATAGCTGAAAGGTTTAGGTTTACAGCATGATTTGGAGTCCAAGGCAGGGAAGACCTTAATCATGTGTGTAAGTCCAGTTGGTTCTAAAGAGATAAGATAAGGTACTGTTTTAAAGTTGCTTTTAATATACATTCTTTCCTGTTTTACATTTTACCATTCACTTAAATGGAAGCAACACCAGGGGCATCAGACACATAATAGTTTAGACATGTTCATGTAATGGTGACAAAGCTTGAATATCTGTCCACCAAAACAGTGCAGTTTCTTCCCCTTAGGATCTTAAAAAGAGTAATGATTGACAATGCTCTGCTTTGGTCTGTGGAAAAAATAGATAGCATGTGTTTATGTAAGGTTAAACTGCATCTACCAGCTGAGCTCAGTTATTACCCGTCTAGCTTTAAGGGGCTTGCCAGTGCAATAGTTACTATTTTTAATATGTAACAGAAAAGAAGCTCTTAAATCTGCAAGAGGTCTGAGTCTCTAAGAGACAGGCTATCTCCACTCTTACACCACACACCAAAGGGAGACAAAAGAAGTGAGGACCTTCCTAGATGCACAGGCTGGGATGCACTTCCTTGATGCACTGGCAGCCTGCAGTAAAGGGGGTATAAACTCTTGTTAGCAAAATTGTAGATTTTCATCTCTGTCCTATCCAAACAGTTAACAGGATTCCCTTCTGAATAGAGTGCCCCCTAGTGCTCTGGGATGGTTGAAGCTTCCATGCTGGTTCTGTACTGGTTCCTGAAGTATGCGTAAAGTTTTAGTGTGTGATTAGTCTGGGAGAAGGCAACACGAAAACAATTTGGATTTGAGGTTTAAATCCTTGGATGTATCATAATGCTTAGAGTTTCTACACAAGAAAGTATTACCATTCAGATTGTTTACAGGAAATACCTGAATGTGAGCAGTATTTGTGCTCTTCCTTACCAAGACTGATGACAAAGCAACAAAATCCCAGTATGACATAACAAATGTTTAAAAGACAGATAGATCCTGTATCCTCTACTCAGGAAAGAACAGTAAAAACAGCCACCTCCAACGCCACATTAATAGTTAGGAGAGAAATGAGGTGACTTAAATAGATGGGGAAAAGCTTGTAGTGCAAAGCTCTTTTTAGATTTTCACGTCCTTCCAAGATCCTCTGAATCTAACCATGACTGTCAAGATGAGACATACGCTTTTTAATCTTGAGAAAGACTGCATACAACAGTTCTTCAGTCTTTTGTGATACCACCATTGCTCTTCCAAGTGCTGTCAACCATTATTCATTGCCAGAACGATTTAGTGTATTGTTTGCTTGAAGCGTATTTCAGAACATTGTCCTCTGCATTAGGCTGTGATATCAACTGAGCTTTTGTTCACTTAGTCTTGATTTTTATCTGCATCTGTTTCTATTTGTCATTGGTGTCTCTGGTCAAATTGGACAAATAACTACAGTAAAACTCTGCATTTTTAGTTTGTAGTTTTGCTCATTTGCTCATTCATACTTCAACTCCAGCTTTTATGCTCTGTGTAACACTGCTGTACACAGCTTCTGTAAGGTTGGCTTAATAAACTGTGTAAAGATTCTATGAGTAAGGAAATCCTTAAAGTGGCACAGAGCCACTTTATCAGCTCCAGTACCAAGTCTCTACCTTGTTTCCAGGATAGTGAAATATCACTCATCCCTGGCTGCTGTCGTACCCCCTTAGGATATTCTGAGCTGTGCCAGAGATCAGTGTTACTTCTGCAATGCTAACAACAATTATTCATTATTCCTTATAATATAGGGAATCGGGAGCACCCAACAAAGCTATTAAGCAGCAGGTTTAAAGTGAACAAAAGGAAATATTTTTCACACAGCACATAATTACATTGTGGAGCTCATAGCCTCAAGATGCTGTGAAGCCAAAATTATAAATGGGTTCAAAAATGGGCTAGACAAATTCATTATTAAACACAATGGCTGTGTGCAGTCTCTGGCTGAGGAAGAGATTGCTCAGGAAAGCCATTGATTGCTAGAAGCTAAGAGGGTATGCTGGGGAAAGATTCACTCTCTATTTTCTCTGTTCTTCATACTTTTTTGTAAACATCTGCTACTAGTACTATTGTAGAAAAAATAACGGGTCGTATGGACCTCTGGTTTTACCCAGTATAGCTGTTAACACACATAAAGAAGTAGAAAATGAATCAGTGCTTCTGTATACACAAAGCAAACAATGCAATGTGAAATGGTCATTTTTTATTATTTTTTTTTTATACACTGGTAGTCAATTTTATAGAACTAACATCACTTCTGTTTATAAAGAATACAAAGAGCTCTTTAAGTTAGCTAGCATAAGTGTTTTCTAGTTCTTTTGCTTTAGTAGGTGTTCTCCTGGTCCACTGTCTTGCTGTTGGGTTGTGAAATGCAGGACAATGATGCTGTAAAGGGAAGGAGAAAGAAAGAAATTCAGTTGTAAAATGTTTTTATTTAAAATGCAAGTAGCTGTTACGCTAAAGCCTAATCCTTGAGCCTTTATACTGAGCAGTGCTTTATTCTGCAAAGAACCTTGTTTACATTAATTAGGCCCTTTCAAGAGAATCATGTTACTTACAGTACATAGAGATAATGGAATTAAACTCCTGGTTTGGGCAGTAAACCACTTCTTGCCTTTTGGAGAGCAAAAGGGGGACAGTTATATGAATTTGGAAATTAAACAGATTGAGCTTTCAAACCACACCAAAGCATCTGCTTTGGTTTTGCACTGGGGAAAACATTTCAAATCTAAGCAAATTAGGTGTCTTGCTGCTTTCCTAGTAGTTTTATACACATTTCAATTTTAGCACTGACTTTTTAATTGTCTCATCTTTTACAACATCACCAGCTTGAATTTTACGTTTTGATGGTTACATTGTGAATCAAGTCTATAGAACCTACAGTAGCTAGAACATACAAAAACGTTTGAATCCAAGGAAAATCACATAAATTGCTCATGCTTTTTGTATGTTTAATTGTAGATCTGCTTAGAGACTGACATATTTTCCCTCCATTTGTCAGTTCTTTTCACAGCATTTCTGTTTACTTTACTGATATTTACTAAGCACATATATCTCTGGCACACAAAGAAAGCTTAAAAAGGCCATGCTATTTGCAGCATTTAGGGCTTCTATAAAGGTTATGTTTTGTGGATTGCTTTTTATTTCTTGTTACTGAGACTATGTGGTTGTTATTTTTTGGTGACATTTTTTCAAAACACTATGATTCCGGCATCAATTGATTTTTAAACGTTGCTGAGGTAGAAGGACAGCCTGGTTGGGAAGCAAATGTCTTTCCTCTTGGCATAACTAGGAGTATGTTTTCTTTTCGCTCAAGTATGCTACAGTGGAATTGCCTTAAATATCTTATAAGGGATCAGGTTGGATTTTTTTAAAATAGGCCTTTTCCAAGGGCCAAGAAATGAGTGAAACTACTAAACTTTTGTCTAGTTATACCCTGACACAGAGATCTGCTTGTGCTTATTCAATATTTGTACTCATTCCCCAGAAGTGCTCCCTCTGATACCAGTAACCTTCTCCACAGATAAAGATTTATCTTTCACTACATCCCCTCCTAGAAATGGGGACCCCACTGCTCACCTGCTGACTGCCACAGGAGGGTAAAGTGAAAATATTCGTAGTCCCAAAGCTATTGCAGGAGTATTTGAAAGCATGGAGATAGTGTGGAACAGTGATTCTCCTTCAGTGAAGGTGATACTGAACAATATGCAAGATATGCTACAATTTTTGTGTTTCCCTACGTGGTCCAGCCCAGACTTACCCTGCATCTCTCACCCAGGTTCTGCCATTGCCACCTCCTTCTCCTGAGTGCAGCAGGCAGGACAGCGTGGGGAGGGTCCTCCTCCCTAACAGTGGGAAAAGTGAGGAGTAGGAGGTGCTCCTACATTCCTGCTTTACTCCCTTCAGCTGGCAGCATTCTTCTTTTTTCCCTAGAAAAACAGTGGAGAAGATGTACTGACAAGGGGAGCCAGGCTGTGGAAACAGCTGTGAGAAGGAGTTGTACAAGGGCAGTGATTCTGTCTCTCTGGGACTGAGAGGGGAAAAGGTCACCTGCTCATGTGTCCTATTTCCCCAGTTTTGCAGAATACTAAGTGCCAGAGTCCCTGGAAACCTGACTGACTAATCTAGAAGTTTAATAGTAACATGATTTTTTTGATGTCAGGAAAGATTTGAATGGTGCCACCCATATGTCTGTTCTAGTGTGGAGGAGCTGTGTGCTGGAGTGCTCAAGCTTAATAGTGCAATAATATATAAAAGCAAAAATGGTTGCTTTCCTCTTTATTTCCATGGGGAAAAGGAAAAAATGTGCTACAGAAGTACTATTTTTAATGCTACTAATAGGTATCACATTTTTAAAAGCTGAAAATGCATGTGCATAAAGCAAAGAAGTAATCCATTCACCATACACCACAGTTCTGCCCACGCCTGGAAAAATTTTAGGATCTTGTAATGAAAAAATGAGAAGTTATCTTGGTTTATGCCAAAATTCAAGTTTGATCTTCTATCAGATCAAGTATTTGTATTTTAACTGGTATCATAAGCTTAGATGCCAGCTATTAGGACTGCAGTTAAGTTACCAAGAATGATAACTTCCAAATTTATCTAACTAATATGAAAAAAGCAAACAATACTTTTTGTGGTTTTGTCTCAGATATACTTTTAAACATATTCTTATGGAAATAAGATTCAGACTTAGGGTTAGGTAGGGAGCCAGAGTGGGACGTGGGACTACCATATTACATTGACAGATTTGCACTAAATCCAGGCAGCTTGCAGCTACTAAAATGTCTCTCCTGGAACCTTCAATATTGTTAGCAGTGGGATACTCTAAGTGTGAGAGAAAAACAGAGTTTAAGGTTCACTAAGCCTCAATCAGTTTTACTGTCTTTTAGTAACTTACTATCTTTTACTAACTTCACTATTTCTACCATCCTAGTGTCCCAGGAGCCTATTTTGTTTTGGAAAACAACCATTTTCTTTTAACTTATATTAGGTAATTCCAGGACATTTCTAGTTTTGATGCAAAGTGGGCTGAAACCTAATTTTAAAGAACACCATGTTCCATGTCCAGCAAATCACTAATATCAGGAAAGTGATCACTAATCACTGAGCTGTCAGGTAAAATTTCTCTACCATAGTCTACATTCAAATGAGAAAAGTATCCTGCATTAAAAAAAATTGGGACATAGTATGCAATCCCAGGAGAAGTATCTGTTTCCAAGAGTTCTCAGTAGAAATAGATGCTCGCCTACTCCCTCAAGTTTAATATTCGTGGCCCTAAGGGATTTCTCCAATACCTCTATCTCAGAATAGTTGAGATTGGAAGAGCCCTCTGTAGGTCATCTGGTTCAACCCCCCTGCTCAAGCAAGGCCACCCAGAGCCAGTTGCCCAGGAACGTCCAAATGGTTTCTGAGTATCTCCAAGGTTCGAGGATTCACAGCCTCCCAGGGCAAGCTGTGCCAGTGCTCAGTCACCCTCACAGTGAAAAACTGTTTCCTGATGTTCAGAGGGAACCTCCTATATATAATATTGTGCCCATCACTTCTAGTCCTGTCACTGGGCACCCTGGCTCTGTCCTCTTTGTACCCTCCCTTCAAGTATTTCTATACATAGATAAGATCTCCCTGTCCTTTCTTTTCTTGAAGCTAAGCTGTCCCGGCTCTCTCAGCTTTTCCTCATGAGGGAGATACTCCAGTCCGTTCATCTTCATGGCCCTTTGGTGAAATCTCTCCAGTATGTCCATGTCCGTCTTGTACTAGGGAGCTCAGAACTGGACCCAGCACCCCAGCTGTGGTCTCACTGTTGCTGAACAGAGGGGAAGGATCATCTCCCTTGACCTGCTGGCAACACTCCTCCTAATGCAGCCCAGGATACCATTGGCCTTCTTTGCTGCAAGGACACATTGCTGGCTTAGCTTCATCCTGTTATCCACCAGGACCCCCAGGTCCTTTTCTGAAAAGCTGTTTTCCAGCCAGTCAGACCCCAGCATATACTAGTGCCTGGGGTTGTTTCTCCCCAGGTACAGTACTTTGCATTTTCAGCTTTGTTGAACTTCAAAAGGTTCCTGCCAGCCCATTTCTCCAGGCTATTGAGGGCCCTGCGGATGGCAGCACAACCCTCTGGCATATCAGCCACCTCTCCCAGTTTGGTGTTGCTGAAAGCTTGTTGAGGGTACAGTCTGCCCCATCATCCAGGACATTAATGAATCTGTTAAACAAGATACAACCCAGTACTGACCTCCCTGGCACTCCAGCTGTATAGTCCCTAGTATATGTTCTCCCTAGTACCTCAGCTGGAAGTCTAGTCCCTGCTGAGCTGGCGTCTCATAGCAATAAGTCTTCCCCTCTTGTTTAAGTGGGTGTTTGTCTCAAAGTTGGAACTTCCACCAAGTGTTGGGACTGGAACGTTTCAGTGCCAGGTCCCTCTTGTACGTATAGCTCACTCTTCATTGTTTTCACTGGTTTCCTTGGCTGAATTTGGTGCATAGAGTCTAACAATACTTTTATTAATAAGAAATCTGATAAATACGGACTTTATTGGATTATTTTAAGCAAATAGTAATTGGCTTAATGAGAGACAGATGCCTGGAATCTTTGTATTGTCTTGTAAGGGAAATATTTATATAGAGACTCAAATTTTTAAAAGTTTTGTTTTATGGAGGAATGCAGAGAATAAAGGCATCTGCTGCTATTCAACGGAGCTTTTATAATGTTGGCTTGCCTCAATTAATCTAGCTTGAGTGCAGTGTTCTAATGAAAGGAAATGTAGAATAAAAATGTAGAGCTGCAATGTATATAAATCTTGCAATGTCTACGGAGAGCTGATAAATTGCTATATTTTCCTCAGTTTATGCAAAAGAGAAAATGAAGAAGCAGATTGCAAAAAACAAAATTATACATCAAGTCATTAAACCTCAGTCTTCATTACTGAAGAATTGTTTTGTTACTCAGTAAGATCAGAATCTGAACAAAAGAGTAGGTAGGTGACATGCTTGCAAGGGTCCTGCACATCAGAAAAATACCCACAGAATGTCATGGGTGTGATCCAAGTGCAGAACTATGATTATTCCTTTTCTATTCTTAAAGCTGTGAATGTAAACAATATTTTGCAATTTTGTCTCCATGACTAACCCTTTATTTGTTTAAATTTCTTATATCATAATCCAGTTGTGTTATGTGGACTTTGAAACTTTTCCATTAGCTCCCTTACTCCATAAACAACTCACCTTCATGTCTTCACCATATTAGCCTTTGGAAAAAAAAACTGTTTTGTCAAACAATTGCACTTTTCTTCCCTTTTTTTTTCTGGGGAGGGTGAGAGGGGTTTCTACTTTCTATGAATATTACATTTGGTTTGTTAGTTTGCTCTACTGTGCTCCTACTTGTACATAGCAAGTGTAAAACACTACCAAACTAGAGAGAGACATGCTTATTGCACATCTGCCCAGTAAGTAACGGATGGCATTCAACTTGCCATCTCCATCTTCTTTCCCGGAAGCTGCTTTTTTCTGTTAGTCCGATACTTATTTTACTTGCAGAGTATATTCTCTGAATGTATGCTGTGTGAGTGATAAATAAGAAGGAAGAAGAGACATTTGCACTGGAACATTCAGAGATCTCCATTGTATTGCACAAGGTCGATACAGGTTTAGAAGACTTCTCAAAGCTCTTTGAAAGCTTCTTTCTCAGGTATCAGGAATATACTGGCTAATTACATGGAAAGAGAGTTGGACAATCCAAATGTCCGTTGGTACACTCCTATGGATACGTGCTATGATGAAACTGTCACTTGTTTATGGTGTGTTTGTAATTTTCCATTCACAAAACACGAGTACCCTGTATCTGACGTTAGTGTAATGATGGCAGAAGTGGTCCTCAAGTGACAGTCTTTAGGGACAGCAACCTCTTTTGCCCCTCCTTCATTGTCAACCCAGAGTACTTCCTTTTCACATTATCCATTAGCTGAGTCTGGGTCATTTGAGTAGCCTGTGATCTCATGTATTACATATTTGAATAAACTGTCTGGTTTTAAGGCTGGTTGATAAATTGCAGGGATACCTCTCTTGGAATTAGAACGTGCTGTATATACATTTCAAACATCAAAATAGGACAATTTAGTTGGTGAGCTGCTGCTATTCATTAGTGTGCCTGACCAGACACTCTTCATTCTAACAAGTAGTCTTGGGGCTGTATTGAAGCACTGCTGTCTGTCAGAATGCAGTGAGCATGCTAAAAATGATTAGGTTAACAATTGACAGCAACACTTGTCATCATTGTCAATCTCATTACTGCTGCTACTATTTTTATGCTGATTATCTTTATATGGTGTTAAATATTCTGTATTATTCTTCCAGTAGTTTCTCAGAGAGGTGTGGAATCATCTAAGACCAACAGCATTTTTTTCAGTTTTTACCCACCCACTCCTTTCCAGTAAGTATGTAGTTGTCCAAAGGGAAGATGATTGTCAGAGAGCAATCACAGAGTGAGGGCCTGCAGAGGGATGTCTGGGAATAGGAAACATAACTTTAAAAAGCCAGATCCAGGAGTTTTCAATAGTGAAGTAGCGGGAGCTTCCATCACAGTGACTCTACTGTGGCCCATTACTGGTCTCCCCAAGCAGAGCAGCGTAGCAAACAATAGGCACAGGGACTGGACGCCAGCCAGGAAAAGTGGGAAGTGGACATGTAGCTTTAGATAGAAGGAGGTCTTTTTCTTTAGAACAGGGAAAATGCTGGGCTAAAAGTCAAGCCTAGAGGAATGAATAATTGTCTTTATATAAGCTAGAAAATTGTGTATTTGCAAACAAGCAAAGCAGACATCAAGGCACCAAAGTTTCCTGTGAAGATCAAAAAATGTGATGAACCAGCACAATGAAGTGTTATCCTTTTTTTTGAAAGGGCACTGCGAGTAGACCCTTATCTATTTTAGCCTACCCTACTACTCTTATTTTCCTTGAAAAGTACTATCTTATCCACTGGGAAAAACAACAGTGTGCAAAATATTTGTGTCCCATCTGTGCACACCAGCATACTCTGGCTTTTATCTTGTAGTTTAATATGATGTCAGTGTCGGCCTGTAGCAGAATTAAAATCTTATTATGTGAGCTTTGTTTCTTTCTTATCTTCTATCCAAACTATATTAACTAGAGCAGCCTAGATACACTCACAAAAGCCCTTGAGGCTCACTTAGTGAGCAAAATCTGAGGAGTGCGTTATCACTTCTGAAAGGTTAGATCAGCTGTGTGTACATTACAACTTGGATGAAGATAGGAGGGGTTTTGTTCACTTCTCAAATTCAACATTTGTTTGCTTTTGTTTCATTTCTCCACATGCTGTTTTCTGTTGTTTCAAGGAATTTCATGATGTTCAAGGTTTTTCCAAATTGTGTGGTTCTAAATCAGAAACAGCTTGTCTTTATAAGTGATTTGAATTTGTTATCAGGTTTTCTGTGCTTGGGTCAGCTGATAATTTAGAGTCAGGTGGTTCTTGTGAATTCTGAGTTCAGCACACTGTCTCAATTAGAATGATTTGTTCAGATAAAATCAGGCAAAAATATTACTGGATTAGCTAGAAATGTGTCAGAAGTCACCTTTCTTATCAGCCTATGTGCCCACCAGTTCAATGCTGATCACCTTTTATTTGAAATAATCTTCAGCAAGCAGATGACAGAAGCGCACAGTTATTAAATAAATAGTATTTCTTCAAATAATGTAGTCGCTCAAAGAGTAGTGTTCTGGCCTACAGTGTCAATCAAGTCATGGAAAGTAAGTATTTTGCCATGGAAATTAAGTATTTTCCACTTACTTCAGAGAGAGTTTCTTGGAATCCTTAAACCTTGTTTGATGCATTACATAGCATATCTAAGCAATGAGTGAAGTAGTTCTTATCAATCACTATATAAAACATGAATGAACAGAAAATTATAATGACTACAATGTAAAGTTTACTACTTCAGTTAAATGCAAATTGTTGTTTTTCTTCTGATGACTGAAAAATTGTCTGTCTTTTCTTCTCCCCTCTCTCTCCTCTCTTTCTCTATATTTTTCGTTTTCATTTTAATTTTTCTTCTTTTTTCTTTTTATTTTTTTTCTTTTTTCTTTTTTCTTTTTTTTTTTCTTTCTTATTTTAAACTAATTGCAAACTCTTTACTACAGGAAGAAAAAACTCGGTAGTTCTTGCCTACTTTTTTCATAGCACATTGTATCTTTATGCTCTGCTTTAATAACATTTCATTAGCTCTTTGAAACCATTCCCTGGGGCAAGCTTTTATTATTTGCAAAGTAAATCAAATATCATAGTGCTAATCTTTTGGAGGAAAAATGGACTAGACTCACAAGAAATATTTAAATCTTCTATTTGTTTTCTGAATTAAAATTTAAAGTGCACAAAAAGATCCAAAATAATATTCTCAAAGCTCTAAGGTACCTAAAAATGCTTTGTAGAATCCACCTGCCTGCTAACATTCTGAGTTCAACAGAGACAATCTAGGAGTTCTAAGTAGAATTGTGGAAGGAATGTTTTGCTTGGCAGAAAAGCACTTGAAAAATAGTTTCTTGATTAAAAATTGGGAACAAAAAAAAAATGAGAAAAACCCACAGTTTTACAAATTCTAATGGAGTAGCAATGCACAGGCAGATAGATATCCTTGTGTAAATTTTGGTGACTCCAAACAGAGGGAAAGGAAATGAGAAGCAGAGTTGCAGCCAAGGAGTAAAGAGGAGTTGGAGGAAACCACTGCTAGGATGTCATTTCCTTTCTTCTGCAAAGCTTACTCAACAGGAAGTCTCAGGCAGTCTTAGCAAATAGTGCAGTTCTGTGATGCAAAAAATCAAAAGTCGTTTTGGCACCATTAACAGCAATATCACAGCTTGCTCTGTCTGGAAGTTCTAGGCATCTGTCACTGTGGCTACTTGGAAAACAACGGCAACAAAACACCACCAGAAGTTAGCACTGTGACATTGGAAAAATGAGTGATTTTTTGATAATTTGGCAGCCAATAGGTACTTTGGGTACCTTGTCCTCTAATACAGGAGTGAGGTAAATTTTCAAAGATGGGGCAAAAGAGGCACAATGTCATCACCATCAATAATAATGATAACAACAACAATAATAATTATTATTATTGCTGTTATTATCTTTATTATTATTAGTGTTGTTAACTCCCTTGAATTAAGTCGTAGTTAGATGTAATGGTACCTTGGATACCTGCATTAGCTCAGAGTTGATGTCTCTTCCTTCATGCAATACCTTAAGATAACTCTCCTTTTTGACCCTATTCAAACTCTGTCATAGTGATCAGGCTGAGTATTTTTCTTCTGTCCAAGGAAGGACAGAAGTATACATGAGGTATTTACATGTTACCCTTCTGAAGATGCTATAAAAAAGTTAACTTAGAATTTAAACCTTTATTCACACATTCAGTGCACTGTATGTAACCTTGAGTTCTGCTCTTTTTGTGTAAATGCCTGTATCTTGGTAAGTAGGAATTCTCATTAAGAAGTAAACGACTATGTGTCTTTTACTTGTGTAGTGTGCAATTAACACGTGTAATTATGTCCTTTGGAAGCAAGGAGTTAGCAGAGTTACTGAATAACGAAGTGGATAATTTTGTTCATGAAAGGATGCATAGTGCCTGTGTGGTGATCAATGTCCTTCTGTATTTCCCCAAAAGAGATTTCCTATCTTAGCACAGAAGTATTTGGTATTCAGTGTAGCCTGTGTTCATTCACTTTGTATTTGCAGACATTACAGTCATGAGTGTTGCTCAAGTTCACTGTCTTCTAGAGATTGTACAAGGTATAATAGTTGTGAACAAAAATTTAATTATATATTGTATTTTAAAAAATGGGTGAGGAATAGGGAGATACGAAAATGCCATAAGCTTTACATGAAAACTATTCGTTAAGTCCTCCAAAAGCAGGAAATCTGTTTTCATGAGAGGAAATAAGCACTGCTTGAGACTAACTTTAATTTTTTTCACACACAAGTTAAAAATAATATATCCTGCACCTTAGTTACAATGCAAACGTGCATATTGTACCCAGAGGGTCCTTCCTATAAAAAAAAAGATCATAAAATCCCATCAACACACTATATTTTTCTGCTGGAGATAAATCAGGAAGATTAATGAGGTTAAGTTATTGCTATCTAATATGCCAGGGAATAAGTTTCTAAATTAGAATTTTAATTGTAAGTCCTATTGCAGTCTTCATATTAATTCAGATTTCGCCATATTTCTAAAATCTTTCCTTATATGGAAGTCTTAAAGATTTTTAAAGGAATTAAAGTAATGGAGTTTTTAAAACTTAAGTAGGTAAAATGGAAATGGCTCTGAAAGCCTGTAGAAACTAGGTTATCTAATAAATTTTTAGACCACTCTGCAGAATCTATAAAGGTTTCTATTCCTGCTGTTGAATCTTACAAGTGCATTTCAGGTGTGGTGGTGTTAGATCCCAAAATGAGAAATGTCATCAACAGATCTCATAAATAGGTTGGTTTAAAAAATATGCAGAAAGTAATTCTCTCTTAGTTACTGTAGAAGTACTCCATGGCACACTCTTGCAGTATGGCCATGGTTTAAGACCAAATGCCAGTTGATCACTGGAGACTAAATGTACTTGGCTACCAAAATCTTTCAGTCACAGATATATGCAATTTTTCAAATTGCACAACTTCCCTGTTCCTCAGCAGAGAGGATACACTCCAGGAGAGAAGTCAGGTGGGTCTGCATGGTGATGCCAGCCACACCACATCTTCTCTTACAGTGTCTCTCAATGGCCTCCTCCCTTGTCCTCTGGGTCCTCTCCCCGAGCAGTCCAGGAGACTGTCACATAGGAATGTGCAGAAAATAATAACTAATTCTTGCTTATCTTGTTCAAATACATTTGATGCCTAAAAACTTGCTTTCACCGTGGCTGACACTTACCATCTGCTATTCCTGAAGGTGTTCAACACCTTTACGACTTTCACAGTGACTGACAAGTCACTTTCGATTAAGTTACTGTTCTATTCGTATAACTGAGCTACTCTCTTAACCTATAGTGGTAACTGAACCTCATGTGCATGTGCTAACGCTATTAACTAGAGCTGCCTCATACTGACTGCTCCAAGTATCCATGTCATTAAAGATACCACACCAAAGCAGTTCAGTCATTTCAATAGGTTTTCGTTACGCAGCTACAGCTTGACTAGACTGGCCAGCCTTCCAGGGAGTACCAAAGCCCGTGACTTTAAAAATACAAATGTATTAGAAAGTACAGTAATTGAAAGCATCTTGCCACTGATAAACGAGCTAAATCCAATTGGTAAATCGTGCTGCAGTTAGTCAGCGGAGGAGGTGGCTGTTACCCTTCCATTTCAACACTTAATGTAGGCAGTGACTATCATGTTTAGTGTCTCAAAAGACCAGAATAACTTTGCTTTCCTACTCTTCTTCTTGTTGGTAATGTAGACTAACCTAAATGCACCTGAGAAGCAAAAGACTGTTTCCTACCTCTGGCTATGCAAGCCTTTATGAATGGATGTTTGGTTTTGGTTTTTTCACATCAGTTCATGGAGGCAGTACTACATAAAGGAGCATCAGGAACAATATTAGAGAGTTGCTGTATGTCAGACTTTAAGACTGATCTGCACCTTTCATCTCACGCTCAGAAAACCTTACGCAAGCTATCAGCCTAATTTTTCCAAAAAAAATCCAAATGAAACAAGTGAGTTTTGGCGATAACATCAATATCTTCTATTTGCAGCAGCCTTTATTGTTTTTTTTCCTTCGGTGTTCAGACCTAGGTTTTAGTAACACACTGGTAAGTGCTTTATTACTGCTGAAGGCAGTTTACATTGATTAGATAGATTTTCACATTGGCTTTTGCAACAGACAGTTTTCAAGGGCAGACATAGTAAAATGTTCTTTTGAATTCCATTATTTGAAAACTGGACATAATTCTCAGTGATTGAAGCTGACAGAGAAGAACAAGCTGATGGTGAATATATTCTCTAGTGGCACGCTGTCATCCACAAATGCTTTCAGTGACCAAAGCAATGATTGAAGTATGAAGAGCTGCTTGCATACAGGGGATTGCCATCTGTGAAATCTTTTACCACTGCTCACAAACACTTGAGGTGATCTATTACTTGCTGTATGAGTTTGTGCACCGTGTATTGGTGATGCGTTTTCAATGATAAAATCTTTCCTCAAAGTGCCTAGAAGATTAAAAATGTTGTTTCAGCTTGGACCTCTCTGCAGATTTCTTTAATGTAACTATCAACTCTCCCTTATTAATTCCTTAACAATCTAAATACCCAGTTATCAACAAACTGCATGTGATTATTTCAATTTTCTGTTAAAAAAAAAGTTAATGTTGTTAAGTAACAGAACATCCTTACATGCCATATATTTTGCAGATTCTGAATACTGAAAACCAATGGACTTACAGATTTACTGTACTCATAAATCTTGCACTATTCATTAAATGAGCCTGAAGGTCCTTGTCCTTAAAATATATTGCTTAAAGTAAAATGTATATTTACTGGGGTTTGTAAATACTAAGAACAGTCTAATGCAACACTAGGATCTTAACTCAGAATTTAATGGATGCATTTTTTCCTGTCTGTAATCTGCCTGTATAAAGTCAACACAGAAGTAGTAAAGGTAAAATAAGTGATATTTCTTCACTATCTAATTCAGGGCATTTTAGAAATCTAACTTAGCTGCAACTCAAACGACCTATGGTAGAAAAGTAAGTTTTTTCTATAGCTAATTGAGTTTAGACAAAGACCCCCATTAGGGCCACCATTAGTTGTCTGGTCTGACCTAAAGCAGAGAGTGTGCATAACTCTCTGTAGGTAGCTTAAAAACAATCCCAGAGGCATTTATAACTGAGTAGGTCAAATTACTCATTTTGCTAAAGTACATCTTAATGTGGTTATCTAGAAATAGCAGTGGAAAAATGTATGTTATCAGCAGACAAACTTAGGGTCAACCGGGAAAATCAGACATCATAAAGAGTCATATATTTAAAAACAAATCCACAGATCAAACTTAAGATTGTTACTGAGTGGAATATGCGTTTATTTGTACCTCTGAATAATATTCTTGCTTATTAAGTAGTCAGAACAAGATTTATGATGTATTTAACTTCTCATTCCTGTGCTCGTAAGAGCTTGCATTTTGTAAATGACATTGTAGGAGACTACACTGTTGTCACGTAGCAACTATAAAGTATGTTTTTAAAAAGTTGCTGCTTGCTCTGGATTTATAATAAATACAATAATTCTACTTTACACTTTACATTTGTAGATCTTAAAGTGCTTACAAAGATGCATTATTTTTACTGTCCTTAATTGGAAGCAGGGAAATCTGGGATGGAAAGTGTGTTGCCAAAAATGACATTCAACAGAGCTACAAATTATATACTGAAGATCTCACGCTAGTCTCCACCAGCCTCTTCAAACTGTACTTTTACATAGGTCCCTTCCAATATTTTCTGGTCTTATGATTTTTAAATGAGGAAAGGGAATAATTTAAAAAAATCTGTATTTGTAATGATTATCTCCCCCTCTCATTTGAGATATTGCAGTTATTTTCTAGTCTGAGGGTCACAGTGAATTAGCCCTTGGCAAATATTTAATTTTTAATGGAAACCAGTGCAGCATTGAGTTAAAGCAAGCAAAAGCTTCACATTCATCCTAAGATGAACCTGCTGCTGCATCATTGACCACTTCTCATGTTGCATATACACCAGTTCTGTGTAATTCAGGGTTTCTCAGAAGCTGTTTTATCCCGATTATTGAAATATTTTCTAATAACAGAATGACAGCTGACATTGCATACTGAAATGTCTGCTGTAGCAACAGCTGGCTTGAAAAGTGTTTCGCTTTTCAAGTAGATCACAGAGGCTGGCTGGGTAGCCAGCGTTTTGTGTGATTTGAGTGAAAGAAATACTTATTTTAAATTATTTGAGAGATGTCCTACACTCATTTTCGGTTCTCCATTGCCCTTGCCAGTTTGGTGGAATAAAGCTGTTTGGGGTCATATTTCTTCCTAATAGTCCACATTTTTAAGGAACTTTTAAGGATGAATTAGAATGAATAGCCAGTAAGATACTGTGTGGGCTGCTGTGCAGCAGTCTCCCTGAAGAGTGATATGTCAGGAAAGACATTAAAAAAATTTCTGTAATGAAACACATATTTCTTACAAGTAAGGAAGGATCTTGACAGATCATCTGTTACGAGGTATCCGCTCTGTTCTTTGCTTGTGGGACAAATGGGATTTCTCCTTATAATTCATTGTGGATTATCGTTCTGTTGCAGTTAGTGTAATGGCAGTACACGGGGAATTAAGGAAATGACACTCCAGCTGTCTTTTACAATAACTGTTTCTTTTTATGCTTTTGCACTGTAATACCTCTTCCTTCAAATTATCTTTTCTGTACACTTCTCATTGAAATAGCTCCGTATATCCCGAAGTGAATTAAAAGAAAAATGGATCTACATAAATTACTTCTGTTTTCCCTATGCAATAGGTTTTATTTCATTCACTAATTTCTTGATAAAAAAACAAAAGTAAAAAATATATACGGAGTTCTTTTTCTATAATGCATTTTTAATAAAGAAAGTGAAGTCAATATGCAGGAGCTGGAAACATAAATCTGTCTCCTGGTTTTTGTTATTGTGTGAGGTTTGATATATATGTACTGTAAAGAATCTCTATGTGGAGATACATTATTAGGATATATTTTATCAGTAAGGCTCATTAAGCTTGTCATTGTTTTCAGAAGTCCCAAACAGGTGGGAAAAATTGAACCCGTACATTAGCAGATGAGAAGCAGACAAGCTGCCCAAATGAGTACATTGCCTATTGTATATCTTCCCTGAATTCAACACCGTGCAAATCTTTCCCACTTGGCTCCAAAGATTTACTTTAATCAATCGGTTTGAAGCAATTTTGTAAAAGTTCATTAGTGGGACAGGGAGAAGCGAGAAGTCCCTACGAATATATTTGGGTTCTCCGTATGTCAAGGTATAGGCTTGGAAGCTGTATCAGCAGGACTCTTTCTCTGTAGCAGCACATGTAATGCTTAGTGAATTAGACCCAAAACCACTTGCTGGGTAACGTCTTATGGATCAATGCTGTGAACTAGTCTCTAGAAGGAGGACTGTAACAAAACGAGTAGTAGTCTCTCTGGCTGCCTGAAACAGAAAATCCTGAGGGAGATACCAGGTCAAGTTTTAGAACGGATGGATGAATGATTAGTTTGTTCTGCCTTTGGAGCTTTGTTGCTGAACATTTCCATCTCTCTTTTGCCTTTAATTACGTTTAATTGTTCATCATCCCATATTGTCTCAGAGTAAGTGTGAACTTTGCAAGAAATTGCGACATATTGAGGTCTTTGCCCATGGAGAGCAATTCCTTTTGCCGTTCAGTCTGGCTTATTACAAAAGTATTTTCCATGCAGCCTGAGTTGAGAGTGCTCTGGAGTGGAAAGGCTTGCTTGCTTTGGGTGCTGTTGGCAGATATATAATCAGATAATGATTGGCGCCTTTTTGGCAAACAGCCACAAAGCTGTAAATCATTTTAGAATTTGCAGGGACCCGCTTCTTTATCCTGCCAGGAATCTGGATTTCTTAGAGCTCTACCCAATGATGGTACACCATGATTAAGGAGAAACTTATATAATTTTTATCATTACTGTTTTAATCATTTCAATTTGCAAACCTAAACATTTTCTAAGGAAGTGTGGATAGATGAAAGACAAACAAATTGAAGCCTTTTGACAAGGCTTCTGTTTTTCATAAGTTATTATTTACAAACTTTTTAGAAATAATCCATGTATTCCCAGGAGTTTCCATACCATAAATTAGAAAATAGCACTCTAGTGAACGTACTAAAAGATAATTCATTTTATACACCGAATGACCCTGTGTTCCAGTCACTTCAGCAAGAGATCAAGGCTTTATTTTGACTTTTATGCTCTTTACTAATGGAAATCGTTGGGATTTGAACAACAATGTATTTCAAGTGTGAGGACAAGGGACACTAATGGTAGTCCATTTAATGGGCATTATCTATTTTAAACCACTCAGAATGTGTTGAGGTCTTTCGAGAGTGATACAAACTTCCCGAGGTTTTTCCTGTTTAGTTTGGGACTTAGCCTTTTTTGCCTTCTGTTACCAGAAAAGTAAGTCATATACCTTCATGTCCCTCCTGAATCAAAAGGTTTAATCTCCTGATCATTCTAGCAAAAAGATGAAAAAATAATTTAAGACCGGCCATTACTCTGATAGAATTCCACAGGTTTGTTTGTTAACTAAATGATTTTAACACAAGATTAATATTTCAATACAAAATGATAAAATGCATCTACGTTATATAATTTACAGATACAGTGCATAAATTAAGAAATTGTGTAAATGGTCTTTTAGACCACAGAATGCACAGGACAAATAGGACATAAGAACTTGCATGCTGCCCTTTAGGTAGCTTGTGCATTTTATTAATGTAAAAATATATTTTTAGCATCTTCAACTTTCTTATTTACATTAAATTTATTAACTACAGCACAGAAGTTTGGTGGATATTAGATTATATTTTTCAGAAAATCGCATTATTTTTATTCTCTGACAAAATAATCATCGTGCTGGTATCTTGTGTTTTAAAAAAAAAAAGACACATGCTCATTGAATCCAGATTTTTTTAAATGCCTATATTTGCTTAGATCCATGAGGTCATCTGCCAAGAAGTAAGTGAAACTTGTGGATATGTCAAAAATGAAACATGTTAGTACGGTGTATAATTCTGCACTCAAATACTGGAGCAACTCCAATGTTGATGATGAAGCTCCTTCAATTTCATGTATGTGTACAAGAACTATGCAGAGAATCAGGATAGCACAAATGAAGGACTCAGTGTTTTGCAAGCATGCAACTTTATGAAAGGTTTAATAGCACTTCACATGTAAATAATTCTTCTTGCTATTACACACACAAAATCTCATAATTTTAGATAACATCTGGAGCTATGCGTAAATACCATTTAAACAGGAGACTCATCTTTTTGCTCAATGAAAAAGCTGGCTAAACGACTCTTTAACAACAATACCTGCAAGTACTGTTTGCCTTTCTCCTTGGTTTATCCCTAAGGTAACTGTTGCTGCCTGCTTTTCTTAATGTCACTTTCTTTCCTTTTTTAGAGTTTCTTTGAAGGACAGTCTGCACCGTGGGATTCAGCTAAGAAAGATGAGAACAGAATGAAAAATAGATACGGGAATATCATTGCATGTAAGTGTTGACAACATAATTGTGCACTGCGTTAACTTCCCTTCAGAACTGGATGAGAATGACCACCAGCCTCGTGCTCACATCAGGCTTATATTCCTCTTCACTAATTAAGAAGATAAAAGTGAGGGATGACGTTACTTTTTTTTTTTTAATTGAGAAAACTGTCAGATTTAATGCATTTTCTCCACTAGGCTCTTGTATATCTTCCACCATGTGATCAACATTTGCTTAATGGGGAATGACACCTTTAACCAATACTTGGCTCTAACAGCTCCCAAACTGCTCCTGGCAGTTTAGTGAGAGTATCTGTGATTACATTGGTACCTTCGTACTGGGTTTTGGATATCGTAGGAGTGGACAATACTGCTGCATAAATATTCCTTAATAACAGTGACAGCTATCCTGTATTACCCTCTTAATGCTAGACAGACTCTAAAGGAAAAAACCAGAGTCTATATGTTTTACTTAAAAATACAAAGCTTAGTAAGATTATACTAATAATCTAATAACTTGAGGAGTTGATAGCATGCTTTGGTGAATGACCCCTAAATCTGGCATTATGAGATTGCAAAATGTTGTGGCAAGAGATGCTGCACATGAACACGGGGGCAGAAAATATAGAACATTAAGTGTTGCACTTAATGGGTAAGTTCCCAGTGTTTATATAGGGATGCTGCCAAGATGTGTAGGGATGAGGTCAGGAAGGCCAAGGCACAGCTAGAACTGAACTTGGCAAGGGATGTAAAGAAAAATAAGAAAGGCTTCTACAGGTACGTTAACCAGAAAAGGAAGGTTAAAGAAAATGTACCCCCCCTGATGTGCAACAGTGGGGAACTTGTATCAACAGATGAGGGGAAGGCAGAAGTTCTCAATGACTTCTTTGCCTCAGTCTTCACTGGCAACCCCCTTCCTCCTAGCTCTTGTGTTGATGGCACAAAAGTTGGAGATGAGGGTAACAAAGTCCCTCCCACTGTAAGTGAAGAAAAGGTACAAGATCAACTCAGGAGCCTGAAGATATATAAGTCCATGGGACCAGATGAGATACATCCCAGAGTCCTGAAGGAACTAGCTGATGTAGTTGCCAAGCCACTTTCCATGATATTTGAAAAATCATGGCAGTCAGGCGAAGTCCCTGCAGATTGGAAGAAGGGGAACATCACACCCATTTTTAAAAAGGGTAGAAAGGAGGACCCTGGGAACTACCGACCCGTCAGTCTCACCTCTGTGCCTGGGAAGATCATGGAACAGATCCTCCTAGATGCCATGCTTGGGCACATGAAGGACAGGGAGGTGATCCAGGACAGCCAACATGGCTTTACTAGGGGCAGGTCCTGCCTGACTAACCTAGTGGCCTTCT
>JAOXNO010000013.1:106138217-106212226 GCA_028565335.1 Limnodromus scolopaceus | reverse complement strand
CTGCTGACTGCAGGGAGGTCGGACTAGATGACCTTTGGAGGTCCCTTCCGGCCTGGGCAATTCTATGATTCTATGATATGATTCTATGATTCCTTCCCTGATTGTCCTTTCACAATCTAAGCTTAAGATATGAAACGTATGTGTTTCTACGAGCCAGCCAGATAATGATGAAGCAGGTATAAGTAGAGAAATAAGCAAGTCACAGCATGTCGGAAGTTTTGTAAGCATGAAAATGGTGGCCTTTAAGGAGGGATCATTTAATGATACTACTGCAGTTTAGAAATCATGTATAACCCTAGGTGCATGGGACAGCATAGAAAAATAAACAGTGCTGAGCATTTGGAGGACCTGTGGAAGGAGTATGTAGTGCGTATTTCAACTGCATAACTTCCACGCCTAGTCTACATGCTCATCCAGGCACAAATCTACCTAGGTTTCCCCATCAGTGGACCACGTGGACACGACAGAGAGAAGGACAGCTCTTCTAGAGAAATGATTCAGAAATAGAGCCCGTGTGAATGCTTCTGAATCACCACTTCAAGAAGTCCTCTCTGTAGTGCATGAATAGGCCCTTATATCACTGTGGCCCAGCTGAGCTGAGGCAGTCTACAAAGAGAAAAGAGCTCTGTAACTTGCTGCAGAAGGAGAAGGAGAACCTGTAGGATATGCTTGTGGAGGCAGAGGCAAGTGAAGCACAAGATGCTATCTGCCACATCATTTTGAATGGACATGATAGTCTTGCTGTGTATTTTGGATGTATGCTATGCTACTTACTGAAAAAAGAAATGAAGTCTCATACGGGAATGGGAATATCACGATGGGCTGAAGCATATGCAAAAGAAGATAAGTTAGCTAGATGTGGTTCTGCTTGTTTCCCTCCAAGCGATCTTTAATGTGTAACAAACTTATTATTTTGTGAGGATGCAACAATACATTAGATGACTATTATAATTTAAGTAAGAATACTGAAGGCAAAAATAAGAATACCAAAAAGTTTTATGGTTATCCTTCCTTTGTGAAATTTTGTTTCCAGTCCAAGCCTATGACAATAGATCTCTCTTTTAGTCAGGTTTAGTGTTGTCAGTCCCTTCTTTAATGTCATGTTAACTGTCGTCTTACACTTTGACACCCTTTAGTTGAAGAAAGCAGAAGACTGCTAGTGCTGTATGTCTGAGGTAATGAAGTGATGAGTAACCAAGGGAAAACAAGTAAAAGATATTAGATACACAAATCAATGGCAATTACAAGTGATACTGAAGGCCTTCTGAGAGGGCAAATATAACTCAGATCATTTAGATCTCAATTTACTTTTAATGTCCTCAGTACTTAGCAAAGGGAAAGGAGTTGGATGGAGTTGTTACCAAAAACACTTCCTATTTATGTGGCTATGAAAACACAGATAACACAAGTTAAAATTAAAATCCATTAGAGTTAAAGGCAATATCTTAAAAGAGACACTGAAACTGCCCACAGTTTGTCATCTGTTAAATACATGTATTCAAATAGGGTAGTTAACTGTTTAATTATTTTATGTGTTTTTCTGCTGCCTAAATGATTGCTTGTCTCAGAGTCTGAGGGTACAATTTTAGTGGGCCACTTTTGAAAATTTGTCCCAGATAGTTGTATAAAGTATTTGCTTTAGCTGAAAAACATTTTACTAAATTGCCCTTTTATTCTGTCATTAAAGACTTAAAAAGTCGACGGTTCAGGTACCACTGACTACATGTGCATGATTATAATGAAATGTATATTTTTTTCTGTAAAACATTTAATGTATTTTTTTCCATCCATTTATCCTCTTTGTTTAAATTTTCCCCAAGATACTACTGTTATATTGTTGCTTGTAGTCATTATTGTTCTCTGAGGGAACTAAGACAATAGCACCAAGCGGCCAGCATTGCAGGAGCTTGTCAAAATGGCAATGTGCTTTACATTACTCAAGTGCTGTGCATTTAATTGGCTACAAGCATGCCCTGCCCACTGTATGAAAGTGGCTACAACTGGTGAGCCACTGTATCAACAGGCTCAATCATGATCATACTTCAGTCACGCACAGAAAACACGTTCCTTCTTTACTGAACCCAAAATACGTGTTTTCTCAATAGGAGCTAAAACCAGCATGAATGATAAATGAATCTTTTTTTACCTAAGAAAAATTCTGGTTCTACCATAATTGTGTAGGGTTATGCATGGATTCTAGTAAAATCTATTGGTTTTTCCTCAGGAGAGATCTTGAGGTAGTTTCAGAATGGGAGGGGTTCTGTATTTATTTTTACTTAACTCAATATTGACTAAATGAGAAGAGAATATTGATCACAGCTTTTAAAAGCAGCTAAAGATTTTAGGTGAGACATTTATAAAAGGCTTGATTTGCAAAGAATCAGCAAGGCACGTCCCAAGGAAGGGTCATTGGCTAGGCATGCTAATCAACCAGCTACTCAAGGGGCTTGTTAGAGATCACAGTCTGCAGACTGTCATACACATGTTGTAGGTAACGTGAGGGGAGGCGAGAGTAAAATGCTTATATTCATTATCTATTACCATTTTCCACAAAGACAAATGGATTCTATCATAACTCATTTTGAAAGCTTAAGTGATCAGTGCGAAGTTAAACTTGATCTCCTAATAGAGGGCTATCAAAATAACAATGAGCTGGAAAAGAGAGTATTTAAAAGCTACAAAAATTGTCAAGAGCAGTTGAAGTATAAAGGAAAAAAATACCCTAAAAATCTAGACAGTTAACCTGGTGGCTATTTAAGAATCAACATACATGTTGGAAGAATATATGACTTGTGTACCTCTTAGGTTTAAATCTACTTGACATAAGCACAGGCATAGACACAGTAACATTTCTTTTTGTTGACCAAAGAATTTTTTCAAATTAAGAAGTGTTGCCATGCAGCAAGGAGTTAACTAGAGTTTTCAAAGCAGTAAAAAAGGGAGTCACTCCAGGTCCACTGCAAATGAATGGGTATTGAACAGTCCATTACCTCCAGAATTCCCAGAAACTTAGCTGAGAATGCAGTACTAGAAAGCATCCACGTGAGAAGAAAACAGGGCAGAAAATTTATATGAAGATATAGTTATGAAGTAAATTCTCTAGTTTTGCCCATTCTGAAGCAAAAATTATTGCGAGGAAAGAATGGAGTAAATAAAGAAAACAGAAAAATAACAGGAAAGGTAAAGAAAAGGTGACACGGCATATTATTCAATTGTATAAATCAATCTCAAAGAAATAACAGGAAGTTATATTTTTAAGATGTTACTTAATGGGAAATTTAAGCTCAGTTTGCCCAATATGAAACTCATTGATGTGCAAGTTATCAAAGACAGGAATCTGTTGCCTAAACATAGTCTTGAAGTGCCATTTCAGGTGACCTAGAACATCTGCACAGGACCAACAAATACGACACAGAACCCATGAGACAGTTGTGTTATTCCATAGTGGCAGCTGAAGGCTAGGTAGTACATCCCAAGGTATATAAAGTGGCATGAGATGCTTGTGTTTAGACAACTGAATCCTGCCCTAAGTAATATAAAAGTGGAGGTCTTTACTAACCTGAGTCGACCATTTACCATGCTTTTAAGTCAATCATGCAGGAAATCATTAAAATGTTGATGAAAACATACCATGAGTCCAAGCAAGCTTGACTTCTGGAGTCTGCTTGCTTTGGATCAGGCTCCGAAACTGTAAAAGCAGCAACCATGTCTGGAACTTAGAAAGTTCCTAATGTAGTATCTTCCTTAAGTAAGATGGATTTTTAGAATTAAGTGCCTATGAACCAAACCTCTGTTCTAAAGAAACTGATAAATAGCTTAATTTAGCAGAGAATAGCAGCAACACTTGGATAAGCATAGCTTGGTAGGGTCAGACCAGTATGGGTTGTATAACGGAGACTCACATTGCTATAAATTTTTAGTCTTGGAAAATAGAACAAAGAGGCTGAAAAGGTTGACCTGATGAACATAATTGATTTGAATATTCCAACAGGTTTGGGAAAACTCATTCTTGAAGACTTTTGGGTGAAATAATCACAAGAACATAGCAAAATAAGAGCTATTGGAATGTAGACCTGGAATTCTAATTCATTCTGGTTTTTGGTTTACAATTGTGCTCTTTCTCACTCCCAAGAGAATCCTAGGGAAGCAAATGATGCTGTGAGATCTGTAGTCCCTGAAATTTGGAGCATAAAAGAGGATGAAATAAAGAATTTGCTTCTTTCTTTCCTACTCAGCCATTTGAAAATCTCTTGACTTGTAATTCTAAAACAATGTTATTTCAAGAACCACTTGGCCTCTCCTTCCTCCACCATAATTTGGGAAAATATTATGGTACTTATGATGAAGTTGGATTTTTAAGCCACTTCATGTTCTTTCATTCATTCATGATCTCTTAGGATTTTTAAAGTTGAAAAAAATAGCTATTCAGAGCTTGGGTGGCAGGTTTCAGGTGCTCTAATGCTTATTTACATTTACAACAAAATAATGACACGTCATGAAGGTCTATCGTCAGCTGCAAGTGATACTAGCTCAGCTAGCAAACAGCATTCAAAACCAATAATACACAGGTATCTAATTAGCAAGAGTAACTTGTAAACAAAGCAGTAGCAAAGTGGCTATTTACCATCTTTCCATCCTTGAGATCATCCCCTCAAGTTGTTTTATCAACAACTTGTGCACCATTCTGGAAAAGCCATTGTGTTTGGTTGGTTTTGAAGCAAGAGAATCAAGAGGGGCATATGAAGTCTCAAAGAAGCAGAAGCCCTGCCAGCATACAGAGATTTTATGTTTTTGAGGGGAGGAAGGGGAATGTAGCCTCTAGCACTTCTTAATCACTGCTGTGGTATAATAAAGAAAATGAGGCAGCTGACGAGAAATGAATTCATGCCATGGTGTTTTGGATTGGAATTTGGAAAATAGGGTTGGAAGTGTTTGCACATTCCTGGATAGATATAGATGGCCACAGGGGAGCAAAATTTGGTGGCAAAGCCATTATCTGGCTGCTTTGGTTTTGTCATTATTTTATTTTGCTTTCTTCTTTACTGAAAACATAATGAATTTCCGTTAGAAACTGTGAGGGGGCAGTATGTCTTGGAGAATGACTTCAGCTTATTTTGAGTACCAGCAGAAGCATTTCCAAACGATTAAACCTTTGACAACTTAATGTTATTTATTTTATTGACAAAAGGGAAGGGGGGCTGTCAATGCAAAAAGCATAATTGCAATGGATTTCACATTAGAAATATATAAGACATTCAGACTGAAAATCAGAGGGGATTTGGAAAGCTTTATAAATGACTGAAATGAAGATTAAATGTAGATACAGTGTTTTCATGGACAACAAAACAAGCATGAACTTGCAAATACTGATGTTTTAGTTGACTTTAACGTAGTGTTTTGATGAAGGCTTTGTTACTGAATGTGTCTTTAATTACTTTTTTTTTTCTGTCCATTGATCCCATTTCAGATGATCATTCTCGAGTGAGATTGCAGCCCATTGAAGGAGAAACAAGTTCCGATTACATCAATGGAAATTATATTGATGTGCGTATACTGATGTAGTCAACAAACAATGTTGTGTTCAGTCAAAGAGGCAGCTCTTATTGTTCTCATGCTATTCATAATTTGTAATAGATATCACAGCTAATATCAGCTGTTAAACATTGTTGGAAAGTACTATCTTTGGAAACTAGGTGTACACTGAAGGAAAAAAAAAGCCTACAAGGTTTTGACGATAAGCAAATGAAAGGAGTCATTTCCTCAAACTGCCACTAGTCTGAAACCTTGCCAGCAACGCTGTATGGCTACTTTGCCTGCTGGTGCTTATATGGGCAAACAAAATGTTATTTTCACTTTCTGTCAACAGCTTGGCATCATTCCACATTTAAAAGAAAGCTGTTTGCATATTAATGTGACAAAACTCTGTAATGCCTAATGCAGAGATTTGCAATCTCTTGTCATCTCTGCACTTTTAAGTCGCCTTCAAAGTATATTCTGCAGCTGTTAACCAGTACTTCTAATGCAAGCAAGACATTTCATTAAATATGTAGGCTGTTTAATTATTGAAGGTGGCTTCTTTGTTCATTCTGCATCATGTTAACTTAATGTTTTACATTAGAATAAATTCTTTAAGAGACAAGGTGTTTTTTGTTGAAAGAATGAACTCAAAAGTAGAATTGAAAATCATTAAAAAGTCAATACTATCAAAAGCCAGAAATCGATAGATAGCAAAGATAATAATTTTATTATTTACATGGAGTGCTAGATGTTAGGCTAAGTAAAAAAAGTGTTGCTTCATAGGAAACTCTGTCTGCTAAATATTTCTTGTTCAGCAATGCCATCATTGAAAATGGTGTCACAGTTTGCAGTTCTAATTTAACCACCAATATGAAACAGGAATGTAACAGATGTTTTTCTCAGAGTATGAAGCAACTGGAGCTGTACAAAAAAAATATGTACTTCAGTCTGAAGTCTGAATTTGTAACTTTCTGAAGATATGTCCTTCTATTGATGTTTATTAGCATGTTCAAGAACATGAAGTTAAGCTCAGATTTCTGTTTAGTCGCTTGCTATTTGAAAGAATAGCACAGTCACCAAGAGATAAAGGCATATATGGAAATATATTTAGTTAGACATCTCACTCAACTCTGAAGGGAATAATCTGTCATGAAAGGAAAGAGAGTTCACATTGGGGACCTAGATTTGAATTCACTTTCACACTTTCTCCAGGATTCAAGATTGTTCTCATTTTAGGCTACTAGTATGTTTTTGTGTCAGGTTTGGCTCTGACTCTAAAATATTAAAAGATGTGAGGAATAAGGATTTGGACCACACGGTCTTATTTTAAATGCTGGTAAGATAGCTGCATAGCAACCTTTTATGCTTATGGAAGTACAAAAGGATGGAGAAAGTGCGGATCTAAAAGAAACAGTGGATGATAAGCAAAACATTCTCTCCCTCATCCTCAGCAGATGGCTTCATTGGAAAGCTTCGAGGACTGCAGACATCTTCCAAAGACAACTCTACCACAAAAACCAGCATTTTTTGTTTATAATCTTGCTAGTCAGATTCTCATTAGAAATGCTTGTTTTTCTACTACCGAAGCAGCTGCAATTTTACTCTTATATGTGATTATTAGTACAGTTGTTTTGTTGTCAGAATAAACATGTTAATAAGGGAATGGCACAGACACAGACACTATGAAATTTTCATGGATAAAAAAGAGAGGGGCACTGGTTATGCTGTATTTTTCCCATGCATTTTTTAACTGGGAAACAGAAATATTTGATCCCAGCCACTAGGGATATTAGCTAACACATAGCAGAAAAAAAAATCAACTCTGTAGCTGT
Source organism: Limnodromus scolopaceus (assembly GCA_028565335.1). Taxonomy (NCBI): domain Eukaryota; kingdom Metazoa; phylum Chordata; class Aves; order Charadriiformes; family Scolopacidae; genus Limnodromus; species Limnodromus scolopaceus. Next base: position 106,204,877 of record JAOXNO010000013.1, on the reverse strand, counting down.
CTGAACACTTCTCAGTTCATAGATTTCCGAATTTTACTTCAACGGCATGTAAATAAATCAATTCTGTAATTCATCAATTCTGTAATATTCAAGGTATCTTCAGTTGTTTTGAGTCTTTTCCTCCTTGCATCACTACCATGCCCCTTGCTGTTTTACAAAGAAATTGCAATGACACACAAGCTACAGCTTTAAGTTCTTCCTATTGATGACTGACAATGCATCATAACCCTTATTAAAAGATTAACACTGGTATAACTGAATTTACCAACACACTAGGGCATGATCTAAACCTTTGGGGATGCTCCCATCACATCAGAAACTCAAATACTATAAAAATGGTATTGTTCCCTGTTGGCAACCTATTCAATGTTGCAAAGAATCCGTAGAGTATTAGTCTTTATCGCACAGCCAGCTTGTGATTAAGTTGCACTTGTCATCAGAGAAATATAGAATTGTTTTAAGTTCTTCCTATTTAGATGTGAACAAGTGTATTCATACCAAACCATTTAGTCAAAGAATTTACCCTCCTTTTTACTGTTCAGAAGTAAAACGTACACAAATCACAGTGGCCAGAGTGAACATCCCCCACCCTTCCCCAGGCTGAATGCAAATCTAGCATTCTTTAGCTGTTAAAAAAGGGGTAGGCTTTGCACTCAATAGCTATAGCTTGGAGGTATATCTCAGCCTCCATGAGCATCTGATGCCATTAGCTGCAAGCGCTAGAGAGGATTTCATGCTGTTCATTTTCAGCAGAGCCAACAAGGGACTGAAAGAACATATTACTTCTGTCCCCTAATGTACAAGGCTGCAACTTAAGTATCTTGCAGAAAACACATTTGCTTCTTGTTCCCCTTCTCCCTTGTCCTTCCCCCACTGGAAGGAACTTGTGCATCTAATACGTTATCTATATTGTTGTGATTTTTACTGAATACTACTCTAAATGAAGTTTCGCTGATAGCAACATAGCCAATGTGCATATTGCTTATATTTTTTTTCCAATTTATTTTAGGGTTATCATAGACCAAATCACTACATTGCTACACAAGGTAAGTTTATCACCCTTTCTTTTTGGTTATGAGGCTGAGAGGTTTTGGTACTTGGATTACAGTTTATACTCTCTAATATGCATTCTTGCCACAGTCAATATCTAGGACAAAGTAGCCTCAATCACTTTGGAAGAAGTGAGCAAATTGAATTATTATCTAATTTTCAGGTATGTCAAGGAAGCAGTCCTTTACCTTTGTGTTCAAATAAATTTTGAGTGGAAAGCAAAATACATCTTTTTATGGCAGAAGTTAATCAACGTGTTCTTACCCAAGAAAAAGAAAATGTCATGGAAAAAATATTCAGTAAACTTTTCACAGAGACAACAGCATCATGAAAACATACATTCTCTTAATTATTCAATGATAACTAGGCTAGTTAACAAATACAAGACATTTCAGTTAGCAAGTTTTAGCAGAAGACCCAGTCATGCTACGTTTGCAAGGGGAATCTTCAAAGGGGAATCTTCAAACTGTCTCTAGAGAGACAGTTTTACAGGCCAGCATTTAAAAGCTTGCTTGTGAACAAGAACCTATTCCTTTGTCAAAACACAAACTAGTTTTCAATTTGTACTTGTCTTCAAAGACATAATTTGCCCATTCTGATGCAGTTTTTATTTATTTTTTTGGTCAAGTTCAGAGCTGGAACAGGTAGGAAAGATGAGTCTTTTGTGACTGCTCAATCATAATATTGAACAATATGCCAATCTCTTGCCTATGCTTGGATAGCATACATGTGAAAATTTGATTGTTACTCCACTGCTTGGAGGGAATCTTCTCTGTGATAGGTATTCTTGACAGAGCTTCCTTCACTTGCCCGTGGTTCTGAAGAAGTTGAGCTACACCCATGTATGTTATTTCAACACATGCCCAACCTTTTAAGAGAGCCAGCTGGAGTACTGGGTATAATATACTCAAAATAAACTTACCATATTGGATTTAGATATACACATTTTAATAACTTTTTATCAAAGCAAATAAAAAGTTGGCCATGTCAAATAAAAGGTCTTACTGTGGTTTCAGTTGTCCCCTAAGTAACCCAGAGTCTGCAGCCTCCAGTTCTCACTTCTAGCAGTGGTGGGCTTCCTACCTCTGCCTTTCTGTGTGTACTTCAGCTCTTGAAGGTCCCAAATGAGATGCTACTTTTTGTCAGATGACAGTGGGGCAGGATGCAGATCTTATTTCTAGAACTGCCTCACTACTGTCAATATAACACTTTTAGACCAGAACTAGAATTTGTGATCTTAGAATATGAGCCATTTAAATATGCTGTTTCTTCCACTTCTGCTGCCTATCCACCACATCTCTCAGTCCACAGGCTTTCTACGGATGAACCAGATAAGAAAACTAGGACAATTTATGCAGCATTTGCTTAATTCTCTTTGGGCTTTTACACCCTTCTCTTCTGAGAAGGAATGGATTGTTCCATTTAACCTTTAGCTGATGATGCTGTTGTTTTTCACCTTTAATTGAATCCTAAATTGAAAAGATCCACAGTTGGCATTTCACTTGCAGTTTGTAATCCAGTTGTTTTCGTCAGGAGGCTCACCAGAAGATCTCCCTGACAGCTTTCTGGCAGACGTATGAGATCCCTATCTGAAGCAAGTTTAAATGTGGCTTTATCACTCATCATAATACTTGAATAGAAAATACCAAGCTTGAGGGTTTTGTACTTTCAGCTTTTAAAGCCAAGCATGTAATAATATATGAATAATTGGTAGATTTAGATTAGGTATTAGGAATAAATTCTTTACTGTGAGGGTGGTGAGACACTGGAACGGGTTGCCCAGAGAGGTTGTAGATGCCCCATGCCTGGAAGTCTTCAAGGCCAGGCTGGATGGGACTTTGAGTAACCTGGTCTAGTGGGAGGTGTCCCTGCCCATGTCAGGGGGGTGGAACTCGATGATCTTTAAGGTCCCTTCCAATTCTAATGGTTCTATGATTTTATCGATGTACTGGAAGTCTATGTACTAGATGTACCAGCAAGTCCCAGCAGTTTCTTCTCCACACTTTTTTCCTGTTAATCGTCTCAAGAAATACCTAGTCAAGAAGGAGAATAAGAGGAGTAGAAACAAGTCTTCTTCCTAGATGTAAAGGATGTATTACTGTTCCTGCTGTCATTCTTTGGGGCAAATCCCATCAGTTTCTTCTGTGTAGGTGCAAGTGGGTGCACACAGGGATGCCTTAACCCTCCCATAGTACAATGATTGAGAAACTGACTCTCTGAAGAATATAAAATTCATTTTAAAATGGACATACAATTTACAGCAAATTCAAAATAATCTGCTGTGATTCTTTTGGTGGATTACTTCTTTAATGTCTTATTTTTTAAGGCCAGTTAGGAAGCAGATTTGTATCTCCATTTTGGAGGAATGCAGAGCACTGATTTCAAGAGGTTTATGCATTCTCTGTGGCTCTGTCCCTGACCTGATGAAGAATCGTGAGAAAGTTTCTTTTCCGTTCTCTGTCTCAGCTTTCCTATCTACAGAACAGGGTTAAAAATACTCATCTGCTTTTTATAGTTCTCTGTGATGTCCTGATAGATGCAGCTGTGTAAAGGCTAGTTAGTGTTATTCTCCACTATCCCAGCTTCCTGACAAAGCTTTTGCACAATAGTAACACTTCCAGTAAGATGCGATCTCTGTCGTTTGCAAAGGTGATAAGGTGACTGGGAATAATCTTTAAAACTCCTTTGAGGGTCTATATTAACTATGAAAAGAAAGACATTTATTTCACATGTCAAACAGACTGTCTCTGTGTGTCTTCCTCACTAGTAAGCCTGTCATGAGCCACGGCTTGCAGTATAGCCAATGATGTTCATGCTCCGTTTTAGAACACGCTTTCATACAGATAAGTGTAAATGCATCAATGCATCACAACACTCAAGCTGCATGTTTAATTCTCTTGATGTCTACTTTACATCAGTCTTTTAATAACTTCCAGTTCTTCTGTTTCTCCTCCGTTGCAGCTTTCACAGGTGCACATGCCTATTGTTCTTTGAAGGAAAGTATCATTACGTGAGTCAGTTTTAAATCTCTGAGGAGTCAGAATGATTGATATTTAATTTTCCTATGCTCTTCTTAAGCTGCATTCAACATATCAACTGCTAATGAGCAAATATAATTGTTTGAAGTGAGAAAGTGGCAAATTTAATCAGTTTGTAATAGACTACCAATCTGCTTTTAACAGAGCTGGGAGTTGCGTAATCACCTGTTTATTGAAGCGTTAGTGTCTTCCATACTAACCAGAGTTTGACATACAGACTGGTGTCTTTCCACCTTAGCATCCATAGCATCCTGCTGCTAATTTGAATAAGGGGGAGAAGTGTTTTTTAAAAGACTTACCTAATGGAGGCTTTCTCAACTAATAATCAAAAAAGGTTTTACTTCTATTTTAAGAGTAATACATTGAGAGTGTGCAATTTCAGTTATAAAATTGACATAATTTTTCCTTTATGTGATAAGTATAATGTGAGTGTTGGACTGAATTTACAGCTAATAAAGACTTTTGGTGATCTGCTGTAATTGGAATCAACAGATGGGATCTGCACCTGAGTCACCATGATTAAAAAGAATCCCTTGTCACAGCCAGCATATTGGGTCATGCAGAACCAGCAAGCTGGTGCAATTTAAAATTCACTACTTTGTTTTACATATCTCTTGTTCCCATGGATATAATTCTTTAAAATTCTTTTATAGCAGAATATCGAGCTCTGATATGATCTGTTCAATTTACTGGCAGCTAGAGTTTTTTTCCAAGAGTTAGGTAATCAATGAATTTAAACCAGGTCCTTTAGTGAGAGCATTGGATTGAATATCTGTATAGTACTTATTCTTACAGACACTGCTGGATGTTCTGATTATTGAATGACTGCTGTTGATCTTGCAAGTCTCATCCTGATTACTAAGCGGGAAAAATTAAACTTTTTTGTATTTACTTGTTTTGTGTTCCCTGAAGTTCACATAGTTAACTGAGCTATGACTTAGCTTCTTTTAGCAAATCTCTGTCAAAGGTTTTGTAATGCTTCCCTCACCACTGCACCAGCAACTGTAAATTGTGAGTGACAAATGAATGTTAATAGAGTTCTACAGTATCACTCATTGCCCATTTCCACCAGGGCTGTTTTTTGAGCAGATCAATCATGTGTAAAATGGCAGATACTCACATGGAAACTGCATGTCTTTATATATGAAGTACATTCGTTTGTGCATCTCTAACTTTTGAATATTCCTCATGGGTCAGATTGTCTCTGCTCGCTGCAAATGCAGAGGAACCGGATCCGAGATGTTTTGTGGAAGTACTTCAGAACATATCTTAATGACTGCAAAACGTTACTTTTGAAAATAAGGCAGCTTTAGCTGTAACAGCCCAGTTTAGCCTTTCAACTTCTTTTTTGTCTGTATCCAATTGTAAAGCAAGCGCTAAACTGTTTCACTTTGTGTATTACTGATTATGGAGACAGACATCAAGTTTCAGTCAGGAGGAGTTCTTTAGGTATGCGTTATAAACTTCTGAAAATAAATATTTACAATGGAGCTGTTTACAGTCTTCACTACAGCAGCATAAACTTGCCACAGTAATAACCCCTTTCATATTCCTTCTCTTTTCTGCAAAATATGTGTCTTTCTTCCACACATAACTGTATATGTTGTGTGAACATTTTAATAAGGGTTTTCAGAAACAAAAATACATTTTCTTTCAATCTGAAAGTTCCTATTCAGGCATCTGAAGTAGAAATACTGCTTTGAATAATAATACTCTTAACTTTCTTGGCGTGTTTTTTGGTTTTATGTTGCAGAAAGTTGTCAGAACTACAGCACTGTGGAAGCTCCACACATATCTTTACAAAGAAACTTTTTCTGCCATGGTTTTAGCCTCCAGATGAAAATTAACATTTGAAATTACTTCAGCAAGAATTGAAAAACAACAAAGCAAGATAGTTCTACACAATTTTTCAGCTTCATGTATGCTGTCATTTTTGCAGGATGTAGGGTATGCAGGCTGATTTCCTGATACATATACAAAGTGATTGAATTCTATACACCTGTATTAAGCTTGAAGATTCAGCTGTATTTGATGCTGTTCTTTACTTCTTAATCATCAAAATTTAAAAAGGTGATTGAAGCCATCTATCTTCAGTGAAGACAGCTTCATTCTTAAGCCCTATGTTGAATAGGCCAGGCTTCTGAAACACGTCCTTCACTTGTTTTGCAATAAAGGTGACAAATGGCAAAGAAGTTCTTTTCCCACAGCCAAATGCATACAGAAGTAGTAGACCTTTTACATATGGAAGTGATATCTCCAGGCTATATTGTGCAGCCATATGGCAAATTCACCAGAGCTGTCTGACGACCATTTCCCACCTAAAGCTGATGATAACAATTGCAACATTTGAGCATCTTTTAAAAGTTGATACTTTTTTCTAGTGTTGAGGACAAAAAGAGAGAATGTGTAGTAAAAAGTGGTAACTATCAAAGTAACACTTTCCAACAGCTGCCACATCATGGTACATGAGAATACCAGAGTTTCTCTCTGCCTCTTCATTTATAATAAAAGATTTTAATGATAACTGTGTCAGAATAGTTATCTTCAACCATTTTCACGATTCCTATATTTTTCTGTCTTTGTCTTAATCAGCTGTGTGATAGTTTTGTCTATACAGGGAATGAGATGCCCCTTTTGCATTGCATTCAGTGTTGAAGGCTGTAAATGCAGAGCTAGCATGGTTTTCTGATAGATACAAAGTTGGCTTAGGCTCTGTTGTAGTGTGTCGCTTCTCTGAATCTTTGTGTGTAGACCAAGTGAAACAGGAGCATTGTTGGAAAACTGCTGATAGATCCATTACTAACTAACATTCTTCTTCAAATATGTGTGGCTACATTTTGCATAAAATACGTATCTGCCTTTCATAAACCTTTGGAAATTCTTTAAAATTGCAAACAAGCTCTAGAAATTATAGTGAATAATAATTTAATATTTATTTGTAAATATAAATTCCTTTATTCCATGCAGGCTGTTCGTTCACTTGCTTGTTAATGTGGCTTGTCAAACAACAGTCTGAGAAGCAGGTGATTTTTCTGTAGTCCATTGTCAGAGCCAGACAGTAAGAAAAAACAATCCTATCCTCTCCCCTGCAAAGACTGAGCGGCAGGTAATCAGACATAAAGGTCTTCTGAGCATATATAGATCTCTGTCTCAAAGACCAGATACTGGTTTGATTTCTCTATTGCGAAGTCAGTCTAGAATAGCTACAACAGACTTTTGCATATCAGAAAAGAAATGAAAGAGTACAGTAACTAAGTAGACAAAGAGCTGAATCAGGCAAAAGGAACTATATTTCAAGTTTGTATCATAGAAAATAGAAGAATATAGTTGTCCTCTTTAAAAATTCTGTCTATAAAACATGTCCTGCAAACAAGGAAGTTATGATCTTTCTGAAATGTGAGAGCTGAGCAAATTGTCCTTGTGAACCAAGAACACTTTCAGAAAAGAATATTACAGAGGTGGCCATGTGTTACTGTTTTTACTTCTCAGACTCCAAATTACCCGGATTATGCACTAGAATCCGTTTTTTTTTGTCCAAGGAAGATTTATACAACATCAGCCTTACAAATTTGTCTCACGTCTTTATTTTTGGGGGAGGTGAATTAGGAAAAGGTAATGTTTGATGACAGGGTTTCCATCCTCAAAAAAGAATCAGCCATAAATTGGGCTTGATGGGAAAAGTACTTGGCACACTTGACAGAGTACTGGTAACATACCTGGGAAGCCTAATGCTAAAGCAGAAGAAGGAGCAGAGCAATGCAGTTTGTCAGGAAAATCACATAGTCAAAGCATCTATTTTTTTGTGAAGTTTATTTTCCAGCCAGTCTTCAGCAGCCTGGAGGAAGCTTGGCAGCAGGTATAAAAAGGCTTTTCGTCTTCTCATTTGCTGAAAAAAAAAAAAAGAGTATAGCAAATTTACAAACAGAATGTATTTCAGAAACAAATGTATCAAGAAACAAATAACGCAGCTTTTTTTTTTGTCCTGTCACTATATCCAAATCTTTGAAACCTGTCATCTTTTCTCTATTCTATATCCTTTGGTGGCAACTGAAATCTCTGTATTGATATGGCCACCAATGCACATGACAGTCTGGGGGATTTTGAAGCACTGCCTTTGAAAAAAAAAGATACAGGCTTATTGGATTAATTTCTTTCCCTATCCATCTGTATTCTTCCATGCAGTTGCATATTCAGATGGAGACTTTATGGAGATCCTCTATGCTGCTGCTAAATCTCATTCTGAGCAAGCAGGCTCACGGTACTGTGTCTGTACTAAGCACAGATACACTCCACGTGTTAGAATGGCTTTTCTTGTTTAAAGTATACATCGAATACTGCAGTCTCCCATAAAATATCATTAAAAAATAGAATTCAAAGATTGGCATTGCCTTTTCCTACTTGAAGTGGTGAAAATAACCAACTTGCTCCCAAAAATAACAATCAATAATAGGGCTGAGATATTTTTTTGTCATGCAGAATTAAATTTTACCGTAATTATCTTGAAGTTAAAAGGAAAAATATCCAGTACATACTTATTTGTTAATGACCTTCATATGTATCTTGATCTAACTAATATTTGTTTGATTCTTGCTGTTCTATGACTGAGGAAGAAATGAATGTGTCGAAGTTCTCCAGGCTTAAATAGAAAAATATATTGTGAGTGATATATCTCAGTCATGAGATACCTATCAGGATAATATATTATGAGAAATTTGGTTTTGCTAGCATTTTTATTTATCCTTTAATGTAGACTAAATTAACTTGTTTGTTCCTCTGAGTAGAGCATTCATGTTAATGCACTTAAACTCCCAGCACAAGTTTAAAAAATACAGCATCTGAATATCTTACTCACAAGCATGCACAACATTCCTTCACAATAAGGTCCTTGGGGAAAAATAAAGGAAACAAGTAGCCAAAATGAACTCATATTTTTGAGCTAGAGAATAGTGATGATTTTATTACATCCTGATGCTTATGATTGACTCAACATGAAAATAGAAAGTAGAAATGGGAAAGACTAATTAGGTTCTTTTGTCCATTCCCGAAGGAACCTTCTACTGAAGGGGATAAAATGATCTTAAACTTCTCATCCATCATCAAAATTGATTCTGCATTACAAGTTGATATGAAGAACCCAGTCCAACAGGTCAATTACCTAAGATATTTGAGTTGGAAATGTTACAAGCAGCATGTTTTTTACAAAATAAATTCCATATTTGTTAGTCTTCCCAAGCTCAGATGGGCTGTTTAGAATGAGTGATTAATAGGTATTCATATTTCCATGGTGCAAATCACTCTTCTTGAGAAGAATGCACAAATTAGAAACTGAAACAGCTTTCTTACTGAAAAACATTGATTCAGCTAAACTGAAGCTTTCTGTTGGACTGCCTTCACAAAGACAGTTTAAAACTGTGGGCTCAATGCTCCTGGAATAAGCCTTCAGTCAGAGCTGTGGCCTCAGATGGAGAGCCAATACCTCATGTTGCTATTTGATCTGAATCAATTTGGACCTGTATCTCAGCTTCCCAGATGAGTCCTCTATCATTCTCCCGACATGCTTGATTGTAATTAAACAATTAAATGTCTGTAGGGCATAGAGAGAAAGAGAGTCCATGTGCAAGTGAGACCAACTCTGTTCCTCTGTAGCCAGTACGCTCCACTGGAAAATACATCAGGGCCTCTAGTTACAATTATAGTTATTCAAAGTCTTCCTATTTCATAGCAGAAAAAATTGAAACATGCTCCCTGAAAGCCATTGCGTAGCAGTGCTCTCTTACAAACTCTGCACTGTAAAGATTCAAGGCTCTGGCCTTATTCAGGTATCCCACATAACCCTCACTAGGGGATCCCTAGCCCCTGGGAGTGCTACATGTAATGCAAAATGGGGAAGACACTGGATTTATCCAGTCTGAGAAAATATTAATAAGAGGAACTGACCGTTTAACATCCTCACTGTGTGGCAAGCAAATTACATGAAAGAAAGAGTTCTTTAAGCTACAACTGCATTGTTCTGTTGGGTTTTTTAATTTCCTGTGGTTAAGATCAGAGAAAGCAGCTTTCTTGAATAGCATAACAGTACATACATGGCCAGTAGTACTATGTACACAGCATTTATTGTATTCACCTTTGCCTAATCTCAAACTAAATGGATAAATCTGGGGGATTTCTGTAACTGCCAGTTTCTCTGTTCCCAGACTGCAGTACTTCTGTGAGTAGTCAAAAGGGGTTACAGAAATGTGCTATTTATTCTTTGGGAAATCATATGACATTTTCATTTTATGTTGTTGATACAGAACAAACTGATCTAGTATTGGAAATTTAGCTGTGGAGAAATGTCAATCAATAAGTGTGTAACGCTTTATTAGATGGAAAGTTAGCTGGTAGCTTTAGCTGTAGCGTTATAAAAATGTCTTAAATAGCACCTGCCAATAGTGAACAAATAAAGTTTGGTCTCAGACTTAAAACATACATTTAAGTGCAGCAATGGCTTGTTTCTGAACATGGTGGAAATACTAATGTGGAGTAGGGACAGGTAAGATTATTCAGAAATGGCTAGGGAGCTGGCGTATTGTGGCTGCTGCATATTATACCAAGCCTGTTAAGTTCATTCGAACCCTACCTTGCATCCTGTTGTCTCTCAAGGCTTGTTTGGATTGGGATGGTGAGGGGCCTGAACACCTTTTGCGTATTCATGGGCATTTAATATGTAAAGCAGTTCCTGCTACGGTGGAGCTCCAGTCCCGGAGTGGGATTTCTAGATGATACCATAACACAGGCAAAATAAAGCATAGAGATGTGTGCTGTTCCAGTGTAGTTAGATCTGTATCAATAAATAAAAGAAAATGCTATATGATATTCCAAAGAATAAATACCACATTCCCATAACACTTTCTGACTGCCCACAGAATCACTGCAGAACAGGATCAGAGGAAATGCCAACAAGAGAAATGATCCAGCTCTAGCCAATAGTTGATGTGTGTGTATATACACACAATTTTAAAATACACATTTTCAAGCTGATTATCTAGTTTTGTGAAATGAGCAATTTTAAAGAAAAAATTCTCCTGAATAATCAATTTTGTCATTACTCAAAGGATATATTTTTGAGCATCTCTATATTAAACTGGGAATTCAGAACTGAGACCATTTTTTATTTTAGATAGCTGTGAGATCCTTGCATGTATTTCATAAAACAATAGGACTGTGGCTCATCACTACTGTGCATTGTAAAGGGCATCTTACAGGCCAAATGTTTTTATGTTCTTTTTACATTTGGAAAGAGATGAAGAATTTACAGGTCAATCTCCTACTTTCCTTCATCCTGTGAAAGGTCTAGTGCTGACTCCTCTAAATGCAGGAGGAGGTAATATAGCAAGCCAGCCAAAGCACTGGTCAGTCCCATGGGAGCTATAGATAAAATTTCTACATGCACCTCAGTTGCTTAGTAATCTAAGCCTTGTTGAAAGCTAATGGGACTTGAAAGCACTTTGAAAATTTCATTTTCTGAAAGCCAATTTTCACATATAGTGATCTGCAGACAGCAGGGCTTGCTGACTGGCTGGCTCCAAACAGGTAGGATTTAGTTTGTGCTTGAAAATCAGCCAATTACTATTCACTCTGCTGTCCCTTGGCTGATAATGAGAGAAGGCTGTGTTTTTCCTGAGCAATGAATACAGTGGAAAGCCTCTACATTGCCAGTAGCTGCACTGGGCAGGATTTGTCCCAAGAAAGCATTTCAGCTGGCTTTATAAGCAGCGTTTTCCTGAAATGTCAAGCTAACAAGATTCAGTCAGATCTGTTTCTTATTGACAATCCATCTAAGGTGAGGAAATCATGAAAGAAAAATTTTAAATTCATAGCTTAGTCCTGATTAGCCCACTTGAGTGTAGTGAAGGTGGCTTACTGTGGAATAGTGTTGCTTCATACTGGTTTCTGCGTGTTTCTTTCTTTCTTCTTTAAGGTGGTATTTTTGCAAAAGGCAAAAATAAGACTGACTACAACTCAAATCAGGATTCTGCATATATTTGATATGCGTGGTATATTCTTAAGCCTGGGTTAAAACTAGTTTTGGCAGAAACCAAATATTCTTTTAATTTGTTTGTGAATTAAGTTCTGATAGAACTATCGCTTACAAAACAGTTCTTTCTTACCTGACTATGAGTTAATTACTGCCTCTGTAAAGAAGTGTCTTGTCTCTGCACCATCTCTGAATCTACTACCATGGGGGAATCAGTTAAAATAAGGTTTAAAACTGAGGGGGAGGTTTTTTCCCACAGGAGACTTCAGTAAAAGTGAAGTAAGTGTGTGGCACTGGGGTATGTTTTACCCTTGATGCTTTTGTAGTTTCTGGAACAGACTTGAGAGGACTTTTATTAAAGCTTTAGAAGCCTCCAGGTTATATGACCCCATTCTTCTTCATATAGTTATTTTCTTAACACCCTAAAATATGAAAGACTGATCTGTATGCACTGGGACATTTACTGCTAAGTGGTGGGCCTATATGTTTTAGAGATAACTTGACCACAGTTTTATCTCAGACTTAAAAGTTATTTGTAGTATTTATAGGAGCGCATTCACTGTGCCTATATAAACATGCTCTTGTATAGGCCTTGAAAGTCAATTTAAGTGTATACGTTATGGTAGAAAACAAATGTCTAAACCTACTTTGAGAGAAGTTATTGCGGAAGGACTTCATGATCACGGCCTGAGTTTTTGAAGTTTTGATAGCAGAGCTTTGTTCTGGACTTTGCTGGCCTCCACAGAGACACTAAACCTTTAAGAACTCCTGGAAGGGTGAGTGAAAGTTAAATACATGCTGTTCAACAAGCATATGGTAAAAACTGCTCTAAACAAATCAGATTATCAGCAGCTGATCAGATCTTCAAGTATCTTCCATTGAGAAGCCAGCACAGAGATGGTCTGTACTGCTGTGTGGCGGTGATGATGCAATTACAAAGACATAGCAATCTGTCTTGTTAGTTGATGTGATTGTTCTTTCTAGATCAGCAAAACTGGGATCTATCACTTTTCTTTATAGTATGCTGGCTATTTTGGATGGAAACATTGATTTATTTTATTTAAAGTGGAACTTAATCTTACACTCCTCAGCGTAATCTAACCTAATCTGACACTCCACCTGATCATGTAAAGAGATGTCCAGGTTTGCAGAGCTGCTGACCACTGAAGAATGTCACGTGAGGTAACTGAGAGGCTGACAAAACTGAACAACTATGAAAATCTGATCACATAATGATGCCCCTGCAAATTCTGTTGATAACATCTTGGGCACATATTATTGAGTTGGGAAAAAATGTATTTCAGTTAAGGGAGATGTTCCCTTGCCTGCAGTCAGTGATATTTATAGTTAAAAGTAACATTTAACTGCACGTTTTTACACAACTTTTTCTGAAAGGGCATTTTGTTCTTACCTCCAAATTCTAGCATGGTTAAAAGAGCAAATAACATGCACTTATGGATTATCAGATCACTGGACTGGCAGAGCATTAGTAACCCTGTAATTTTGCTTCCTTCTGCAAAACTCTCTGTAAATTATCCCACTAACAGTGAGTGTGTCCCATTTAAAAGTTTCATTAGGAAAAGCAGAATTCTTGAACTTCTTAATCTATTACCTTGTATTCTTTTCTCCCACAAATTTTCTTTTTTTTTTTTTAAATCTCTGGTTTTCATTTTCATGTGTATTTTGAATGTTTTCTGCTAGATAATGTGTTTGGGTGGTTTTTGATGGTGCAGTTGCAAAGGGAATCATTGCTTTTTGGCTTTTTTGGCTGCGCACTCTAGTTGTCCTTGAGTGGTCCAGCTCGAGGCAGTTGCAACAAGCAGCAAGCTTTGCTTCAGTAGAAAATGAAGACAGTTATCATTGCTACTAGAAACTGCAGTAACTGTTAAGTGATGGGACCATTTTATAGCCACCTCCTTATGCTGGGTGAATGCATCTACTGACTGGAAGGAGGTTTATTGCGCTCTTTTCAAGATGGAATTTAACTGCTGCAGGTGTAAGTCTTGTGTCTTGTCAGTCCACCACCTCCATCAACACATGCTAACGGCTGCCACTGCCCATGCACTGTCCCTGGGGAGCCTTTGGAGCTTAAAGGTGTCCATTCATTTTCTGCACATTTCTAGCTTTAATATCTGTCATTGAATTTGGTCTCAGGTGGACCAAACGCCAGCTTGTGGATTTGACATTCTGGCTAGAAAAGGGTTTTAGAATATATTTGTTCCTTGTTTAAGTTGCTTGCTTTTCTAGAAATTGAGAAATGACCCATAGATTTACAAGTCCCTTCTGAGTAAGTGCTGGGGACATTTCAAGGTTCAGATTTTACTTGTTTCTTTGTGTGTTTGCTTGCTTCCCTACACTGTTTTTCTGTATTCTGGGCTAGTTTATCACGGTTGAATTGATCACATATCCCAGTAGCAATACCAGTTGCTAGAACAGGGTCTCACAATAACAAGCAGAAATAGAGGCTCTAGAAAGCTCTGTGTACAGAGGCAGCTGCTTAAGAGTTTAAACCATTCTTAAAAGCTGTGTGATATTCCATTTCCTAATATGTTTGCATTCCCAGAGCAGCAACTAACAACTACTGGTAATACAACTAATGGTTGTGATATATACAACTGATCATTTCTGTTGAATTTTTTCAATAATGCATTTAATTAGCTTGGGGTTTGGAGGGTTGATCTCTTTTTCTTATTTTCCTTTGCTTTTCATTTTCTGGTTGCAGTATGTTGTTGATTTCTTTTTTTCACAGCAGAAATCTTTGATACCAGCTAGTACATTGTGTAGCTAATGGGGTACGCCACAGGCTTACTGTTAGGCAGCACAGTACCTTCTCTTCAGACCTTCTCCTCCTGCAAGGGGGCAACTGCTGAGAATAACCTTCCTGCCTATTGTGCACGCATCTGTTAAGTTGATGCTTAGAACAATTATAGGCTCTTTCTCTCCCTGCCACGAGTCTCTGGAATCAAATTGTTCAGTTCTTCATGACAATAAATCCTCCATCCCTACCTAACCTCTAATGCTTTTCCATTCTGGCTGAAGACAGGTAATAATTTATTCATATGTCAGAAAATAATTTGAAAAATGTCAAGAAGAAAAGAAAAATGGGGTAGAAAAGAATTACTTTCTGAGACTTTAAGGTAGGTTTTCGGGTGGTTTTTTCCTTTCAGTGTCCTGAACATGAAAGGAGTTTGGAGGCTACATGTAAGAATTGGAGAGGAAAAGCAAGGAAACACTTGAGAATACTTGAGAAGAGCAGGAAACCCTGTCAAGCACTTTTAATTATGATTGTCCTATCATTTGGATAGGAAGATCGAGAAGAACATATTCAGCATGGCAGAATAGGACACTTCTTCTGGAAGACCATTTGGAATCCAGCTTGAAAGACTTGTCAGAGCTCAGCTCTTTCTCTGGCCTGAAAAATGCTATTACTTTTTCTAAAGATTTCTTTTCCTTATAATTTATTTTTTTTCTTTATAAAGAATGATAAATTTAAAATCTTTAGGAAGGAATTAGTGTTTAGGATCTCTCCCTAGTTGTAATTTGTGATTTCAGAATCTGAAATGTAGGAATTTTTAAATCACAAGATGAATTATGCTGTCTTTAAAAAAAAAAAATCAGGAATAAGTTGTTGCACGCTATCTCAGAGCTGTCAAAAAGAAATGACTTGGGCTCAACCGTGTTGTATCTCAAGTGAATCTGTAGGAAAGAAAATTGAATAATACATAAAGAAACTTGCTACATTGCCCTTCAGTTTCTCAAGATTCTGGCTTCTTGCAAGGGGAAGAGGGCTGTGTAGACAGAGGATCTTGTCTCACCTTTCCTTCAGCTTTATCAAAAAAGTATTCAGATGAACAATCTTAAATCCTGTGGTTACAGAATGCAGTGGAGCCATTCAGATTTTCACCATTAAACCAGGTTGTGAATCAGGATTCTTGAAGCAATAGTGTTGTTATTTTTTGTCCTTGATCAAGCTTAAATAATCTTAATGATGTGTCATGAACTTACAGACTCTTTCTAGGACACATCTCTGTGGAAAACTGCCTTTTCCTAATCCTGTTTTTAGCTACACTCCTTCAAAGATGATAGCAATAGTAATTCTTCTGAGTATTTGTTTAAGATTTGACAGGAGCAAAGGAGCTATTCAGAGGTAGTGTTTTCTTACAGTGAGTAAAATAGTCACCTTCCTTTTACCAGTAGGAGAGGTTGGCCAACAACCTTTCTAAAGCTGTTGTGACTTTAATTGCCCAAAAAGTTATATTGAATCCTACATTATTAATATGCAAGCAAGCTAAAATTTCACTATACTGTATATTAGTTATCTTACTGTGGCATTCAAAATTGCACTGAGACCATGTTACGTATCCAGGACACTTATGTAGAAGTAAAATGCTTATTGTAAATTTCCATATGGTGGAGAGTGATCTAAAGCTTGACATACTTCAGAATGAAATCTCACAAAAGTATCAGCTGTTCTCCACTGTAAATAAAAAGGAAAAAAAAAAAGAAAAGGTGTCAGTTTTGCAGCCACAACATCAGCTTGAATTTGGTGATTTTCAGAAACGGTAGTTTTAGATTCTGCCGTTATGCCTACTTTGAGACCACCTGACATTTCTTGTGTTCTAACAGTCATAGCTTCCTTTTGTTTTAAATGGCTTTTTCTCCTGTTATATGAGCTAGCAAAGCAAGTAAAAGACAAGTTGAATAATTATAGGGAAACCTGTGAAACTAACTATATATGCAGCATTTATAAAAGCAGAAGAAGTAAGGGGGAGAATACAGAACTTCTTTAAATGGTCTCTGAAAATTATGGATGATAAAATTATCCTTTGAAATTGCTGAAAATAAAAATAAATTTTAAAAAGTCTAAAATTTTAGCCTATTCCCATCCTTTTTCCTTAAATTGGGCTGTACGTTCCATCATAACTGTGATGTTATTTGCCTAGTGAGTTGGTTTTGACTTGCCTATACCATAGAGTCATAGAATCAGAGAATGGTTTGGGTTGGAAGAGACCTTCAAAGATCATCTAGTCTAACCCCCCTGCTGTGATAATATAGTCGTAATATATTACTACACTTTTCATTAAGTACTTGACTTTCAGAGTGAAAATTTTATTTCCAAAGGGATCTCAAAGTACCAAAACATGGATGCCAAACTAGAAAAATCTGTCAATGTGTGGTTTTGTAATGCTTTAAAAGTGTTGGTTTCTTCACTAGAGGAACATTTAGGCCAGTACGTTATCCATTTGTCCTCCAATTAGCTGATTTAAGGTATTTCTCTAAATAAGCCACTAATTGCTTACTGCAGTGTAGCAGTTCGGTAATGGATTCAGTGTGAATGTTAAGTTTATGGTATCTGATGGTATTTTACATTTGTTTATTCTTATTGGCTCGGTGATTTTAAAGCAGTGGTTTAAAATTGGGGTGGCACGCTGAACGTCATGGGTAAGACATGTTGGCTAGAAACAGACAGGGCCAGGTATGTGCAAAGTGATGTGGTTGTTCTCAATGCTTTACATTTCTGTAACATGTCCTGTGGATTGGTGCCCAGCTCTAGCACAATGCTAGAGGAGGCCCCTGTCTACAAAAGCCCACGAGTTGTTGGGGAAAGCGCTGCCGAGGTCATGGCTGCCCTGGCGTGCCAGGGGTCTTTGCTGCTTTCCCTGCTGTTTTGCAAAGTGATGTATAGCAGCAAAAAACCGTAACTTTCTGTCTCACTTCAGGAAGTACAATTTAGGAGCTGGGATAATTTGATGGATAGCGTATACTAAGAAAAATATTAGAAACCAGGAAAGGCCACATACTCCATTGAGGCTCATTTCATTCCAAATACACCTTCCCTAGGTTATCATCCAATTGTTAAGAGAAAGAGTAATGTTATCCATTTTTATAATTCCACTTCTCGGTATTACAGAGATAAATACCTAAATGTTGGAGAACTTTCTTTCAGAGCACTATTTCAGGGGAAAAATACTTAAATGCAGATAGGTGGGATGACAGAAAAGAAATTGACCCTAAATGAAAAATATGATGATAGTGATATGAATATGTGTGTATAGTCACGGTTTCTCAAAGTTCCCCAGAGACAAGCTTCCAATCATGCGACTTTCAGAAAGTAACCTTTCCTTTGATTTATTGTTTCAGGACCAATGCAGGAGACAATATATGACTTTTGGAGAATGGTATGGCATGAAAACACAGCCAGCATAATCATGGTTACTAATCTCGTAGAAGTGGGAAGGGTAAGTGATTTTTGTACTTAAAAAGATGAAAGACTTCCAAGGTGTTTGCTTTTGGAAATTAAATCACAGACCAACAAGATGTTTATATACTGAATATAGCACATAAAATATTTATGACTGCTTCTGCTAAGAGGTTCATTATCAATTATTTTTAAACATGCCTTGGATGCTTGGCTTTGATAACATTAGCACAGTAAAAAAGTAACTGATAAAGCTGCATTCTGTATAGCACAGCTTGCAAAGACTGCCAAAGAGGGAAAGTGTCATGTCTTTGTATATATCTCAGACATAACAGACATTCTGTTAAGGGAAACTCGGGAATTGATTACAAGGCAAGTTAGAGGTATGGAGTCATGTGTTTTTTTAAGGGACGCTGAGGGGGAGTAATTTTGAAACAGATTTCTGAGAAAATTCATTGAACTATGATATTGCACCTTCTTCACAGTATACCAGTCTAATTCAACCTGGTTTGTTTGGGTTTTCCTTTCTGTAAGCCCTCTGGGCTAAAACAGAAAAAAACCAGCTTTACTCATTTGTACAGTACATTTGTTGACCAGGAGTTCATCTTCAGGAGCAGACTTGTAAAGGAAAGCTTTACTTTGTTGATACTGTGTACTTTTCTTTCTTTGCTTGGTAACTTTTAAAGTAGGCCTCCTACTCAAGTCATTATGGCTAATTTTGTTTTCAACAAGTATTGAATGGAACCATTTTCTTTGTTTCTCACAACCATCAATAACTGAGTCTTTCAATTTACTGCTTTGTCTATGCACTGGTGTCTTAGTTCTCATCTGGGATTTTTTTTTCAAGAAAATTTGCTTGGGAACTGGGCATACAGCTTTCATTTGGAATGAAAAAAGCCCACTGTCTTTATTGCAACTACTGCAATTATTGTAAATCAGACTGTTGAAATAAGAAGTCAAGTGCACATATCTTGGTGTGAGCCACATGGTTTTAAGAGATGTTTTTAGTTTCATGCTGGTGGAGTAGCTGATAGCCCTCTGCTCTGTGGCATTGGCATGAGGAGAGAGAGAAAGCACTGTTTGTGTGGTGTGAGTCAAAGTGTTGGATCCTGTCTCCTTTTTAGCAAGTTAAGTTTTACAATCTCAATTTATTCTTCCGTGTGTCCTTTGCCAATTGTTCATATAAATCCTAAAGTTTAGATATCTGTGCACCCAAGCCTGCCAACAGATCAGGTGCCAGTACTATTTTTAGATACAAAAAAGGTGGGATTTGTGACTGAATTTAACACCTGCTGCAAGAACATGTGTACAACTAATTGCAGAGACCAAAATGGATCTTGGAGGCTGCTTTAAAAATTCCGTCCTTTGAGTAAGGAAGAAGGTAGAAATAGTTGGATGGTCGCATATCAATTCAAAATGGATGGATTTGTAAGAATAGGAAGCTCTCCAGCAAACCCTTTCATTAAAGCTTTATTCATGTTCATAAGTACCCAAGCACATAACTTAGAAAGGGATGTTTTCAGGGTATGGAGAAACAACCTGAGAATGAAAATAGCATACTGCATGAAACCACATACTGTTTTCCTAAAGTCAGTATTTGAAAGCATCAGAGTCAACTGTCAGGTATCAGCCAGGGAGACACCAGTCGTGGTGCCAGTGTTGGTGGCCTCAACTCAGAATATTTAGGTGCACAGCACATTTCCTTAGCAGCAAGCAATAGTTTGTGCCACTGTAGAGATTTCTTCAGGGTGCAAGAGTCCCAGTGGGTTACAGATCTGCAGCTTTTTTTTTTCTGGCAGTGTAGAAATGACTTTGTTCTCACTTTCTCGGGAGGCCGACATAGGTGAGATCAGAGAGCAGAAATTGAAATGAGCTTTTAATGGAAATGAGATCATATGAGCCACAGCACAATCCAGTGACTCCTCTGTTGGTGCTTCTGTCCTGCTCCCAGGGCTGGAACCATCAGCAGCAAGGAGACATATTACAAACACACCATCTGTCCTGCAACCCCTAACACAAGCTCTGTGCCACCTTGATTAGTAATGATTTTAATGGACCTTTTGGTAGCATTCCTGCAGGGTAAACCTCATAACCTTCCCAACCTTGAGGTTTTCTCTTTCAATTGGTATTGCTGGTGTAAGATTTATCAGGGGTTATTATTTTTATTTTTTAACCCTCTTGACCCATTGTAAGCTGAGGAGGAAAATTCCTTTATATTTTCAGGAAAGAGGAATATCTATTTAACATGTTTGCCACACAGTGTACGTCCTTCATGAATTAATCATTGAGGGGGTGTATGTGTATTTGTTTACCAGGACTGGCTGGATAGTCATTAAATCAGTGCTCGGAACTTGCTTCTTGCCCTGGAGCATTATGCATCAGGACTGTTTTAATTGCAGATGGAGGAATCACCATGAGGCTGTCCCTAATGCAAGCACCTGCTGCAAATGACTCAGTCCCCGCATTACCCTCCAGCAGGGTCCGGGTACATCTGCCAATATCTGTCATTATCTGAGGCATACTTGTCAAAACCATGCATCCCTTTAAGCTCTTGTGTGTTCCAGCAAGGGACCCTTGTCAGTGTTTCTGGCACCTGCAGACTGCTGTGCACCTGGTATTTAAATGGCACGGAAATGTGTTTTGATTGTTTTCTCTCTTTAATGAACCCACCTGAGGGACATTTAGCTCTTTATCTAGTAGCCTGTTACCCAGTCACTCACATTTACACTGCTCGTGTGGAAATTCAGAACTCGCTTGTGCTGTTATACTAATCCATCTGCCAGAAGTCTTATCACAAAATCTGCAGGGCTCCCAAAGGAGGCTTTTGTACTGGTAATTTAAGCTAATGATTTCTAAACATATTTAGTCAGTTTTATGAAGACCTCATTAGAATGTGACTGTTTATTAAAAATCCAAATGAGGTCTCACAGTCATTTAGAAAAATCATTGCTGAGTTGCATGAACCATTCTTTGATAACATATGATGAAGTGGTTTTTAGTTAAGATTGGACTAGGTTGACATAAGAACTTGTACCAAAAAACTAAACAAAGAAGCAGCCCTTGAAGCAGCCTTGAAAAAAAGTCTCTGTCTTCTTTATGCTGGGTCAACAACTTTCCACTCGAATGAAGTTCACAAAAAGGGAATGACAAGTAATTAATGGTAGAATACACCTACATTTTAGTGCAAAAATGAGAATTTTCCAAGCCACACTCTAACAAGCTATTTCAAAATAATGTCTTTTGGATTATATTAATGCAGGAGGCCTTCAGGCTCATGTCTGCAAGTGCTAGAGCAACTGAAGATAGTAGCATAGCTTGAGACATCTTTTCCTGAGAGATTTAGCATAAGCTGATGGATTATTCTAGAAGAAACAGAACTTTTTATCCAACCAATGTAGGGGTAATGAGAAAACAGACACAAAGAGAACATCTGGCTTACTCCGAGACTGCTCTGGAGTGCAGACTCGAAAAGACAGAGCTGGATCCTTTTGTGGAAAACAATGGGAACTGGATCAAGGTCTTCATGTACTGGCCAAAGTCTTAGGTTGCTTCTTGAAGTGTTCCAATGTTTGCACACATTGAAACATTTCTTTCCTCCTGAAAGAGTTATTCTGGGAAAATTTAGAATATATTCAATTGTGCCATCTAGCTGTCACCTCCATCTTTGCTCTTGTTGGTCTGGTACTAACACTTGGTTGGCAGAATCAAACTTGGCATGTCACATCATTTGTCCTTTGTCAGTAGTCACTTTCTCTCCCACTCCTTGTTTTTCCTTGAGGCAGAAGAAATTTAGTAATATCTGATTAATAAATGGTGAAATGCACTGATGAAATTCAGTGGAGGTGGTTGATATATAAATGTGCTGCAAGGACTCATGATTGTCTATCATGCTTTTAATATAACAAAGTATTTACAAAAAAAATCACTGGAAATAATTATAAAAAATAAAACCTCACCTCAGGAGCATAGTAATTACAGTAATTAGTGTTTCGCAATTATTATCCAGAATTAGAAAACAGCCAGTGCTAATAGTGTTAATAAGCACACAAAAGACCCTTTTTTTTGAAAGAAGGCAGGGTTGACTATAACAGAATGGATGTGACACAAACAGGGGAATGAAGGTCAGCCATAGACTGAAATAAATAAATAGCCCCTATGCCTGCGCACACCTTAGCGCTGCTGAAACAACCTCTCACTGCCATCTTGTCTCTCAGAGTGTTATGCTTTCCTGATAGCCATCTCACACTCCCTCCTCCCAGTGAGAGGTGACTTTTCCCTCTCAGGAGCTGGCAGGACTGTACCTGCATAGGGGAAAAGAAAGAACACAGTGGTGGCATAGCTTTTTCTTTGCTTGTTTTACTGGACCTCTGGCTGACATGCTACATACACGGGCACTCTCATCTGCCTCACTGCAAAAATGTTGATGGCTTTGATTTTTCATGCTTGAAAAAAGTATTGGCCACTACATGGCAGTGAGGAGACACATACCAAGGTCTTCTGACAGAAAGGGAACATCTCCTTGCTACTGGTTGGCTAAAAAACATTCCCTCTTGTAAGATAAAATCTGTCAGATAAGAGTTGTTCTTCTACTGTTCTATCCAGTTCTGGTCCCCCAGTTCAAGAAGGACAGGGAACTATTGGAAAGAGTCCAGTGTAGGGCCTCAAAGATGATCAAGGGAATGAGGCACCTCTCTTATGAGGAAAGGCTGAGACACTTAGCCTGGAGGAGAGAAGAATGAGGGGGGATATTATCAATGCTTATAAATATCTAGTGGGCAGGTGTCAAAAAGATGGGGTCAGACTCTTTTCAGTAGTGCCTTGTGACTGGACAAGGGGCAACAGGCACAAGCTAGAACACATGAATTTTCATCTCAACATGCAAAAAAACTTCTTTCCTTTAAGGGTGACAGCACTGGAACAGGCTGCCCAGAGAGGTTGTGGAGTCTCCTCCTCAGGAGATATTCAAAGCCTGCCTGGATGCGTTCCTGTCCAGCCTGCTGGTTCAGGTGAACCTGCTTTGGCAGAGGGGTTGGACTCAATGATCTCTGAAGGTCCCTTCCAACCTCTACAATTCTGTGATTTGGTGATTCTCAGGAATTCTTGGGTGTGGGCGTAGCACTAAGCAGTCATATGTGCGTGTGCTTGGGTCTTGGGTCCAAACTTAGTCCTTGCTCAGGATTGGTCAACATTCCAGAAATGTTTCTAAACCAGATACAAATACATTTTGTTAACATGCAAAATCCAGAAGTCTTTGTGTTGAACCGGATCTTCTTCAGGTCCAACTGATGTTTTCCTCCTGTTACAGACAGACAGTAAACATTGAAAAAAAACCTGCCAAAAACTGCCCTGTCCAAAGACTTGTTACTGAAAGCATATTGCAAGAACCAAATAAAAACTTCATAGGAAATTCCAGCAACATTAAAACTGTGTGACATTTCCAATGGACTTGCCACCTAGTCTTAGAATAAAAAAGGATATTTTTTTGGCACAAAACCATTTATGAAGCTTGCACTTACACATTTTACAAGTTTTGAGAATATTCCATGCAGAAGTACCCTCTAATAAACAAAGGTAAATTCAAATTGTATTTAAGATTCAGATCACCCATTACAAAGACATTGCAAAGGTGAAACAGTACCTCTTTAAAATATCTCACAAATAGCACATTTGTATTTAGTATAAATGGAAGAACACTCTATCTAATTGAAACTGCCTCTAAATGTAATAAGCCAAATTACCTACATTGGAATTAGTTCAGGATACTGGCATTAGTGCTCCTTAGGAGGTGTGCCAAAGTTTGCAAGCATATTGGAGACTAAGATTTCATTTTAACTTTTCCATTGAAAGAAAGAAACCACATTTTATAAATGAGAGGGAGAAAGGTTGCTGTACGAAACCCTTCCCTACCACTAGGTAATTCTAGTCTCAGTTTGTAAAAACTATAAATAGTGTCTTTCCCCACCTAGAGAATATTTTTTTCTTAATTGTGTTTGCTCAGAGCACCTGGGACCTGTGCTTATGGTACATGTATTAGATATTCATTGTTTTACTTTTGGTTCCACTGTAATTCCAATATTTGTTGTTGGATACTGTATAGTTTATACTTTTACAGAGTACCAATGAGAAAAAAAAGAAAACAATCACAATTTAAAGCTATTGTTAATCTTTCAAGTCAGTGATCTTTCTAGTCATAAAAACAGATTTCAGCTTTCTAGACTTCTAACCAGACATAATCAGTTGGCATTATTTCATTATGTGTAGCAGGGGAGGAGCCCTTAGGGAAAAAAATTGGCTGTTGTTCTTCAGGAAAGAGAAGGAAGGACTCTTTGCGATCATTTAATAAAGATGTCCCCAGATTAGCAGTGTTAGCATCATCAAACAGGACATCATCGTACAAGCATTCAGCACTGTCCCATGTCACTCAAAGCAGGCATGGTTTCAGCTCTAAATGTTTTGATGCATTCTTGTTTCCAGTAAAAGCTATGTTTCAAAGAATGTTAATCAACAGAGATTAATATCTTAATGCTCACTAATCCAATTGAGATAATTCACTTTGAGAAATAAATAAAAGAGGCTTAAGGATACACAAATTGATCAACCCCCTTGTTGGGCTAGCTGCTGAGGTGCTGCCAAGGTGTAGGAGGCACGTATAAGTGCAGTTTTCAAAAAGGGCTTTAAGTTCTTCTTGTAAATGCCAGGCCTAGTGAAATGGCTTCCATCACTGCAAGTCTCCTCACCTCTGCAGTCTCATGAAATTAATCTCTCAGTCTCTCTGTGAAGGAAGAAGTACCCAGGAGGCACCAACACAGTTATACTTTACCCAGTAGAGTGACATGTAGAGCTTTCTAACCGAACATCAGATGATCAGGTTTTGGAGCCAGAAGGCAATCCATCAATACGGTGGTGCTCTGTAGCTCAACTAATGGCATGATTTTGCTCTTGGAATGGAAGCGTGATTCAGAGCACAGGCTGTTCTACTCAATACAGGCACATCAGGTCCTTGGAGCACAGGATCTGAGCAGTATGACCATGATTTCACAGTTGTGTAAGGGATTAAGACAGGCTTTAAGGAGCTCCAGCTAATCCTATCACCATCCTTCATCTTGGCATGGGACCACCCTTTTCATGTGCTCTGTGCTCAGGTTTTTTTCTCCAGGGCTTTACTAAGATGCGCTGATTTACAACCTTTTGTAATGCCCCGTGGAAGACAAAACTGCCTAAACATAAGCAATGAAATAGAGGCAATCCATGTTCTTCTGTTGGTACTAGCGATGGAGACAGGACCGTTGCAATAGCTTTACCTTAGGTCATCTTTACCCTAAAGCAAGTTTTGTATACCATAAAGACTAATTTTGTTTCATGGCCAAAGTATGGCCACACCATGAGTTTGGCCTGTCAGCTTTATTTCATCTAATCCCAGCTAACAGGTTGATGGCATGCTAACAGTGTACCTGATTCTTAAGAACAAAGGGATCACACTGATTCCCTCAGGTGGAATGCAATAGTGTATGGCTACTACTGGACGTGTTCAGAAAGCCAGCTGTTCTGGGCAGAAGTTCAATGAGAGTGCATCCACCAGGCAACCTAGGAATTGTGCTGCTGGGGCAACACTGGGCAGCAGGAGGTAGAGAATTATATCAGCTCTGAGTCGGCACTGGAAGAAGTTAGACTGAGCTAGTGGAATTCATGGAGACATCTCTTCCCCTCTGGGAGCTGTGAACAACATAACGATTTCTGGCTGCCTTTTTGCAGAGCCATTAACCTGATGGTGTCAAACAGTATCTTAAATATTGTATTCCTCAATACTCTTCCATACCTCTTTTAGAAAACTGTAAAATGAGGTATAAATGAATTAACTGACTTGCTCAAAAGCAAACAAAGAAAATGGAAACAAGGAAGACTGTTCCTTCTGTCAAAGGTTGTTTTATAACTTATAAAATGTTCTTAAATCACAATACGTTTTTTGTTTGAAAAGTATTTAAATACAAATGCTTTCAATTATTGGATGTCCTTTCAGTTCAAGTCAGCCAAATAAAAGTATATGATGTTATCCTAGCTACATCTGTAAAATCTGTTAAAAATTTTCACCAGTGAGCTTGGTCGGCTATTCCATTTTATATCCTAGAGGTTTCACTTAGAAATATATGTCTGACTTATCATCATTACTTAGTTCAGGATTAATTTTAAATTAGAATATATAATACTGCTGTTCACTAACGACAATCCATGCAGTGCATAGCCAGTTATATCACCTTTTTGCTAAGAATATTTCAGAATCAAAGGAAATTGGAAACTTTGAATAATCAGTGTTATTTAAACTGTTCTGTACGAACTACAAAGTATATTTCACAGCCAGCTCACATATTAATTCTGTAATATTCCTCCTATTCCAGACCTCTAAGTAAATGAATTACTGTCCTGGCTTTCATACTGCCTTTAGCTAGATGTGTCACATTGCCAAATGGCTAAATATACAGCTTCGGAAGTCACAATTTGTGTTCATTAGCTATCCACTGCCTACATTGTTTGTTATATTTAGAAGGAGCAAAAACAACTTTCCACCTTCATTTCTAATTCTTCGTTTCTTGTATTAGACTATTTTGCTGGGGGATGGAGCTAGGAGGTGGAAGTAGGTAATCATCTTCTCCAAATTTCTAAAATTATGAGTAAAATAAACATGCTTGGAACAATTGGACAGTGTACCTTGGGATGAATAGATTAAACCAGAGCATTTTCATTATGTCTCTGGCAATCACCCTTTTATCTCATCTTGTGATGAACATCTGTATTTTTTGGCACATTGTTAGGATATAAATGTGGGGTGTATCTGAACAAACTCTCAATTATAGTTCTGCTCAGATGAGATTTCAAAATTATGTTTTCTACTTTGTGGATGATATTTACTGTTATGGTAGCAACTGTGCGGAAAAAAAAACCTAATGCATTTAGTATTCAGTTCTGGATTCATGTATCAATTATTTAGCTAAACCTTCTGTTCGTAGGGGGTTTTGTGAAACATGTAGCAAATGTTTATAAAAAGGGAAAGAGATTCATCAAGTCACAGTAGCTAAAGCTGTGCTAAAAAAGAAAAACTGAACAAACATATGTTACCAGAAATGTTTCTCATATTTGACGAGTAAAACCATATTCTATTTTGTTGCAATTGTCTTTCCTTGTACAAATAAAGGCCCTCATCCAATAAACACTTATACATGTGATTTTAATTTACACTATTTAATCTGCTCCTGTCTTTAAGACACTTTGCATTTATTTGAGAGGTCCTGAAAGAGATGGGAGACTGGTCTTTAAGCATTTATTTAACTTTTATCTCATCAGGAGTCCACAGAGTTCCCATTTCTAGAGCTTAGCACGTGCAGCAGCATTGGAGAGCAAGAACCAAAACTAGAAAAAAAGCCTGAAATTAAAAAAAAAAAAAATAGTGTTTTTCCTCCCTTCCCCCCTCACCCTCCCTGTGAGTGAATCATTTAGCGTTGGTCTGTGGCTCTGACTGTGGCTCTGGCACCGATCCCACAACTGTTACAGCCCCTATTCCACTTGGGAGAGTTTTCAGGAAATTGTGTTGTCATGGATCCTTCTGCTCAGCTCCAATCTGCTCTGTGCCCCAAATCCCCTGTGCGGCAGAGTAAGAAATCCCCGGCAGGCCCAAGCTGCGTGAGGCACAAAAGGCTGTAACTTCTGTGTGACATCCCCCAATGCTTTCCTAATTATTCCGCTGGATCATCTTAAATAAGGTTTAAAAAACAGAGTGGAAGCAAATCCAGCAGTAGAGGTGTAAGAAGGTGGGGACTGTGCTCTTCTAAATTGGTCTTTCTAAATGTCCCTAGTTCTTAGTCATAATCCAGACTGTCTAGACTTACCAAGTTAGAAAAAGGCATGTTTTCCTTCAAGGCTGAGCAATTTAATTCAGCCAGGGTTGGTGGCTTGTTCCCGATTGTTTATTTTACTAAACTAGAGCTGCTTTGAGGATGGCAGGCGCCCATCAGAAGGAAACAAGTCTAAAGTTAGCAACAAAGAGACGTGCTGATCAGTAGTGCTGCGGCTGGGATCACCGCTGCAGCTGCACCCTTCTTACGTGCCTTGGCCAAATTCATGTGACTCAGGTTCCACCTATGGAAAGGATAAGTGAACAGGCAGGAAAAGAGAACTGGCTCCAGACACAGGGTTTTCAGTGGCCTCTCCAGTCTGGGGGTAGTGTGAATTGCCTTATTCTCCACGGAGAGTCAAAAAATTATCTTAGCCATAGGTAGGAAAACCCCATTTCAGAGTGTTCCTGGCAATGACTATAAAAGGGTCAGTTTGCTGGCCTAAGAGATTTGAACAATGGGAGTTTTCTGGATTATTTTAACAACACCGACCAAACAACGAGCATTCAATGTTTTTCTTATCTTCTACATAGCTTCTATCAGAGGATTTTTGGAAATACATCCAAACAAGATAGGATCTGAATAAATATCAAGTAGATGCAACAATAGATAGCAGCAACAACTACTAACTGCTTGCAGCGACAATTAATGCCTTTGAAATGGTTGCTCATTGCTTGTAGTTGATAGATATGCTTTAGAGATGAATATGCATTTGCCAGAAATCTTGCCATTTAGGCACTATGGGATTTCCACCACCCTTGGCTGGTGGAAACCTTCTCATCTGTGCTGATGTCCTGTCAGCTGGCTGGCTGGTGAGAATGGTGGGGGGGTCAGTATTGCTACTCTTGTCCCTGGTACAGGAGTGAGAGGCACTGGGAGGACTGTCCAGTGTCCCAGCTCCAAGCCTCTCACACTATGGAAGGGAACTGTATAACCCAGTGTTTGCCAGTTGTCCTGAAACCGGTCTTAATACTGCATGAAATGTGAAGAATATAAAGAATTTTTCTTAGCCAATACTAATGTGGTTACTAGGTCTGAAGACAAGCACAGAGAAATAAATAAAAACCTGCTTATAGCTACCTGAACTTCAGCTCTGCTCTAGGAGCTTTCCATCAGCTGTGTAAGCAGGAATAAGCTGTTAGGGTGCTTGTATAATTTTGTGGCTGGGAGCCAGGCCATACGACCAGTCTACTCTTTTTCTCTGAAGAGAATCCTGATGTGGGGCTGTGTTTTTCCAGCCCTTTTACTCGGTTCTGTTCAGATTTAAATTTTATCCTGCTAAAGAATCAGAGAAAAGGTCAGAGCTACTGACCATGCCCAGACAAACTTTTTATTTTATCAGCCAATGTTACTACTTCGGTGTGGCAAGACCTCTCTTCTGTCCAGACAGTAAAGAGGAATTGTATGTGATTATACGCTACATCACTAGGAACAAATTCTGAGGAAAGTATTTTCTTCTGCCTGGCAGGACAAGGTTTTACTCTTTGTGTAATCCTTTATACAATGAACCTGGAATTTGTATAAATAAATCATTTAAATCATGCTTTCCAGTTTTCACTGTATGCTTATACACATGTTCATCAGTTTTACCTTTTGCTCAAGACTAGACATGATAATAATCCAAATATTTTGGCATGAAAATGGGTATGAAAAATACTCTGCCAGTTGTGAAGTTTAATTTTTTTGATTGTTTTTCTATCAGTTTTCTGTTGAATATTTGAAGTGTTTGGGTTTTTTACCCAACCCATTTAAGTGTATATTTAAGTAAACCAGTAGACTTACATGTATTAAAAGATCCATTTTAAATTTTCCCTTCAGTGGGAGAAAGAGAGAAACAATTCCATGCAGCAGATGTATAACAGATGCTATGCTACTCCTAGCATGTACTGCACTACTGGACGATAGCCAGCTGCAGTGGGGTAACGTAGCTATTACTGTGATAGAGCAGAATAAAACCAAGATATATAATTAATGTTAGCTTCTGTGCCCATCGACTTGTCCACACAAATGGAAAGGAGAAGAAAATTCCTAAGTCTGTCAGCTGTCTGCATCATCGTATACAGTCCCCACAATGACTCACTTTAAAAAATAGCAGAATAATAGTGCACATTTGAATATGTTAAATACTGTGAAGTCCATCCCATCTAGACCATGCCAGGGCTTAGAAAATCTGAAATACATTTCACAGAACCTACCTTCTTTCTGTCTCTATATGCCAGGATAAATTTGCCAAGAACACACAGCTCCAGAAGCCAAGTGAAATTACTGCGGAGGAAGAGTAATTAATCTCACCTAACCTTAGCCATCATGCAGCCAAATATCTAGGTGAAGGCAGTCATCTAGACTCTTTTCATAGTTAATGAAAATAAAAGCACCTCTAGAAGGCATTCATCCTGCTCATCTTAGTTTGAGCTGAGATGAATCCCACCCATAGTGTTTGGGGTCATCGAGTGAATTGGTGTTAAAGCCCAGACATAAAACTCATCCCTTGACTTAAAGTGTTGGGTTTTGCCATTTGACCTCTCATCGGTTCCTTTGGAAAGTTAATCTGAGAAAACAGATACTTTTCTAACATTAGAGATGATCCTTCCTGTCTGAAAAACGCACTTTCATTTTAAAAGGTAGGAAGATATTTTTGAGAGAAATCACCAAAAAGAGTTCGGGGAAAAACCTTCTGGTGGTAGTTATCCCTCTGAGCACGCCCTGCATTGGAAAGCAGAAGAAATGCACAGGTTCTGTGACTCAGTCATGCAGGGTGGAAGTATCCCTTGTGCTCTGTACAACTTTGCCTTTGCTAACCACAACACAAATCTCACCTGGAACTCTGAAGATGTCTTAAGAAGAGGCAGTGTCCCTTGAACAGCAATCATTTCTACGTGTAAGAGGTGTGACTGTTTTGCACGTGATTGCATTTTAAAACAGAAATCATTGCACAGAATACAGAATAGATTCAGTATGAACCTTCTAAAATAAATTAAACTTAATTTCCTTTGTATTTTTCAAAGGTCAAATGCTGCAAATACTGGCCAGATGACACAGAGATATATAAAGACATTAAAGTTACCCTAATAGAAACAGAGCTCCTGGCTGAATACGTGATTCGAACATTTGCAGTAGAAAAGGTAAGTTTCCAAATACAGTTTTCTAAAATACAATGGTATTTGCCTAAGTAACTTATATACAGAGTCAACTTGAGAAAGTTAAATCTTTTGACTGACAACCCGGTTTTGTAGCTATTTTTTGGGTAAACGACTACCGCCCTCTTATGGTAAACTGCGTTTTTCTTTAAATGCAGCACCTTTTCTGCGCTTTCCATCACTGTTGGCCCCTGTCTGAGTTAGAAAAAGTGATGTTCCTTGCCTAGGAGGAATCGAAGCCTCCCTCCCAGCAATCAATTGAAAAACACATTCGTGCTGTTTTCCCATCTTACATTCCAGACAATCAGTTTCTGTCTGTACCAGAGGCTGCATGCACCATTATTCAGAAGTTCACGGTGGAGGATACTGTTGTATGTTGGGCCGGTGTGTTCCTGGTCTGCAGAGACAGTTGAAATGAATTAATTTTCTTCTCAAGGCAATTTCACTTCTCATGTGGAATCAGTCTTTCTATGGAGAGTTCCAATCAGCATGTTGTATTACTGTTTATTAGAATAATGCCATGAATTTTTTTTGATGCTTACTAGATCATGTAGCTCTCCCAAGCAGCTTACAATATATAGACAACATACAATTAACAAATAAGGTACTTACTGAAAGTGAGAACAAGCAGGGTCAGTCAAAGCTGAAGTGTTTCATGCACTTTGTGTCAATTCAAGGGTTTTATTCAGACTTCATTAAAAGATAGAAGTGTTTTAATTGCATGTATCAAGACTCATTTGAGTTGCAAAACAATGAGGAAAGGGCCTCTTTGGAAGACTTGATATTTGTAATAGCACACTGAAGTAATGTTCTCTCAGCATCACCATGAGTAGATTTTCAACTAATTAGCTTAGAAAACTCCTTTTGATATAGTTGCAGTACCTGTGATACAGTGGTTCTCTCTAATGATGAAATAGTATTCAATTATGGTTTTGAAGAACATAATCTTTAGCATCAAAGAATTCTGCACTCTGGTAGCTGAAACTGCCAAAAAGATGGCCCAACAGGGTCTCTGTAGATACATCCACAGTAACAAAGGAATTAGGTTTTTTCCTGTTTTATTCTTCAATCTAATACTTAAATATGCATCAGTACAGCAACCTGAGGGTAACGTTAACAGAATTATGCAGTTTGAATGAACTGAAATATTGTGTCATGTTTACCACTATACACATTGTACAGCGAATTGATTCAAGCCTGTTGTTTCCTTGCATTTAGGTATTTTTAATAAACAGATGAGAAACAGTGGCTACACTTTGAAGTAGATGAAGCACTGGTTGATTTCTATTCTGCAAATTTTAAGCCCATGCTTTGATGTTAGCTTTTCACTTCTTAACTGGGACTGGAAAAAAAAAGACCTAGAGGATTTTACAGTTGATCATAACCAAACTGTCTTGAATAAGTGCATTAGAACAGATAGAGATAAAAGGCACTAAACATTTTATTTCTTAGGAAAAAAAAATCTCCATCTGAAAAGATTTCATTTAGACACTGCTTTTTAGTAGTTGGTAGTTTTTCAGTAAGCCTCTAAAAGCAGTGTCAGTGTAGTCTGAGTAAAGTAAATTTGTTTTTACCCTATTTTCCATATTTTTTAACTCTTCCAATGGTACTGGAAGGTCAAGTCTGTACATCTCTTCCACCATAATTCTCTCAAGTTTATATTTCTGATGTACTGGGACTGATACTTTTCAGCCTCTCCAGGACAAGCTGCGTGATGAGACAGAGTGCACCCTGACCAAATGTGCAGACAATGCTAAATGAAGGGTGGTGTTCAAATCCTGAACATTGGAGCCTCAGCTCCAAAGGACTTGAAGATTTGTCCAACTTTAGTAATTCAACAAGGAAAAATGCAAAATTCTGTGCCTTAGGTGGGTTAACCCCATGTGTCTGTACAGGCTATGACATCCAACAGCTGACATGCAAGATGATTATGGATGTAGGACACGAGAGCTGCAAGGGGCCTTATTTGCTGTAGTAGAGATGAGGAGGAGGAGTAAGGAGGATCTAATTGCAGTCTGCAACTACCTCAAAGATGTTTAGAAAATGGCTATTTGGTAATTATTGGGAAGGAGAGGGATAATGCTAAGAAAATTGAACCCAAAATTACAATCTGATTCTGAAGACCACTTCCTAGATATGCTTTATGATGTGTACTTAAGCAGCTCCTTTGGAGTAGTTCCTTTACAGCACAACAGCTAACTCAGATGAATTACTCAGGAACATACAGCAGCACCATAAGTATTTGTAGGATTAGGGTCTACATTTTTTAACATCTTAGGGTTTGTTAGCAGTGTACATCATTTTCATTTTGTTTCAGCTGAAAGAAAAAGTAAAAAAATACAGTATTCCAAGCTGAGCATATGCTTTTATGATTCATGTAGTTGTGTTGCTATTTTGGGTTTAGAAACCAGCAGGGAAGCTACAGACATGAAAATCATTCTTTTGTAAGTATAATAAGCAAACTCATTATAAAAGTACCCCATATGCAAAATCTTTTCTAAGTAGCTGAGTGTTACCTATGATAGATAAAAATGCAGTCAGCATGACAGACAGCATTTTCAAAACTAATGCACAAGACACAGACCCTGACCCGTGCAAGAGCCGGGCACATTATTTTGGAGGGGCAGTTTACTTTTTGTAAGTTGCTTGAGAATCAAGGCTGCGTACACCGTGGAGAATTTGTGTGGGGTATTCATTTCAGTCCTCGGTTTCTGTAGTCATGGCATTGCTTTTTGTATGGGATCTTTGTTTCTTCAGGGGCTGTGGGCAGTTGTTAGGAGAAATATAAAAGTGTTTGGGACATGGATACCCCACCTACGCACAGCTATTTACAGAGTTGGAGGCCTTGCTTATGGTAGCAAAATGCTGTTAGCTAACACACTGTAAAATCCCCAGAGTACAGAGACCAAATTGTATTTGAATGTGTTTGCTAGACTGTCTTAAAATGCAAATTACATTGTCTGTTCCTGGTTTTCAATATGTTTTAAAATTGCTTTTTAGGATATAAGTTAATTTCTGTTGCAAGGGTGTGATCTCCTCAGTCCACACCAGTGTCACGTAGGCTCTTCATCTTCTCCCCCGCCTGCCTTTTTGTGTCACAGTTTCTGAGGAAGAGGAGTGTGGATATTCCTCTCAGCAGATGCCCAGTCTCCATCCTGAGCTGTCAGAGCATCAGGACTCCAAGATACACCAAGCCCGCTCTAGCCCTGTAGCACTGGCATGGCCAAAATTTCTCAATCATTGAAAACCCAGACTCTTTTTGCTTGCATACTAGCAATAAATTAAGAAGCTTGTGTTACTTCATTATGCAAAAAGAATTAGACCTTTTATATGCAAACCAGCTCGAGACAGGAAATACATCTTTAAGAAGAAAAACTGTAAACCACCAGTTATTAATATCACTGACATTTAGTCCAGCCTAGACATGATATGTCATAATTTTTCTGTTTGCTTATGAAATATGTATGACGGCCTCTGGTCTGTGGATTTCTAATGAGAATAAAATACTGGCGGCTACATTTTTAGACGGGGAGGGGGAAATACAAGCACTAAGAAAATCAAACTTAGCATACACACCTCTAATATCCAGACTGCTCCAGAAAGTCACATGGGAAATTACTTACTTGATCGGCCTCTCATTTATACCTGTCTTACCATATCCATGTCCTTCTAGACTGTGGCAAATCACTTGAAGGGTGAGCATTTGGAGGGCTACAAACACAGCCCCTATGATTGGAGGTGCAAAAAGGTTTCTTGCTATTCAGCTGTTTCTTTCAGACCAATGAAGGAGACAAATGATAAGGAAAATTATGCTGAAATTGTAGTTCCCCAAAGTCAGCAGCAAAACTCCTGTGGAGAGCAGCACGAAAACAAATGTCATCTATGCTATATGTTAGTGGCCTTGCTGCTGACCTGTTCTGTGATCATGGCATGCATCTTAAGGCCACACTTTTCAAAGCAACCTAGTGCTTAAATATAGAGATGAGCATCTATCTTGTTGCTGAAAGTTTCTGACCAATCTAGTGCTAAATTACTCAGTTTTGTTGTAAGGCTTTGAAACCAGTTGATATGTAACCTTTGAACTTGCTCTCCTGCTATGAGAAAGCTCTCCAACAGTCTCTTCAGAGCATTGGTAGGGGGTGGACGTTTTACAGCAAGGCTTTTGATGTAACATTCTTACACTGTCACTCATCCAACTTCTTTCACATTCCAGCTTGTTTTTCTTTTTCAACCCTTGTCTTTTCAACAGAGAGGTGCTCATGAGATTCGAGAAATTCGTCAGTTTCACTTCACTGGGTGGCCAGACCACGGTGTACCGTACCATGCGACAGGCCTGCTGGGATTTGTACGGCAGGTCAAATCCAAGAGCCCACCAAACGCTGGCCCTCTGGTTGTTCACTGCAGGTGGGTAGAACGCTGTATTGTCCACTAAACTCAGAACCTACTTTTTCTTCTCTTCTACTGCATCATCCCCACACAGGTTGCTGAAGCCACTGGAGCTCTACCCGCAAGAACTTAAACAAGAATGGCACAACTAAGTCTGAAATCCTGCAAATGCCTGAATGCAAGACTTAATTTGAGTAATCCCACTGATCAAGTACCTGCAAGATGAACTCTCGTACTTTACATTTTCCAATACACTGCTAAACATTAACTATGCTCTTCTTTTACTTTAGTGCTGGTGCTGGCAGAACTGGGTGCTTCATTGTGATTGACATCATGCTTGACATGGCAGAAAGAGAAGGCGTTGTAGACATATACAATTGTGTGAGAGAGCTTCGATCTCGGAGAGTTAACATGGTGCAGACTGAGGTATTGTTAATCTACTGGAATATTGCCATACATTTTGCAAGAAAAGGTATTCTTCTGCCCCATAAAACTAGAGCCCCTTTGTGGTAGGCACCATCCAGAAGGTAGTTTATGCAGTCATACACAGAAAATATTCCACACACAAACTTGAAGAACCCCTGCCCAAACAAGTACCCAGTTATGCTGCACTTAAGGTTTGCAATGGAAAATCATAAGTGTTTCCTCTCCAGGAAGGATTCATTCTGGAGTACATCTTGTTTAGACTCAGGTATGTGATAGAGCCTACAGAACTGTGCAGAAGAATGAAGAAACCAGAAATATTCCAAGTTTTATTCTGGAGTGTTACTGCACTTCTGTTTGTACTTGTAACTAGTTTGAATCAGTCCTTCTATATTAATTTCTAAATGAGTGAAATAAAGTTTTGTAAACTGCTGTTGTTCTTTCTGGTCTTGCTTGAGTCCCCGTAAAGTCAGAAAGAATTAGTGGCAACTATATTAATTGTTATTTTTTAATTACCAAAATACTAGTAGTGTATGCTCTGTATGTCAGTAATTATTTTAATTGCTTTACCAGGAACAGTATGTATTCATCCATGATGCTATCCTGGAAGCCTGTCTTTGTGGGGACACATCTATTCCAGCTTCTCAAGTTAGGTCAGTTTACTATGAAATGAATAAACTGGATCCTCAGACTAACTCCAGCCAGATCAAAGAGGAATTTCGGGTAAGTTGTGGCTAGCAGTACCTAGAAGCTATACAGTTCAGCTATGCTAAAGACTCTTACTTAGATGCTTGCTTATGACCATGTGAATTTTGGACCAGGCCTGGGAGGGACTGCAAAAAAAAAGGGAAAATAATATGTCGCTAATTGCTCTTGAATTATGCTAAATCATAGAAGAACACAATAGGGTAGTAGTAAAATCTTCTTTTTACTCAAGGGAAGTATATCGATTCCTTTCACTGTCCTTTCTCCAGAAGGCAGGTTACTCCACAGCTGTCTTTGAGGTTATTTTTCAGATCTGTGTGCTTCCAGGATTTTCTGCTTCTAAACCCTGCTGACTGTGATGTGTTTTCCTTTCTCTGCATATTGATTCCTACTGAAACTGAATGCTGAGATGATATGTTCTTAAATATTTTGGAATGCTTTCACTGCTGTGTTAATTTTTCTATTGTATTATTTACTCTTTTTGAAAGACTTTAAATATGGTGACTCCGACACTGCGTGTAGAAGACTGCAGCATAGCACTTTTGCCACGAAATCATGAAAAGAATCGCTGTATGGATGTTCTGCCTCCAGACAGATGCCTGCCTTTCCTCATAACAATAGATGGGGAGAGTAGTAACTACATTAATGCTGCACTGATGGATGTAAGTCTGCACTACATCATTAATAATAAAAAGGGAATAAGCAGCCCTCCAAACTCAGCAATGCCAGAAAGTGGAGTCGGCATAAGAAGACTGAAATCCTTCTAGCTTGTTTTCCAGAAACATGGCACAAAATCTATAAACTCCCAAGTACATTTAGGATCCCACGTATGTTATGTCACAGCCAAGGTTCCAAAGCCATGCTCAGGGAGCAAGTTGGGGAGTTTTGATAAATTCAGTGTGTCTGGATTTCTCCCTAGTGCTTAAATTTTTAACCATCTGGTCTAGGAAAAAAAGAGTTACCTATTAAGACACTAGGGGAGTTAAATAAGATAATAAGGTTGGCAGCAATATTTCACTTCCCTTTGTTTCTAATTTTAACAATAATTAACAAAAAAAATAATTGTCTGTCAGCACAGGATAGTACACAAGCCATTACTTCAATCTTCCTGTTTATTTCTGTTTGAATGTGTGTGTGTGTGGTTGGTTTTTTTCCTAATGCATGTATGGTAATTCTAATCCCACTAATAGAGTATCAGTAAAGACACTTAAACTGCCTTTACAGTCTGTAGATATTTATAGCCTATCCTTGACAATTTAGAACTGTAGTAATTATGGTTGTCAAACACATAAACAACAAGAAAACAGAGGTTAGCAAAGAATGAACACATTCTAAATGGCCTTTTTGAAAAGTGAAGCTAGAGTAATAACAGTTTATAGCAGTTTTTGCATTTCTTTCCTTCCAAGTTCTCAAAGCATTTTCCTAAAATAAGCCTAAGTTCAAAACACTCCTGTGAAAAGGTAGGTGTATTATCTTTATGTTTATCTATGTAGAGAAACTGTGAACAAAAGTTTAAGTGACTTCTCTAGGTTCTCACAGTAGGTCAACAGCATTTTGTATTTAGAATGGAGGTTCCTTGATCTGCAATTTACAACCTTGCCATTACGTTGTCTTCTTTCCAGGAGAGTTCAGTACTGTTTTGTTCTGTAAATTAAGTACTGCTTCGAAAGAGCAGTGCCTCAATATTTGCTTTGAAAATTGTTCCCTTCTTCACTGTTGAAACAATGAGCTGCATCCAAAACTGTGTCTGAGCAAAAGGCTTCAAGGGTGGAGGTGATGTGGGTCACTTTCCACCCAAAGGACCTTTGCCAAGCCACTGCAATATCCCTACACTGATGGACAAGAGTAGACATTTGTACCTCTCTCTAAACACTCGGTATCCAGCAGGCAAGATGATGTGTTTCACCCTCTCCATTTGGCATCTGTTGAGGTGCAGCTGGATCACTTCATGTAAACCTTTAAAGCTCACTTCAAGCAAAAGGGGTAGCAAGCATAATTTTCATTATTCAGTATCAAATGAGTTTGAGAACGATTTTGCCCAAAATACCTGATGGGGCTTCTGTGACGGAATAATGGAGAGCCCTTCAAGCATCTCTCCTCTGCATCTAATTTCCAGCAAGACAGGACCAGT
Source organism: Limnodromus scolopaceus (assembly GCA_028565335.1). Taxonomy (NCBI): domain Eukaryota; kingdom Metazoa; phylum Chordata; class Aves; order Charadriiformes; family Scolopacidae; genus Limnodromus; species Limnodromus scolopaceus. The sequence continues at coordinate 106,165,907 of JAOXNO010000013.1, read as the reverse complement.
AGGATAGAAGGCAGCTGACTGATGTACCAGCAGCATCAATACCTGCTGGTTGCAGCTTGCTGAAACCAAAACAAAGAACTGAAGTTTTGCATGTCTGTATCTGTACCCCAAAACACATTGGATTCATTTTCTGTGGTCTCTTCAGTGACTGTCTCTGAAAGAAAGATGTAAATAGCTGATCAGATTGCATCTCTGTCGAGGTTCAAAGACTTCAGTTCAAGGCATGTAGAGGCTTCCCTGCCCTCCTTAATGAAGGCAATGGCAGCCCCTCCCAAGAATAGCCGCAGTATGGCCACACTGGCCTTCAACACTCAGGGGGATGAAATTGAAAATTACACAGTTGAACAGCTCCACCCAGCAGCTCTGTCAACAACATAGCCTGTTACTAAAAAAAAAACCAAAGCACTAAAATTTATCCCCTGGGTATCCTTGCTGCTGTCAGATGGACCAGAATTTCAACAATACTTCTGAAAAACAACTAGATATTTCCTTTCACGGGCATGATTCAAATTAACAGCTAAGTGCAGACAGCCAAGATTAATCTGTCCATTAACAGCTCAAAACAAAACTGTTGCTCAAAATTTTTTAGGAGTTCCATTGGAGGCAAAAACCTCTGATGATTTTACTCTATGCCTGTGGCATAATATAAGTTTCAGAAATGTAACATCTGCAGAAGTCATATTCTGCCCAAATACAACTTATTAACTTTGATGCATATAAGATCTTGGGAAAGAGCTGAAAAAAATGTATTAATTATATAGAAAATAGAAGTAATGCTTTCAGTCCCAAAGTTTTGGGGCTATGGCTGGCATTCTGCTACATAGATTTTTATCTTTTACCATTCTTCTTGTTTTTTCTTTGCAGAGCTACAAGCAACCATCAGCTTTTATAGTTACACAGCATCCCTTACCAAATACTGTCAAAGATTTCTGGAGACTGGTCCTAGATTATCACTGCACTTCAATAGTTATGCTGAACGATGTCGATCCAGCACAAGTAAGTCCAGAAAACTGCTCCATTCAACAGAGTAGTGCTGGTGCCTCAGCATTTCAGCTCATGTGCACTCAGAACAGCTTAAGGATGTAATTAGTTTTATAAAACAACATTAAATACTAGCACACTAACAAATGGATTAGTCACTTGCAGATACACATTGGAAAGAGGAATAAATCAGACTCTCAGCGACTTCTCCACCAAAATGTTAATACACACACACATAAGTGCATGAGCCAAAAATTTATTCTGAGATGAAAACACGCTTTGGGAAGAGCTGCTAAAATATCAGAAGTGATGGTTGTAGAATTCTGACTCAAATCTGAAGCACACTAATAATAGCCAAAAGTCATAAACAGAAGCCAACAGCTATTCATTAGCCTGCCTGAAACAGGTCAATGACCTTTGTCAAATACCAGGGGATAGGTGTTCCCAGTGTGAAAAATCTGTGTTATGTTTGTCACAAAATGACATTGTTAGCAAGGAGATAGGAACTAAACAAGATTGGAGACAAAGCATCCTTCGGAAGAGAAAACAGAGCAACAAAACGTATGGGGGAATGTAATTACCTTACAAAAGAGTTGTGCATGCTGTACATGTTCTTTAGAAAATTGGAAAACTGTACCTACTGGTTTGGCAATTTAATCACTAGCATTAATCACTAAGTGTCCTAGAGCCTGGCTCACAACTGCACAATTCCAGGTTCTTACACAGATATAATTTCCTTGGTTCCAACAAACTGCACCAGCCATCTGCTGAAGTAACGTGGTGGTAATCTGGATTCTTAATATGCAAATATTTGCTAATTATTGGTTAAGAGAAATTGTTACTTTTTTATAGCAGACTGCATGTTATTTTTATTCTTGATAGGACCAAGAATCTTTTTAGTTTTGTTGTATATTATTCATACCTAGAAAAACATTTCCTTCTATTTCTAACATAAAGAATCTGTTTTTAAAACATACTAATCTTCCTTTTTGTCTTCCAAAGGAATGTGTAGGAATTCCACACACTATTTTAAAGACTGAAATTCTGATTCCAAGCCCTTGACTGTCTACAGGGAGAAAAATAGAAATGAAAGACAAAACTTTTATTCATGAGTCTAAGATTATTTTCTGAGTGAATAAAGAAAGACTCAAGGGAGTCAGACTGTTAGGGACTGCTGAACAGAGTTTTTTTAATTTGTGGGCTGTGTTTTGAATTTACAATAGTGCATGGCTATTTCAAGCATTTATTAGCCTCACAGGCTTTTAAAAGCTATTGGGATATGCAGTTAATGCACCTGCCTCTGCAGTGTGTTAAACCTTTTCCCTCTAATGTGAGTAACAATCTTTTCATTAGGAATAAATCTCAAAACCCTCAGAGCAAATGGAAGTGGAGAGAGGGTAGAGCTTATTAAAAACACACATTAGATTCAGATTTATTAATAATTACTGGAATCATTATTATTTATGTATATATGGAGTGTTTACAGTTCTGTTTAGATATTACAATTTATGTGGATTGTTATGCTCTATTGGGAAATGAAATTCAACCCTTCACAGTGACTCTGACTTAAAGAGAGTCACTAGCATCACATGCATGCAAAATGCACAGACCTAAATGCTTTTGGTTTCTTTAGAACTTGAAAGTCTTGACTTCCTAAAACAGCTCCAGCAAACAGCTCTGCTTATTATCATTCAAGCATTTTTCAAAGATCTGTTAGAACAGTATTCCTGTGTATTTGAAAGACATGTACTAAATTGTGCACATGTTAAATTTTCTGAGTACTGGCATTTGCATTAGTCGTATGCATTATATTTTGCTATCCTGTACACCAGCACATTTCATAATAAAAATTTGTGTAGGGTTTAGACAATATTTGGAAAGCAATTTGCTTGGCGGAGCAAATCGTGGGGGGTTTCAAATAAATGAAAATGTATTTTCCTACTCAAAATTTCTGTTTTTAACTTGTTAAAGTGAGCTCCTGCAAATCAGACCCTGTTCTCTTTTTAATTGATGTAGTAAATGATTATGTTTCCCTGAAATGTAGTCATCTCTAAACGGCTTTGTTGAGGAGTAAGTGTTATACGAAATGCAAAACAACATCTGGAGTAAATGTGATTTGTCAGCTCAGCTCTGGATCACCAACAGCAATGCAGCAGAATGAAGACCACAGCTGTTTTACTGAATGAAATAAAGTTCCAAATATGACATCAATGCTTCTGCAAGCAAACAAAATTTCATGGGTTCATAATTAATTTTGGTGAATGCTTGCAAATGCTACATACTTGAACTGCTGTAAATATCCCTGGAAAAATGTTAGGGTTTTTATGGAAAAAAAAAATGGACAAGCAGAGTCTAGCTTCAAAAACCTCCTTGCAAAGTGTTGGTTTAATCTTTAAAGTATTAATACAGATGATAATTGGTTCCTGGATTAAGCTATTGTGATATTATTAGACACTAAAACTGTGCAAGATAATGGTAATGTTAGTTTGTGATCTTCAGATACCTAGAAGTAATGTTTTCTGAGCACTAAAGAAAGCATGATTGCTATTTTCAGGTGGCATTGATAAGATGAAATTGAGCAGTTAATGAAAATTTAAAGCAATGCTGATATTAGCCAATATTGTCAGTTACGGCTGAAACAGATATGAAAGTTAAGTCCTGAATTTTGAGACCTGATGCACCCTTCAAAGTATAAAGCACATATTCTGATGTAGCTTGAATTACTACCAACTTTTCAGGACAGTTGGAGGTACCAAGCCTCTGGTCTTTGGGCTTCACGCTGTCTCGGAGATATGGTAATATTTGACAGCATCCTCCCTGTCTTGTCGTACAGTCTTGCAGAATTAATGTCGAGTGTCAGAAACGTGTTACTCCGAATACCAGAGGATGGCGAGTACGGCAGCAATAGCAGGTTCAGTTGAGTGAAAAGGCATTTGTTTAAACTTGTTCCATGCAAGTAGAAGCAGAGTGCTTGAAACCGATGGAGGATGGTGCACTGTGTATTTTATAAAGATACTGTGTGAGAATGTCAGTAATGAATGTAGCACAAAGAAAAATCTAGAAAAGCATATTGAGGCAGCGTGAAATTCAAAGTGATTAACTGTGCTCTTTTGTGTTTGCTGTCTTCTATAGCTGTGTCCTCAGTACTGGCCGGAAAATGGAGTACACCGGCATGGTCCTATTCAGGTGGAGTTTGTATCAGCTGATTTAGAAGAAGACATAATCAGCCGGATATTCCGAATTTATAATGCAGCCAGAGTAAGGACGTTATTTGCAAAACAGTTCTGTCTCTGTTGAGTAGATGAGTTGACTGTTCAAGTCACAAAAAAATGAAAGTTAAACTCACATAAAACCATTTTCATTTTTCAGCTTATTTTTTTGAGAGCAACAGTGCAATACTGAGTCATACCATAATCAATGAGAAAAAAGCCTTCTATGTGTAATTAAAGGAAAAAATATTTTAATGCATATCTCAAGTGTGTTCAATGCAAATGAAATAAATGGGGTATTCAGACTGGTAGCCAAGAAATGCTAAAATCAGTGCTGTTTCCAACAGTTTGAAATTAGCCATTTTGCATGTTTTTGTCTTGTGTCATGTGAAGAAAGCTGTGCACCAATACTAGGCACGTTTTTCAACACCAGTCCCAGGCTCTTAGTGAAGATCTTGTCCCGCTAATCACACTTCATAATATATGTAAGCACTTCAGAAGGACAAGTGTGTTCTCATATCCAGCTTTTATGCTCCTGTAAAGTTGACAGAAGACTAAACGAGGCATGTCTTTCAAGCTGAGTGGAAAAAAGATTCCGCCACAGATCAGGCATCTCTCCCCATCCAGATGAAGAGAGCCTTTGCAATGGACTGGTATTGATAACTGAAGAACCATAGCAAGGAATAAGCACCATTCCCTGCTGAGAAAAGATGGGAACTGCCCTGAGATCTGGTAGGTCTCAGGACAGTGAGAGGAAGGCCCTCAAAACACACACACACAAAAACATGTTAATAACCAAACAGGGAAGCAGATTGTAAAGCTTCGAGCTATTTCTTTAATACTATGAAGGCTTTGCATTCACAGTAAACTTGACAACATAAAAACACAATCTCCAGGAGCATTAACATGGTCTCTAGCAGGCACTGGGTCTGGCTGATGTGCTTTGGGAAGAGGGGCAATCCGTTGAAAGAAACTGGCCAGAAAATCACTAGATTCCAAATTTTGACATAAAGCAGACAAAACACATTGAAGAACATATCTAATGTTGAATCCACTTTGGTTTATTTCCTTATCTTGTTAATCTTACATCCTCTCTATTACCTTTTGCTCTAGAGAAAAAAATTGTAATGTCAACATTTCCGTGTGTTGCTCATTTTAAAAGTGGCACTAAAATGCCCTCACTTTGCACAGAAGTGAAAGTGGCAAATCCTAGACTACAAAAACAGTTTTCATGTGTGTTTATTATGCCCTTTTCAAAGGACTGTAATTTTCTGCCACTAACACTTGTTCTATGCTCCTTTTTTATTTTAAATCACCATAAAGCAACTGCTCAGTAACGTTTCACCAGAGGGGTTCTGACTGCTGCAGTAGCAGACAATAAAATAAAATGGAGTTAGATTTTTTTATAAGACAGAAAAATCTGAGGGATTCCTTTGGTGTTTTTTTTTTTAATGTTTCCTGCTTTAGAATATCTTGATATATGTTGACCTTTCTTGTAAAAAAAGACGGAAGCATGCAAATATTCTTCAAAACGCTGAAGTATATGAAAAAAGAAAGTATATCATTGAAGCTGTGTTTCAGCTCCCTCTTTGCTACCAAGTTCCTGCTATGATATTAATCAATTATTTGCTTGATCCTGCAGCTGTACCATTGCTCTATTCTAGTCTATTTGTATAGCTCTCTGTTTAAAACCTCTTGTTCTAATAACTCTGTTGGAAATTAAAAGTCATAACTCCTCAAGGGCAGTTGAAATTACATTAGTAGTTTCTCAGTGATGATCTGCTTGAGCAACTTTCCTCACCGATGCAAATATCTAAATTATGTACCAAAAAGAAAATACTGTTATTTTTTCTGCTTGTTGTCTGCATCTCTACAGCCCCAAGACGGCTACCGGATGGTGCAGCAGTTCCAGTTCCTGGGGTGGCCCATGTACAGAGACACACCAGTTTCTAAACGCTCCTTCTTGAAGCTCATCCGCCAAGTGGAAAAATGGCAGGAAGAGTATAACGGGGGAGAGGGACGCACAGTTGTACATTGCTTGTAAGTACTGTAAACAGAAGAGAGAAAGTAAAGGAATGATGTTACAGGATTTGTGCCAGATTTTAAAAGATCTGTGAAGAGGTGAAGAGGTATCTGTCCTAATCAGGAACTGAATAAATAATATGGCTGCTCATTTAAAAGCTTTGAACATAAGAGGAAGATTCATGAGATTCCCTCTCTGTCCCTTGGTAGAACCCTGTGAGAAGATGATTGGTACAAGTTAATTCTATTTTATATAAAGATGTCCAGTGACTTTTGCAAATGGGAAAGGGGCATATTTATTCAGAATAAATCAAACCTGTACCTTCAGAACAATGTACCTTTTATTTCTAAAGATAAGGACTATAGAAATAAGTAGCATTGAAGGGATGATTCCTCTCCCAGACATAAAGCATAGAAGTAAAAGTGGCATGACAGAGCAGTTATGATGATCCTTTAATTGCCTTACCTTTCTGTAATAATGGCATATATTTTTGTCCTCCTGTGACCTTTGTGCTCCACTGGTGCAGAGTCTCATCCATTTTGCCACCATCCTCCTTTTGAAATGACTTAATACTTGTACGTGCCGTTTCCCTTAGCAGTAACTGATATTTTGAGACCAAGTCTTCAGCACTTGAAGTTGTATCCATCTTCCTCTAAACATCTGCTTAAAGATGCTGCCATTGAGAAGGGACATGCTAATAGGAAAAGCACACGCTAACGCACTTTCAAAAGTTGGGACCCAATGTTGGAATGATGCAGGAAAATCTAAGAGTGTATTAATAATTCCCACTATCACTGACCTTGAACAAGTCACTGCTCTTCAGTTTCCCCATCTGTAGAATGGGGATAATAATACTTTCATCAAAGGAGCATTGTGCAGTGTGATTAATTAATGTTTTGAGATCTTTAGCTGAAAAGACCCTTTTGAAGTGTAAATTACTGTTATCTCTGAGGTGGCTGATGATATTAAATAGTTGTACAACATCACACATGCGTCACTTCCAGGCAGTAAAGAAAGAAAAAGCTCTAATATAATCCTTTTAAATGACTTTATTTTAATTAAAATTCTCAAAGAGTCCCACAATATCAGGCAATGTTTTGGCAGCAGAGAGCATTCTTTTCATACTGCCTGGATGTGACAGATGTGCGACGTTGTAGCTTCCTTTGAAAATCAACCATTTGCAAAGCTGGTTTGAAAGACCCGCTACCTAACTAGTCTGCGCTCTGGTAATTATTAAGGTTTATTATTTTCAGTGAAGCGCAGCCTAAAGATTCTGATTAGAATAGCTGTAGAAATAATAGGGTTTCCACAAAGAAAGAGATTCTCTCAAAGATTAAAAATAACCGGGGATAAAGTATTATTAAATACTGTATTTGATCATGCACATGAACATTTGTGCCTGGCTTCTTTGTTAGGAAGTCACTTCGGGTTCTCATCCTCTGATACTGTGGGTGGAGGGGGAAATACGTACACTTCTAAAAGTAGTCATTGCCAGGCAGCTGGCCCCTCTGCCTGCTGCCAGGGGAATATCACAGCACCACCTAGTGCCACGCTAAATGTGGAGCCACCAGAAGGGCTCCTACAAAAGAGATTTTGGGTGCTTTTGCTGGTCCTCTGAAACACCTTTGGGCCCAGGCGGAAACCACCAGGATCAGGAATAAAAGAGCTTAGAGACCTTCTCTATAACATTTCCAGGACTGATGTTCATTGCAACCTTGTGTGTTTACAGTGCAAAGGCATGTTGAACTGAATCTAAAAGTACCTTGTCCTTATTTTAGCATCCTCTTTGTGCTGTCTCATGTGTTCACTCAAGGGTGGTGCAAAACTCAGACACTCAGTTCCCTCCAGGCTTTCAGCCTGCTGGATTCTGAATCAAAGCTTTGAGATCATTCAGCCCATTAATTCCAATTAAAAATCGTGTTCTGCCTAGAGTTCAGCAGCCTTCGGAGGCAGTAACGTTGTGTGGTTTCTCCCTGCTGGAACTCATACCTTCTGTAGCCATCCCTGGTGCTGTATGAACTTGTAATATGGAGTCAATTGTAACTGAGCCATTTTATCATTTTTATTGTAGGAATGGAGGTGGCCGCAGTGGGACATTTTGTGCAATCAGTATTGTTTGTGAAATGCTTCAACATCAAAGGGCTGTTGACGTATTCCATGCTGTGAAGACACTGAGGAATAATAAGCCTAACATGGTGGACCTTCTGGTATGAGCTTTTTAACTGTACCACTAAATAGAAAATGTTCCTTTTTCTCAGAAGACTCAGTAAGATTTCCAAGATTTGCAGTGGGAGTTGTTCACAAAGCAAGCAAGTCATTTTCAAAGGGGATAATGAAGTCACTTCACTTGTAAGAGTATTTTTACACTGCTTTCTTCCCAAGGAGACTTTGTCTCTGTTCATTTGAATTTTTTAAGAGTTTTAAACTTTCAGACGAACATCCTTATTAATTTTCTTTTCTAGCAGGCTGAGCCAAGTGGAGAGCAGCCCTTGCATGGTAGAAATAATAGTTATGTAAAATGAAATGCCAGATTTTCAAATTATATATTTTATAAATAGCTTAATCGCCTAATATTTATCAAAGCCATGAATTTCAGTTTGACATCCAGAATATTGCATTTAATTATGGTTGCTCTATCTCATAGAAAGATTAAAGAAGTTCAGAAACAAGGGGCCATGTGCAATTATTTTCCTAGAGAGTGTTTTATGAGCTTTCTTTTTAAATGGAGAATTGCTGAAGTGCCAGCTGCTATGCCACAAGAGCTGCAGAACAGCTTAAACCAGCAGGTTCTTACACTCCAGTGTGTAGTTCTGTACTTGGAGATGGGTGTAGCATGATACCCTATTCTGAAGCCTGGGCTATAAAAGACCTTGTTTTACAACATCCTGATGTAAAGGTGGCTGCTTGAGAGGCAGCTGTATTCAATTTAGCATCATAGGCAGGAGGAAGCAGCAGCTGGGCAGCTCCAGGGATGCTAAACCAATCTGAGCTTATTTTGCAAGCTCTGGTTAAACAATTTTGGGTCATATTTCAGCATCTTTGCTAGAGAGTGCACGGGGTGAGGCAGGAGGCATGTCACAGAGCTGGTCAAGGCTCTTGTAATTTTAGGAGAGAACCCTCTCTCTCCGATGAGCTGCCGAAATCGGGGTGTGAAACACCATAGAATGGGCAGAAAGGAGGAATTTCTGTTGTGAGGCTTTCAGGCCCTGTGTAGATGGATAGGGCCATCCACTTCTCCACCACACATATCATGGCACCTCATCTGTCCCACAGAAGAACATCTCCCATCACATCCTCCATCACAGTCGTCTCATCTATCCTACCTAAGAAATCCCAGATCCTCCCCTAGGCCCTGCTCTGGCCAGGCTCATGGAAAAAAGCCAGATGTTGCCAGCTGTGCTGAGCGAGGAGGGAGTTTACAAGCAGCACCACAGGGGCATGAGCCAGCAATGTGGAACTGTGAATCTTGTATCAGTGAGAACTATGAAGCTTTCACAGTGTTGGGAGGGAACAGCTTATTTGGCTCCTCTTCCTCTAGTTTATATTCTCAGGAGGAGAATCATCATGCTGAGAACCATACATTTTTATTTCCTAGATATTAAGAAAAATGTCCTACTTCTTCATTCAGATAGTATAGTTTGGATAGAGACTTGGCAGGCCTGCTGTTCTGAGTTCTCCCAGAGTTTAAGTCCACAAAACACACTGATCTCTTATTCATTTATTTTATAGAAATAAAAAGAAAATTACCAGTGTGAAGATGTACAGTTGAAGAAAATGTTCTCTATAAATTCCCGTTTGTGACAGTTCTCCACGTATAGATTTGTCAGGCAGCTGTCTCCATTTTTCAGCAGAGATTTTTTTTTGATCAAAAGCTAAATGTATTTTTTTAGAATATAAAAATAGCCTTTAGTAAATTGAGGATGGTATTGAGAATTTCTGGACAGCATTGAGAGGCCTTGTAAGGCCTTTTCATTAGGAGATGTCAAAGCAGTTGTGAAGGAGATCAGTATTGTTTTCCTTATTGTATAGGCAGAGGAACGAAGGCAGGGGACAATCAGGATTTTGCTCATTATCACAAAATTCACTGTCAAAGCAGTTAGAACCACATCTCTTCAGTCTTGGTCTGCTACTTTGTAGGAACAAATATTTGAATTTGGAAGGTTTCAATTTCCATGTAGATTGTTTCATGGTAAAAGGGAATCAGGACAATTGAGTTCTTTTCTTGATCCTGTTACTGACTTTATCCTTTATGACCTTTCTTATATTAAAGTGTCTTTGCCTCAGTTTCCACATCTGAAAAATGAGAACAATAATATTCATCTACCTTTGTAAAATTCTGTGGTAAAAGATGAAATGCTCAGAATTATAACAGTATTTCACAAAAATAGTTTCAAGACTGCTTTATCAATACCTGTTATGCACTTTCTGACTAGATGAAGGGCAGTCTTTATGGTCTATACTTAGAGAGTCATCTGTTAATTTCATTGAAACCTCTGGTTTCCTGCAAGTGTAAAAATCTGAATGCCGTATCCATACAATATGGAAAATCTATGAAATTCTTCAGCCATCATACAAAGGTAAAACATGGTATTAAAAAATGTCTATTACGGAATGCCCAAAGCATTTTGTGATAAATGTTATTGGACCTACTAGTGCATGTCCTAGAAAAAAAAATAAATATACTTCTTTGAAGCTACCTAACATAAAGAGACTTTTAAGATTCACCATCAAGTGAATAATAAAAATGTACAAAGGACACATCTGAGTGAACGCAGTGGAAAATAATGTATGTCTACTCTTTAAGACATGTATTGAGTTTACTAAAAATGACAGTTATTCTGCTGAATCAGTAAATCAGCATAAAATGAGCAAGGAAAAATGGAAATGGATGAGAGGCTGATCTCCTGGTTTGATCTGTTATGTAGTTATAGAATAATTTTCATTTATTTAGGAACATACATGCAATAAAGTAGAAAAGGAATAATTTACATAATGCTCCTTTCTTTTCATTCTTCTTTTTTGTTCTTTTCTCATTCAGAATTCAGGAAACCTGCACCTACTATTTCTTTTGGCTTTTTTGTTTCATTTAAATGTTTGTGGGATTGTTAAATACTGCAAGTAGTAAGAATGAAAACAGAAGAGGGATAGGTCTACACACTCAAAACTGTGAAATCATCAGTACTGCATAATTTGAAATCATAGAATCATAGAATTGTGTTAGTTGGAAGAGACCTTTAAGATCATCAAGTCCAACCATTAACCTAACACTGTCAAGTTACCACTAAACTGTGTCCCTCAGCGCCACATCTACATGTCTTTTAAATTCCTCCAAGGAAGTGACTCAACCACTTCCCTGGGCAGCCTGTTCCAATGCTTGACAGCCTTTTCAGTGAAGAAATTTTTCCTAATATCCAATCTAAACTTCCCCTGGTGCAACTTGAGGCTGTTTCCTCTTGTCCTATCACTTGTTACTTGGGAAAAGAGACCAAGCCACATCTCGCTACAACCTCCTTTCAGGTAGTTATAGAGAGCGCTAAGGTCTCCCCTCAGCCTCCTTTTCTCCAGGCTAAACAACCCTGGTTCCCTCAGCCACTTCTCATGAAACTTGTGCTCTAGACCCCTCACCAGCTTCGTTGCCTTCTCTGGACATGCTCCAGCACTTCAATGTCTTTCTTGTAGTGAGAGGCTCAAAACTGGACATAGTATTCAAGGTGGGGCCTCACCAGTGTCGAGTACAGGGGGACAATCACTTCCCTAGTCCTGCTGGCCATACTATTTCTAATACATGCCAGGATGCTGTTGGACTTCTTGGCTACCTGGGCACACTGCTGGCTCATATTCAGCCGGCTGTTGACCAGCACCCCCAGGTCTTTTTCCGCCACGTAGCTTCTCCAGCTCTTCCCCAAGCCCGTAGTGCTGCATGGGTTTGTTGTGACCCAAGTGCAGGACCTGGCACTTAGCCGTGTTGAACCTCATCCCATTGGCCTTGGCCCATTGATCCAACCTGTGTAGATCCCTGTGTAGAACCTTCCTACCCTCATGCAGATCAACACTCCTGCCCAACTTGGTGTCCTCTACAAACTTACTGAGGTTGCACGCCATCACCTTGTCCAGATCATTGATAAAGCTAGTAAACAGAACAGGTCCCAGGTTATAACAGTTGCAGAGTGGGCAAGGGTCAGTCAAAAGCATTGGCCCCTCTGTAGCACTGAAGATGTGAAGGAGACAAAATCACGACCCTCCATCTCCAAAGGGTGCAGACAGGATTTGGATGCCACAGGAAGGGGATTTTTCTGGTATCAGTCCCATTTCCAAGCAGTTGCAAATAAAACCAGGAAGTCTGCATTTGAAGCACAGGGTTGGTACCTGAAAGCTTCGCCTGGGTAACAGAAGAGCTGTTAAGAGCCTAACTTATGCATTGCTATTAATTGCTAAATATTAATTGAAATGAATCCATTTAATTTAGCTGAAGTGCCTGGTGCACTGGGAGAGGACAGTATTTCAGTGTGGCTTTAGGCTGCACATATTGGAGGAACTGTAAGCAGCTTTTGCCCTGAAACGTAGCAAGTGTATGAACAACTTTAAAATAAATGTTATGATCTGGGAAGTACTAGATACTGGGTCTATTTTAATGATAAACATTTCCAGGGAGGAATTTCAATAACTCCAATTCTGGTAAAGCAGCACTACATGAGCATTTTGACAGATGACAGAAGGGTTGCAAGTCAATTTGCTTATGTGTGGTCAATTTTTCTCATGCAAGTGTAGTAGAGCAGTTAAATACATATCTAATATGAGGAGTACCGTAAGTTACTGTGTGCAGTGTCTATTGTCTAGTTAATATAAAGATTTTCTTATCTGAATATAAATTGGTTTTGCAAACTGGTTCCCATTGACAACAGCTGATAGTAAATAATTTTAACAGAAGAGAAATATTGATCCCCTTAATTAAGTTCCTTCAATAATTGACTTTGTGGTTTTGTTTTGATTTTTCAGGATCAATACAAATTCTGCTATGAAGTGGCTTTGGAATACTTGAATTCTGGCTGACTGCATTAACAGCACAGACAAAGTTCCTCCTTTCACCACCACAAACAAAGCAAGTCGCTTCATGATATCTGTGTAAATGAGATGAAGACTTCTCAGTGTTATGCTTATACTGCTTTGTATAATTGGCTCTTTTTAAGAGCCCGAAAAGATGTTTATAAAGCTGCTTGCACTGCCCGTTTCCCACTATAATGCCGCTGCTTGACACCCATATGAACGTACACCAAACCACATGGCAGTTGTTGAACACTGTATTCATACATAGCCATTGATGTGGTGAAGCAGCATAGTCCTCTGGTAAATAAGAGAGCACAATTATATTCTTATGAAGGAATTTGTACTTTTCTGTTATATTTTGTTGCCTGTGATTCTCAGTTACTGTCACAGCCTAGTGTACATTTCTGTTCTGTGGAGAATGCTGTCTGGCATTTTGATAATATATGATTTTAGTCATATTTGTATTCTAACACGTGCATAATAAATGAATCATATGTAGCTTATCTGAACTAATGGAAAGACATGTACCAAATCATGTTAACTTTGTTGAGTTGTAATTTCTATCTACTTTGTACCATTTCAGAGAGAGAATCTTGATAGAAATACAGTTAGAAAATGCAAAATACAGGATGCTCAGATTAATATATCCAAAGCTTTTTCATTTGTTTATATTGTAAATATTTTTTGATTTCATCAAATTATTTATTCATTAAAATGAATTTTTTTGTGAAGCACAGTGAGTGACAATCATTTTTATTAAGCCCTGGAAATGCTTACTGTATGATAGTGTAAACATTTGTTTACCTTGTGTGGATCCTCAGCTCAATAAATAATTACATACATGATAAAATCTTGTTTAATTTGATATCTCTTGGCATCTGAGTGCCTTCAGCTAAGCCTCTTTTCAGATTAATTCTTGTAAATAGTGAGCTGCCTCCAGAGCGTGGTTATTGTGTGATCCAGTGTTGACCCGGCCAATAGCAAGCTGTGCCCTGCCAATATATAAAGAGGTGAACTGCGTGTTTAAAGATGCACATGCACAAGTGCAGAACCCGAAAATTGCCCTGCTGTGCCAAGAGGAGATGATGTTGGGCTTGCAGTACTCCGTCTTGTCACAGCGTTCCTCTGCAGCCCTGAGCGCGCCCTGCCCGTCGCTCCGTGTCTGCTGCTACGAAAGGGGTGATGTTGTATTTGGTCTTGGGAAGAATGGCTGCTGTGAGGGGGGAGTAATCCCTCGTGTTAAAGATGCCAATACTGGAATGAGTTGGCGGGGGGGGGGGGGGGGTGTTAAGAAAGTGAATAAAGCTGCACTGTTACTGGGGCTGTTACCAGTTCTGCCAGTGGACTGTTTTACATCATTAAAGCTCGTGCCTGTCCTGAGAATGACTGCACTGCACTTCCATGGTCTTTGGATGCTTCCTCTTCCTCCCAAGCACCCTGACCAGTGTTTCACCAGGCTGGGACTTGCCTCGTGTTCACGGATGTAGGAAGCGCAGCAGAGAAGCAGCAAGAAAGGGGAACGAGCCAGCAATGGTTTGCTGCACCACCCGCTGGGATTGCAGATCTGTCTCTCACCCAGCAGTACCACGGAGACATTGCAGACAGAGTACTGAAGCCTTCCAAATATATGTGGAATCCCGATGCAAGAAAGTGGCAAACTGCACAGTATTTCAGTTCTTAAAAAGAACCTTTTAATGTGCTAGCCATCTGGGATGGGGACAGTAGGTATATAAATGCATCAAAGTTAAAATATTTTGAGAGCCTCTAAATCCAAAGATCCAGCCTGGGCAGAATGACTCACAGCTTCTCAACTGCCTGTTCAAAACCACTGCAAAATTCAGATCTGAAGACACGAGGATGGGCTTCCTCTGCAGCTGGAAAGCGTCTCTTTTAAAATTGCTTTCAAATGTAGCTGGCAGGTACTGGCCATTGCTATAAATTGCACAGACGTACTGGAGAATTTAGGAAAAACAACCCCAGCCCTGAGAAGAATTACGGTCCTTGGATAAACTCTGTAGCACTTCAGCTTGTTGTAGAAAATGCTCTGATTCATTTGGAAACCCTAGTGTTAGGAAACAATATCCAAGCCTCTAACGTCAGTTCCTCACAAGAGGGCAAACCAGGTATACCAGCCAAACACACTTCTTTGCAGTAATTGTGAGACACTAAATACCTGGTTTCTACCACCCATTTATTGAAATATGCCTCTTGTGCGTCTGGTGTTTCCTGATGGTTTCAAGAAGTACGACAGCTAAGCGTGCGTAGGAACCCTAGGACAGAAGGTGTCGCAGGCGATGTGATCCCAAATGTGAATGAGATTTATTGAAATGCAGCAAGAATCGTGGCGATCTCTCCCAAGGAGAGAGGCTGCCAGCGTCTGCCAGACATTATTTCAGCTGCTGTACTCTTGCAGACCTACTTTGCACATGTAGGTCTTGGGGGATGAAGCGGGGAAAGGAAAAGAGGAGGAGAGAGTTCTGCACTGTTTCTGACTGGTTTACTGTTCATATGACTGTCTTTTTTTGTTCTTCTGACATAGTCAAACCCGTGTTACTGAGTCTGTGTGATGTTGACCCAAACGGCAGTCTGTGAACTACAATGTCTTAAAACTGGAGACAGTTAAAAAAAGACATTAAGCAGCTTTGTGTCCTCACTCTCATACTTCAGGTATCAATCAACATAAATGATAGAGAAATCCAGGCTTGGGTAAAGCAATATTTTGGCAAGAAGAAAAAACAGATGAGACCTTCAGAAGACAGCATTAGAGAAAACAGGGAATCAGGAGCAGAAAGAGGAGATGAACGTGGAGAGGAGGTATTTCCTCCAGGAAAGCTACCTGGAGAGTGGTATTTTAGAGGAGACAACAGAAAGAAACCAGCAGTGACAGCCATTTTAAGTGTTCACAAAACCAGCCTCCCTTTGCAGAAGTTACACAATTACGAGCCCAGTACAGCTTCAGGATTTACAGAGACATCAGTCCTAGTCTGGGAGGAACAGAGGAATGGATGTTTTCTTCAATCACCAGTATATGAGGTACATAAATGAAGAGAGACACACTGTAAATGGTTAGCCATGTGTATCACCCAATTCATAATCTCTCCAGGACTTGAGGTAGATGATTTTTGCTAAGCTCTTCTGAAAGAGCAGCAATGGGGATGGTGAGAGAGGTGATCACATGCAGGTATCTGTATCTTTTTAACAGCAATGTTCCCAACAGCTTCCCGGGCTTCTTTGTCAGCAAACCGAGTCTATCACTGGAAGGGCAGCTTCACAGAGTACTAAACCAAAGCTTAGGGACTATATATACAGTAAGATTAAAAAAAAAGAAGCATAGAAAATGCAACCGATGTTAAAATACAAAACCTTCCCACCCAGCTGTACACAGTGTGGCTCAAAAGGGTCTCTGTGCCACAAAGACGTGATTTGAAGGTTCTATGCAGCACCAAGACCACCTTCATTTTGGATTTCTCCTTCAGCTGGTTAGGCCTCATCTTTAATATATCTGAGATGATTGCTTCACATTTCACGGTGCGGGGGTGTTCCTTCAGGTGTAACCGCTTACTGTATATGCCCCTTAGTCAACACTGACCCTTTATAACACATAGCAAAGAGAAAAATAGATTTTTTTTCTTCTTTGAGGTGTAGCAATGAAGATAAATTGACACTTCCAGCAGCAGCTATTCCAGGCAGCTTCCTTCGGGGAGGCCTGGAGTGACTGTAATGGTAGTAGCAAACCTAAAGCCCCTTGGCATTAGCCACTCCAAAACACCCACAGCAGGATCAGCCGCTGAGTCTCCTTTCCCTTGTGGTTGTTTTGTCTCTCCCCCCACAAATCAAGGATGACTAAAGGAAAGTAGGTGATTTCAAAGCTTACTTGAGGTTTTACAGCCTCATTAGTTTCCTGATTCAAAGGTAATTTGGTTGCTCTGCCTCCCAGAGTAACTTCTCCAAGCAGTTGTGAATTTGCCTTCAGAAACAGTGAGGTATGTAGGCAGATCACTGTGACAGAATGATTTGCCATATCATTTTACATTTATTGTTGGTTTTACACTTATTTTATCAACTTGGAGCCTCAGACTACAAAATCTCATGCAGCCCATATCTGATGCCAGACACTCGGCTTTATTAAAAGAAAAATTAAATTAGGAATACAAGAAAAATATACAGCTTAGTTCTGCTGTTGGATGCTTGTTAAGGAAGCCAAAGACCAGTGTAATTTTTGGGGCGGAGTACCAGTAAAACCCAACAGACCATGTGAAAAATAAAGTCATTTCAATTACAGCTTGTTTGTTTGTTTTTCATATCCTGGATCTTGTCTATACAGTGACGCTATAAGCTGATGGGCGCATCTGCATTGCCTCGGCCATTCACACACTCTGCCTGTGGCAGCTTCCCACACAACGCTGCCATGAGGTGACTTGCTCCGCACACCCCTGCTCAGCTGCCCTCGGCGTCGTAGCCCCCTTCAATGTTGTGGGAACCTTTCCAAAGCCTTGGCAACGCTTCACAAACTGCAATAAACAGCAGCAGCAAAATGCCTTCCTCAGCCCCGCTGGGTATTTCCAAGCAGATCCAGGGATCGTGTACAACCTGCCCCATGAGCCTCCATCCCGCTTCCCTCCCAGCCCTGTCCCCGCAGCACATGACACTCTTTCTGAGTAAAATGATTTAGACAGGTGGGAAGCAGATGTGAGGCTGGAAGAAGTTGGGGTCCACAAATGATTTTTGTTATTATTGTTGGTAGTACTTGGCGCACAAAAGCACAGAAAAGGTGGGCTTTGACAAAGAAGAGTAAGAGCAACGCTTGCTGTAGCTTGTCCAAGGGAAGGCGTCTGGGGAGATTAATACCGCACGTTCACGGACAGCCTTTCCAAGCAATATAGTAATTTTATTCCCGTAACTCTTCTATTGATGTGTTTTCAGTAGCAGCTAGAAGACTTCTAATTGTATGCCTACAGTCATGATATTTCTAGTAATTGGGTTTTTTGTAAAGATGTGCTCAGGGGCCACAACTAAAGCATGAGTCTCGTTCACGCTAGGCATACATTAATAGTGCTGCCAGGCCTGACTAAATGCAACCAAAACTCCTCATCCTACAAACATTTACATTAATATCCTCTTTTCCAGTCCCACTTGTGCAAAAAAAAAAAATCAATCCAACTCTCTGTCCTGGGTCTGGCAGGGATAGGGTTATATTGTTCCCGGGACCTAGGAGGGACACAGGTACTCCATCCCGCGTGAGCCATGCCCAGGGGGCGGCCGGGGCTAGCCGGGGAAGGGGCGGGACAGGAAGTGGGGGGCGGAAGAGGAAGTCCCCCCGGGGAGAGGGGGCAGAGGGAGCGGTGCGGCCGGGGGCGTCGCGGGTGCGGTCGGCGAGCGGCGGTGTGGTAATCGCGGTTGTATATTTCTCTATCAGTGTTATTGTTGCTGTTGTTTCTCGCTCCCTTTGCTGTTCCGTTAAACTGCCTTTGTCTCAACCCACGAGTTTTGCCTTTTTCTTCCGATTTTCCCCTCCCGGCCGCGGCGGCGGTGGAGGCTCGGGCCTGTGCGAGCGGCTGCCACGTGGTCCTTTGTGCCGCCTGAGGCCGAACCGCGACAGTCCCGTACACGTTTTGTATCTGAGCTCGTCAGTCCTTGTCCGTGTCATGCCGTGGTGCTGTACAGGGTCTGGCTGGAAGGAAGTTCGTTTTCTTTGTAGCAGCCCATATGGTGCTGCGTTTTGCATTTGTGACTAAAGCTAGTGTTGATAGCACAACAACGCTATTGCTGATCAGTGCCAAGGCCGCCTCTGTCTCTCACTCTGCCTCCGTCCCAATGAGTAGGCTTGGGGTGGTCAAGAAGTTGGGAGGGAACACAGCTGGGACAGCTGAGCTAAACCAGCCAAAGAAAGGATATTCCACACCATGCAACAACCTACTTCGCAACAAAATCGATGTGGAGGAGGAAGAAGCAATTTCTAGGGGACAGGTTGGGCATTGGTCTGCATGTGGGAGCTTCCAGATGAATGCCTTTGCATCAGTTCTTGGGGTGCGAATCCCCTCTCTTCTTCCTATTTTCTTTGCTTATGAAAATATCTCAGTCCATGAGTTTCCTGGTTTTGCTCTTCCTCGTCTCTCTGTCCCACCAGGTTTGGAGGGAGTGTGCAAGTGGCTGTGTGGAGACTTAGCTGCTGGCTGGGATCAGCCCACCACAGGTGGCATAGGAGTGTGTGTAGGACTAAGGTCTACAGCCATCAGTCAACAATATGCTTCAACAATGTTTTACCTTGTCAAAAAATGAATAGGGTTTCTTAGGCACTTAACGTTAAGCACATTATTTGTGCTATTAAAAGCATGTTTTTAAAATGATGGGGGCAGATTGACCCACTCACTTCAAGTGATGATAAAAACATGGAATTGAATTGTGTGTGGCAGAAAATCTGGGGCAGATACTTGGTCTTCTCTGCAGCTTTATAGTATTGAGCCTACTTTAAGTGTTTGTCTATAACCAGCAGTTACTACAACAAAAAACCTGTGCTAGTGTTTTTGCTGTGCCTTGAATGAACATTACAGGTGCAGCAGAGCCCTGCCTGAGAGCTTCCAGACCTTCATGACTGTAGATGCTGTACAAGGAGGTGGTATTTGACCCTGATGAGCTGCTGCCCCAGAAAGTATTTGCTTCAGATAACTCAGAAGGCAGAGCACCATGCTGGATCACGTACTTAATAGTCATATTACACATTGGGCTAGTAATTACAGCCTCTGAAGAGACACTGAGATGTATCCAGTCTCGTTACTCTCTATATTTGTAACCTTTAGAAGTTGAGCTGAATGCACAGAGAACTAGCCTGCTGTTGTGTCCTCCTGAAATTCTGATGTATATGACATATAACAGTCAGGGTATAATATAAAGCCTTTTGGGGATGAAAAAGTCTTGGGAGTGAAATATAGTTACTGCCTTGCCACATGAGAAGTGGGATGAAATTTGACTTTGGTCCTTGAAGACTTCATTATCTGCTCATCTCTGTGTTCTCTAGTCTGTACAGTGAGCTGGGAGCGCCTGTGAAACTCTCACACAGCCAGGCATAAGGAGAGTGACCTTTGTTGGCCATGTACAGGAATTTAATCAATATTACACACCACATAAAACAAAATGTAGCTTTGCTGTTACAGGGAATCAGCACAGATTCAGTTATGCTGGTGGATTGTGTTTTGGAACTTTTACAGTCTCCATCTGAAAACAACCAGCTTTTGAGCAAATCCACAGAGATAGCACTGCTAAAAAACCATCTGCCAGTGGCTTGCAACTCTTTTGCTTCATGATATTCAGTTTGTGTATATACTAGCTTTCTTTTGGTAGGATACAAGCCATCCCCCAAACTAGATACTCTTCACATGCTGGTACTTCTAGCCTGCCTGTACCAGTCTCTGTCAAGATGTAGCAAGAAGACAGCACATGCACAAATCTGTCTCTCTTTCAATGACAATAAATGAATGAACTGCTATCAGTCTACCTTCTGCCTTCTTTAGGCTGCCTAGCGTGGAGCTATGCCTCAGTCTGACAGCCAAAAGGGTCATTGTAATTGATTTGAATAAAAGCTTTTGATATATTAAACTGTACTGTCTTTCTAGCAGATGACAACGCCTGCTGGTAAAATCAAGCTTCCTTCACCTTCTGCTGGCACTCCTCCCTTCCCTCCTCCCTCCCCGCTGCCAACGTCCCCTCTTGCCAAATCACTCTGACCCACATTCTAAATCTCTGACTACACTTCAAGGATCAGTCCGTGGTCATCCTGCGTGGGTTTTGACAAGCAGCTTTGCCAAATGCATGTTCTCCAGCGAAGGCTCTCATTCATGCTGACAGCATTGCTCTCACATCTGCTGTCCCACCACATCTGTCAGCAGCGCAGCCTGGGGCAGAGAGTTGTCTGCTGAAGGTGGGCAAAGTTTTCTTGGCTTGCGTGGTATTTACCTTTAAATAGAGCATTCTCTCCCCTCCCCAAACCTCTGCTGCAAACAGTCTCTCTTCCAACACATGTACTTGTTGCATGAGGTTTCCATTTAGCTGAGAAGAATTAGACACCCTCTTCTAACTGGTACTCTAGGTATATCTGCAAATTCATTTGTTACGCTTCATCTGGACTACAGAGATATAATTTAGTCCAACCTTGCAACATAAAGCTACTAAACATTTTTTGCAACCAAGCAGTCAGAACAATACTGCAATGTAATTTTCCACAATCATCTGTGTCAAATGTACCAAGGTTATGGTGGTTACCTTCTAGAGGCAGTCCAGCAAGAGCGGCGTCTTCCCATTACAACTGATAAATGGCTACGTGATCTGGCACCAGATTATTCAAGCAGACAAATTAGCTTCAAATATTAATACATTCAGCAGCCAGTCAGACAAATTGCTTGTTCTACAAGTGCCAGAGTGGTCATGGGGGGATTTTCCTCCTGCTTTCAGGAAACCTAACCTTCAGAGCAGTGCTCGGCCAGGCCAGCAAGCCCATCAATCAGCTAACGAAGTTGGCAGAGGTTAAACAGATCTTCATTTCTCTCTTGAAAAGGTGGGAAAAAAAAAAAGGAAAAAAAAGACTTGGCCAACTTCGTGAATGTCTACCAGGATTGTCAGAATCTGTATCTCAAATCTGTATTTCAAATCAAACACACTTGCCAAGGCTCTGAGTTGGTCATTAAATCATGACCACCTGACACAGGACCCTGCTAGGGGTCTGCCTACCCCAAGACTGTTTTCCTGTGGAGACAGAAACAGTCACGGAGTTGTCCTCAAAGGGGTCCATCTGCCTCCACAGGCTGATGTAGATGGTGTAGAGGTAGCAAAAGCCACCATCACCTCTCCTCTCCTCTTGCATATTTTACACCTAAATCCTTTCAGGAAGGACAAACCTGCTGGTTAAATTTAAAGTAACTTGCCATATGATAATATAACTTAAACAATTGGGGAGATGGAATTAGTTATATATATATCTCTAAAATTATAGCAGGAGAGTTTAAATTTGAAATGCTCTTATCAGTTAATGAGAATGAAAAATCCCTGGATCAGTTTAACCTTCTCCAGTTTTCAAGCTTTTGCACATTTACTTATTTTTTGAACAGAAATGTTCTCTTAAAACTGATGGTAACTGAGTTGAGTATGGACTTGGAAGCCAGTCTATACGTGTAGCATATCTCTAGATCAAATAAACTAAAAGGAAGAAAGACATTACCACACATGACATAGTACTGGCTGTGTGAAGTAATTATTGTGCTCTTTGTACTCACTTAATTGTCTGGTTGTAGAGCATCAAAAAACACTTCTAGTATGGGAATATTTGAAGAAAGCCTTTAGGGGCAAAAACAGAAGCCAAGCTGACTGTTGCAACACAACCAAGATAAGATTACAAATATAAATTCTATGTTCAACAGGCAGAAAATGTGTTTATAATTTTGTCATTGTACTCAAGGCTTCCTTACAATTTATATCTTCGTTGGGTATAAATATATTTTCTGTACAACATATGGCACTGAACTGAGCCAATCAGGAGGCACCATTTGTGCTCTGAGCACTAAAGCAATTTCATAAATTATGCAGTATATTTTGCCAGTAAATGTATAGATGGGAAGTCATTAACATCACAAATCACACCTTATTGCTGTATATGTTAGCATATTTTTTATTATAACTCACAGGTGTGAAATTCTAAATACACTTCACATGGTGATGAGCTGTATGCAGCCAACTTACTGGATTTGGCTTCCGGAAGACGTTTAATGGCACTGACCTGCAGGGATGGGCTTGTTCCACCACTGGACTTGGAATTGGTTGTGTTGCTGCTCCGGGCCCAGCAGGAAGCTGAAGGAAGCCAGGCTCTGCTACCCTTGTGGTGCATTCGCACTGCTGACTGAGGGAGGCTCAGGGGTGCTGGCACATCCAAGGCACAAATATCCTCACAGACCTTCATCCTCCCGCGTCCTTCCCTACGCTGAGTAAGTATGGCTCAGTCCTTTTGGGACGAGAGGTGTGTAACTACTCCAGACTTGGTCTCCACACTTTAATTTAGACATGAACGGCAATAACGTAGTCTTAATTTAAACAAAGGATTTTTATATCCCTAACAGCAGGGATATAGTAGAAGATCCTTTACCGGTATGGAACAGGCAATGTGCATAGGAAACTTGATTAAGAGATTGTCTTCCCTCAGAAGAAACCATAACAAGATAAAACATCCATGAATTGTCCCAATTGCTTGAGATCAAAGAGCAGTTTTGGTCCCTTGAGTAAGTGCATGCATCTCTGAGCCTTCATGGCTCCTTTGCTCTCTCCCTGAGAAGCCCAGGATCCCGCTGGAAGAAAGCTGTCCATAAGGACGCACAGGGGCAAGCTGCTGCAAACAGCAATTAGCAAACACCTCCAGCCTTGCTGAAGTTTGTGCCTGGAGTAGTAGGAACCATAGCCCTTTTTAGGATATATTTCCAGACAGATCTGGCTGTGAGTTAGGTTGTTACAGGACAGACCTTGCACCAGGACATGGCGTGCTGCTCCACAGACATCTCCGAGCCCCGGGGCCGCAGCCCTAGCACAGTCCCCCGCCGGAACAGCGATGCTATAGAACGGGCAGCAAAAAGCTCAAGAGCAGCTGCAGGTCCTCTGAAGGCTGTTAGTAATTAATGGGAGGAGGCTCCCAGCAGCCAGACCAGCACATGAATCCCACCTTCTGCCCACTGACCCCAGGCTGCACTTCTGGCCCGGGGAAAGCAGGCAGCAGAGAGGGAAAGCCGAGCTGCGCCGCACACGGTGGGTGGACTTTGTTTTCCCTATGTGGGGTTCATGCCACTCGCTGCTCTTCTTCTTGGCTCCCTCCCAAACTATCTTCCCAGCAGCTATGTGGATGTTTTACAGGAAGAAGGGGTAGTATCCAAATTAAACTGTCTCTCTGCAAGGTACTACAAATCACCCTCATCCTTCTTGTTTACGTTAGACTGTGTGGTGTTACCATTTTGGGGTTGAAGTTCATTAAATGCAGTTATTTTACCGTAAGCACATCCACATATATCTGTATCTGTTTTGATATGGATTTTTTGCTTATGGAATAGGGCAACTGATTATGAGTAGCTTAACTCATTTGTACTGCTTGCTGCCTAGACAACTCTTCATAGACTTGTTCAAAACTCAAATTGTTGTGACTTCAAACATTTATTCAAAAGGAAATTATTTATTCACTATAGTGTTTCCACTCCACAGCCCACACCCCAAACTATTCTGGTCCATGAGCAAGTTTTTATTTCTAGTTTGGAAGTAGAACCCACCACCACCACCATCCAAACAATAAGAAGGGTTCAGTGTTTGGCCTGAAAGAAAAAGCAGTGGGGGAAAACCCACTGAAAATTTTCACTGGAAAAGACACTGCAGGCACCCCATTCTGCCTGCACTTACCAGACCTGGGACAAGCTGTCATTTTTGATTTCACTTCCAGGAAGGTTGGGCTAAGCAGCAGCACCACCTTGCTCTTGTATGTAAAACCCAGTCTCATCAATATTTTTCAACAGATATTCACTGTATTAGAGAGTTTTTAAGTGATATCAACCTTCAAAGCCCAGCTTTCGTCAGTGAAATGCATTTACAGGAATAATCTCTTCTCTGATTCCCTGTCCCTTGGGTTAAGTAGCTTTGAGCCTTGAGTCGAGGGAGAGGAAGAGGGAGGTCACAACTACCCAACTTCATAAGGCCACTTTCCCTCCCTGTATGGCAGAGTGTTTGTAGTTGACGCCAGCCTACTCAGCTGGAACAGCATCACTAATGTGAACATCGTGCTCCCATTTGTAAGAACTTCTCAGATAATCTGACAGCGGCAAAGCAGCAGGGTCTTCAGTGCCACCCCACTGCCCGAGGGCTTCGGTTCCTGCCGTGGGGACCCAAACTGCAGGAGCTCACCGGTCACACAGCCTAAAGCAGCTGCGGTGGGTACACACTGCAAAACACAGCACTGCCTCACAAGTGTCCTGAGGTTAATGGCTTCACTAATGATGCATCCTTCTGGAGAGCTTCTCCTGGTGCTGGCACCCACTCTCATCCCTGCCACAGATTCCCCTCTCATACGCAGCCGTGCAGGAAACACTTCTGCCTCTCTGAAGGATGGCTCTGAATGATAAACGGCGTAAGCCGGGAATTTTGGCAAATTAAAAAGTTTAATTTATGATGCTGCATAATTCTAGCTGCTTAGCAGATGTGACATTACTTGCTTATTTGAAAGCCAAAAGAGGTAAATTAGATGAAAATGTGTTTTGTAGGAGGCTGTTAGTCAGAAAGGACCACTGGCTCCTTCAGACCCCAGGTGTTTTCACCCAGTGGACTGTGCCACCAGCAGAGACCTCCCAACCCTGTGGGTTCACGGCTGCCCACGAAGGCTGTTCGCCGTGTTGGTTTTGGCAGCAGCTGACAGGTCTCTAACAAGGCAGCTTCCCCTCAGAAGGGCCCAGCTCCTACCGCCGTTTCCCCCAGCACGAGAGCTGATCACTGATTCTCAGCAGGGGCTGGCACGGCTCCTCGGCTTATTCAGTACCCTACAAATAGCTGCTGAGCAAAGCGATTCTGGAGAAAGGGAGAGAATAACAGTCTGGAGCCATTCCCGCCCAGTGTCATAGCAAAGTTCATCAGCCAGGAGATTTCTTTTGTATCCAAAAAGAATAACGTTAATCTCTGTAACAGAAGAAAATCAGTCTCTCTGTGTGGCAAGGTTTTACTATCACTCACGGCTGCTACTATACTTGCTCAAAAATATAAAAACAACTGCAAATATAAGTCACAGAAGGTCCAAGACCTTCAAAATAGAAATTGCTACACCACATATAAAGGAATAAGAGGCACTTTCCAGGTCTACAAGTGTTTTCAGTCAACCACATTTGGAAGTAAATGTTAATATTATGGGGGAGGGAAGGAATTAAGTATTTATAAGAAGTTAGAAAAAAACTGATGTTGGCACTCAGCTGTAAGGCATTAAGGGCTGAGGGATCTTTCCTGGGCTATGCCACAGATCCACGCTGGTCCTTCAGCTTGGTTGTGTCACCTCTCATTTCTCCAGGCGTAGGCCACAAAGAAAAATAAAGATCATACCTACCCTATTATTTAGCAATTCTTTTGAAGGTGGTAGTACAGATATCACGTGCACAGCCATGAGTTATCTTTAATTCAACAGCCATGAATACCGGAGAGGGCAAAGCAAAGCAACCTTTTGTGTGGTGTGGCATAGAAACTGTTCCTCACCCCCTTCCCCTGGCACCGAGCAGGGCAGGGCACTGCCACCCCGCCTGGCTCATCTGAGGATGTAGGTTACCTGTCTGCTTATTTCCAAGAAGTAATCTTTTCAAAAGGTGCATTTTACCTGAGAGGTGAGAAGAAGATACTATTTATTATTGAAGAGACATAGAAATGGGAGTAAAAATCAGTACAGCAAAGCTGTATCTGAAGCCTAGGTTCATCAGCACTCTGCAGACAAGACCTTCCTGTGACATGATATGAAACGTTCCTGCATACTCCTCAAAATACCCTTTTTCTGTGCTATGTGATTGATAATTTTTCTTCTCTTCATTTCCCATCTCTACAGGCCTCTGCTGGCTTCCCAGCCTTCCAAGCAGGGCACGACTGTCAGACGAAGCAAGTTGTGAGAGAGAACAAAAACCCACAGCCCGGAGGGTCCCCAGCTGGACGGTAAGATGGGGTGAACCAGCAGTCAGGCAGCCAAGAGGTCTCCTTTTGTTCTCTGCACCAAGGTCCGAGCCAACCCTGCCATACCACTCCTTCCAGGCATGTGTTTCAGTCCTGCTGTGTTTCTTTCCCCTTCTCCCAGTGTATTATGTTTGGTTTAGGTTTTCACAGGGTGGCCAGGGTGGTGGCGTGAGGGGGGGGGTTGCTGAATTAATCTGAGGCTGAGGGGAAATTCATTTTTGTACTAATTCCTGCTCATTTTTCTAACTCAGCTGAATCTCCTAATTTACTGTCACCGCCACTCCTCATAACAGCTCCCTAACAGGGCATGAAATGAACACCAGATTTTGGAGAGCCCAGAGCAAATACCTCTTTCTGGTTTGTCATTGTCGTTTATTTTTTGAACTTTCTTTCCCTCCCCTTAAGTCCTTGATTCAATCCTCAGCTCTCACAACAGTTTCTTTGCAGCTCAGATGGCTACTCATTTTTCACACCAGATTTTGTGACACACTGCATCAGATGCCTTACTGAAAGCTCAGAACTGCTTAATCGATTTCATTCCCATTGTCCATTAATTTAGTAATTCTATAAAAAAAAAATCTAGCTTGGCTGGTATGAGTTGTGTGTAAATATTTTACTTTTATTATATTTTATATTATATTTATTGATTATTATTGATATATTTATTGATTATATATTATTTATTATTATATTTTATATTATATTTTACTTTTGGGGGGGGGGGGGCAG